>JAWWEO010000045.1:10166197-10199712 GCA_035582975.1 Ormyrus labotus | reverse complement strand
CCGAAAAATCGTTACATCAAAGTTAGGTAACTAGGAATTAAAAATACCTATTTTTTACTTTCCTGGCCAATTTTGATGCTTTTATCTCTACCAGGGTTTAAGTTCGGAAATTATTTCGTATTACTGCAAATTACACTTAAATTTGAATAACAATTGATTGTACGTATCTGAGATAAATTTCTGGGCTATAAAATTTAAATATAAAATTGCGAAAGTAATGAAAATATATGCAGAAACTTTATATTAGCGAAAGTTATTATTATAGTTATTACATTTTACTATTTTAGCAACTTTGTAAAAAACTGATTTTATAGAAACGTTTCTAAGATCTTTCAATCGAGAAATTTATAAAAAATTTTAATGTAACTACAACCAGGTGTTGCAAAAGTTGAATACTCCACTTAAAATATCCAACTTTATCATTTCAGCCATAAATTCGCCTATTTATTTGTAAATAAAGCAAAAAATTGGAAATTCAAACCGAATTATATAATAACAAAAAACTGGTCTCCGCGTCGAGCCACATATCTCAACGTGTCGCGTATATCGAAGGGAAAAAAAAACAATTTTTCACGCGTTCAAAACCCCTGAGCGTCCAGTATACCAGTTTCGAGCCACTTCCACATCCACCAGACGTGAAATTAATCCGCGAAAGAACTTTCGAAAACTCGTTTTTCGCAAATGCTCGCGCGCTCCTAAATCCAAAAGCACCGCGGAGCGCTCGGATGCAAACCCCCCCCAGCCCAACAAGAGAAACATACGTAAACCCTCGGCCAGCCGGTTAATTTAAATTAACCCGCCATCGAAAGCTCCCGAGCGCCGGTTTTATATAAATAGGCTCTCCGCGACAAACCGCGCCTTACGAAATCGGCGGCGGCGCGCGGGGCAATTACGTGTCGTTATAACGTCGCGGCCCGACCCCGGCGGTGGTTGTGTGGCCCAGATTTCCTTTTGAAACTGCGCGCGCGAAAAACGGGTTCGGGCTCTCCTAGGATCTCCGCGAGAGAGCCCTGTTACGCGCGAGTCCGGAGCGCGCGGAGCTCCGGGCTACGTACCCGCTGGACAACTATCTCCCCTTTCGCGGACTTGCGCAATAAGGAACTCGGGTATGCAAGCGAGATATTTTTTTTTTTGCCGCTGCCGAGTCGCACCGGGAGATTTTTGAGTCTGACTTTTGCGGGGTTTCGAGTTGCGATGACGGGGGAGAGGCGGTCGAGTGGACGTTGCTGCGGGAGTTGTTGCGATCTTGGGCGGGTTGAAGGAAACTTTGAAAGTAATTGGCTCTTTTTAGCTGTTTTTCATTAACCAGGAAATGTTTACGTTTGCGCCGAATTCTGGAAAAATGGAAATGTTACATTTTGTTTTCCGGAAAATTATAATGTTATGAATAATTCAATAAAAGAAAAGGTTTAAGCTAGGTTCAAAATTATCCTCTTACACAACGCAGCCTTAAATTATTAATTTTTTTTTTTAAATTTGGCAATTTTAACTTGTAAATAAAAAAAAATTAGTTGAAACTTATAATTTCATAGTTTAAAGCGTGCCATTAAATTCTTTTTAATTACATTGATGTATAGCTTTCAATCCTCATGCATACACATTGAAATTACTTTCTTAAATTACTAGAAAGTGTGGAAACAGAAACTGTTTGCAAAGAAATTGAATCCGTATTTTTGCTCGTTTTAATTTAATCTTAATCGCATCTCATTAATGGATTTAAATGCCTACTTTTAAGAAAAAATAGAATTGTAGCATTTAAAATAGTTGCAATCGTTAATCATGCAATGAAAGTATATTATAGTTATATAATAATTTTAAATTTATAATTTTGATAATTTTTAATGTTCATTGCTTAATTGAACTATAAAATTAAACATTATTCGGTATCTTTATTATATTCGCACAAAAACTGCGTTTAATTTTTGTTTCTATTTTAAATATGAATTTTAAATCTTATAGTTTTTTTTCCAAACGATAAATCGTAAAATGTCATTCAATTCTTTTGCGGAATAAGGTTTTGCAATAACTTTATAAATTGAACGCTCGCAACAATAACAAGGAGTAAAAACAATGTAAACGTGTGATAAAAGTACAAGACAATGTCCCGCAACAATTCAACGCTTTTTCTACGAACACGAAATTGATATTATTGAGGATTGTCGAAACTGAAACCTCCATTAAATGCTTCCCACATAATCAGCCCTAATAACTTCCGCTAAAAATATTTTCAATAGAAGAAAAAAAAACAACGGAAATAGGCTGCAGAAACTTCCACGAGACTTTGTGTCGGGAATCATTATACCCTCCAGCCGATTTCTCTGACTTCGGTTTGTGAATGCACGATATAGATAGCTTGCTTTTATTGGAGTCGCGTGCACTCGGATATCTGGTTATAAGCAATTTAACTGTCCCGCCTGTACAAACCACCGATTATTAAACTAATTGCTATTATTAATTTGTTAGAGGGGAAAAATTTTTTTTATTTCAAAATTAAGTTAGTTTTATTGTAATGAGAATTTGTTTGGTGCTGCATAAATTATCGGTCGACAAGAATTGTTATTGTGCCTTGCATCAGTGATCGATATAATTGTTGGCTGTGACTTTTTCGTAATTTTTATTCGCAAACGTCGTGTTTACATTACAATTAAGCAATGTAAACTTTTTAAAAATCCATCGATATCGTATTATTATTAGGCTTTACGGTTATATTCTTATGTTAAGCAATCGATGATTTCACATTGTTAAGCTTGAACACTGAATAGTATTTATTGCTACTGTTTAGGCAACATTGTTGCAGTAAGGAGACTCTTTTATAGCTTGATTTAACTGAACTTAAGCATGTTGCAGAGCTGTAAATGTTACAAGCGAATTAAGCGTGAATTAGGCTACATTTTATTTATAAATTATGTAAGTTGCTTTATCGTAATATATTTTTTAAACTCTATTTTTATCGCTTCTATGTACCAATATTGACACTTATTTTTAGTGCCTTTGCCTCTACTCCAAAACATTAAAATTTACATCAAATCAAGCAGTTTAGTGACTAATCAGTATAATACATTAATTACCTATACTTTCGACATAAAAATATCGCGTTTACTGTACTGAGGCCGTAATTATGCTACCAATTTACTAACCTTCTGTCAGCCACAGCCACCTGCTCACTTTCTTATAATGTCTTTTTTTAGTTATTTTGACGCACGCTAATTGAATATTAGATAATTGGTTCAATAACTCAAAATCACCTTCAATCGATAACTTTTTTTCTCGTCAAACGACCATTTACGAATAGTTTTGTTAATTTTTAATTATACTCCACCAAAAGATTTTCTAAAATTAAGTACTTTCTTTACGCAGTCCAAAAATATGACTAGAGTAGCACGTTACCCAGTCTGTATATAATTACGGTATTGTACGTAACAGTGCATTACCAACTAATTCTACCACCAGTTACGCGTTTATTGTAATTTCAAAACTAATTACGGGAAATCGAGAAACAAGGCCGTTTAGCGATAAACGCCCGAAGATTTAGCGTATACTCGCGTCAGCAAAATCTAAAAACCACCGAGAAAATCTGGCTCGGCGTTTTACGAGGTAAAGATTTACATAAATAATTTCAGTGCCGACCCGCGACTTTTTTGCCTCCACGTCTTACGCCGGCTCGCATAACCGGATGTCGGGACCTTAAAAATATGCTCGCGAACGATAAAAAAAGGCATCGAAGCTTTTCGCGAGTCACGTTCTCCCGCGAAAGAGGGACGCGAAAAAGGCAATTATCCATTTTACAGGTATATCGGCCGGCCGGAGAAAACTCTGTTTTCTACGCTTCTAGGAAGCGAGCACGAGAGGTACTAAAAACCGAACGTATCTCCAAAGATAAACATGACGCACTTGCATACATATACGAACTTGTGCGCGATTGATATATGTATATAAATAGGGTTTTTTCGCGGATAAAGCTCTCCTTCTTCCACTTTCACTTCCTAACGATCGGCCGCGGCGTCTCTCGTTAACTCTGCAGTTTCATTATCAGCGCTCCGGGTGGATGAAAAAAAAAAAAAAAAAAAATTGCCGATCGGGTTGCGCGACACTGGATAATTGTGTTGCCATAAGCCGGGAGAGAGAAAATGCAAACAAGCCCGGCCGCTGTGCGCGGTGGACCGCCGGGCGAAAAATAAAAAGCCTCGAGATGATTGAATGGGAGAACGGGAAAATTGTTGGCTCTCGGCAGAGAGACATTAATTTCGGCCGTCCGTTGCCCATTACGGCTTCGTAGAGGGCATTTTCGAAACAGTTTTTTTTTTGCCGGACTAATTTAAATACCCGCCTCGATGAGAAAGCCGCATTGTTTGCGCGCTCTTTATTCGTAATAGATTTCCGCCTCGTTCTACAAGAAAGACTACTGTAAAACAGCATTTTCTATCACTTGAATAACCATCCTTTCTTTTCAATTTATAAATCATCCTGCTTTCAAATTTATTTTTCATATTAGTTTTCATAGTTTTCGTGTAACACCAACCCGATGTACAGCCGTTTCCTTCCATAAAACAAGACAATTGTCAATGCATTCCTTCTCCGGTATTAAAACATTTAGGACACCGTTGGAATTTCCTACGTGGGCGAGAATTGTTTAAGTTTTACTGCTTTTCACACGCGGTAGATCAGCGGACACAATATCATTCTTCTCCTGCAAAACTCCAATCTCTCTCTCTCTCTCTCTCTCTCGACGTTGAGAAATTCTATACGTAATAGTTGTAAAAATAATCGTCGAAACGAAAGCTACGATTATGCTCTTACGGAAAAGTATAATAGTTACGCAATGCCAAAAAGACCAATGAACTTGCAAATAATTATTGGAATAGGAAATTTGCTATCAGTGCCCGGGACCATTTATAAACTCGTAAACGCTGCGTTTCGAGCAGCCGGAGAAGTTTTAAGGGTTGTTAAAAATTCCGCAACAACGCGGAAGTTGTACAGTTTTTCTTGTTAGTTATCCGAGAGGAATAGAGCCACTTTCGGTTGTAGTCAATTGGATAAACAAAACAAGTAATTAACGAGGACCGCAAACGCGGTATTAAAACTCGTTACCTCAGTTTCCATGCTAAAAAATCTCGCAAACTCGAGTAGCAGTTAAACAATGAAACGACAGCATTAATCGAATCCCGCATGCAAACAGCGCATTCCGCGCTGCTTAAAATCATTATCTCCGCTAGATTTTAAGTACCACCACAGGCAATTAATTAAATAAGAACATCTCTTCGCGCAGAGCTTCCGCCAAGCTCGGAACGCGCCGCGAGCAAACGAGTGCTTCCCACCTACGTCCTTAGCGGGTCCGCCGCGGCGTTTCTGACGCAGAGATTAACGAGCGCTCAGCGGGCTGATTGAGTTGGTCGCTTGCGCAGGTGGTTGCCGAGAGTTAAGCCTTATAAGCGGCGTCGTTCGTACGCCGAGCGAACGGGAGACCAGGAAGCGGAGGAGACGCGCGGCCGAGAAGTGGCGTAACGCGATTTATTTGAGGGTCCTTTTGTGCTCTCTTGCGCTCGGAGTCGAGGGTATTCTGTTATAGGCATAGTGCCGGGAAGAAGTGAAATCGGTTGGATCGAAAAATTTAATTATTCGATGAATCGCAATTTTTTACGGTAATGGAATAATGGGGATTTCAGTAGATAACCCCCGAGTGTGGTAAGGCGGTATTATTTACTGTGTCTTTTACAACAAGCGCAGATTAGTTGCTGGAATATATAATCTTCGTCTAATTGAGTTTCTTGGAAGTATTTACGTTGAGAGTGCTATCTTTAACAATGTAAACATTACGCAAAAGACGAAGATTCTATGCAGGGATAAAATCGCGCTGGACATTGTTTTTGCTTCTCGTTACTGCAAATTTCTCGATAATATAATATGAATTAGTATTTTATACAAGCCAGGCAATGTAAAAAAGAGAAACCTGCCGTCTGAATGATTTCGCGTTGGATGTAATGTATATATAATATACTCCTAAAGAAAGCTACCGTTGAGGAAACAGTGCAGAAAAGGAATTTCGATTTTGAATACCTAAAATTTTTACATTGATAAAATCATCTTCTGTACAATATATATTATGTATACAGCAGCGTAAATTAAGCAAATAAAATATACCAATGAATATTATTTTAATTCCAAATTAAACAATATATTATAATAACACAATCGTCTCTGTTTCTCTTTCTCTGAATTTTAATTACAATGTAAAAGTTTCTATCTCCACGCATCGTACGGTAACTTTTATTAGAGCAATAAAGAGAAACGGCGCGATGCAGCTACTATGAAAAGCTTTTCGCGCTGCGGACCAAAATGAATTTGCTTCAATTAACTTTTAATACAGCCGGCATTAAGCGCCCGCAGGATCAACATCGTAAAAAGGCAATAATTAAAGCTCTCTCGGGCAATCATCCGGGCAAGATTTCCCGAGCATTCCCACCGTAAGCCCCCAATCAATTAAGTCGCTTTCGTATGAAGAAACTTCGCCCTCTCCTTTTATACAAGAGAGGCGAACTTTCAAAACTTGGCCGCGAGTCAGTCAACGTCCGCGCCGCGCGCCGCATTCGCCTTATTAAGTTCCTCGCGCGTCCGTGTGTATGTAGCGTCCGTGTATTCGGGAGCGGTTAAGAGATCCGGGGCTCGGGAGCGAATTATTGCGGCTCTGCGTATGGAAGAAATCGCGATCGCCGGAGAGAGAGAGAGAGACCACTTAACCGTGACCAGATTTCCCGAGCCGGCGTTTGCGCAAATCTCCGGGCAGTCGAAAATTTCTTTCGCCGTTCTTTTCTTCGGGATACGCTCAATCGCTTCCCGTCTGTTTCCGTCGGTTTTGCCGGCTATAACGTTGTGTCCTTTTTTTTTCCGTTTCGGCGTGATGGATGAAAGTATAAATAGGAGCTGCTGTGTGTCAACTAAATGGAAACTACAGAAGTGAGAAAGGATAATTTAGGCTGAAAAATGAACTGATAAAGTTATTATGACACAATTTATACGTTAATGTCGAATTAATATTATGTATGAAGATAAATCTTGAAAATTATCTAAATTGTACTTTTGAACGTCTGTAAAAAAGTGGGCCTCAGATAACAACGGCTGAACTGATCATGTCAAATATAATTTCGCTCTTATCTATCATTAAAACATTCAAGGTCCAATCGTTGCTCATCTTCGAAAGCCAAAGTCTATACTACATAAACACGTTAAAAATAGAATTTCCGAGTTACAATCCCATCCATAAATACCTACAAAAGCGCGCAACGCGGCAAGTACATCCGAAAAAAAAGTAAAAAAAAACAGAACTCTCGGCACGTGCTAGAAAGTCAACGCGCTTTCCATCGCGCGATCTCTCGATTCGTCAAAATCTCTCCCGATACGCAATGAGCGCGCTCTTTTTTTTTTTCATTGGCAAGCGCGTGAACTCGTCCGCTGAACCGGCGCACTCGATAAGATTCGCGTCTCGTGACCGACACGTCTCTGCGGCGCGGCCAATTTCTTTTGGCGCCGCGATCTCTACTATTTTTGCGCGGCTCCCCGATTTTCTCCGTTCGTCGCGAAAAAGGAGGTATCGCGCGATACGCCGCGATCGTTGCGCGTGGCTCCTCGTATATGTATAAACTATATTAGCGGAGCTTTTTACGAGTCCGCCGAGAGCGAAATTGATGGAATTTCCGAAGCGATGTTAATTATATACGTGCGACCGCGGCGGCGAGAGAGAGGAACGAACGCGTTCGCGCGCATTTTTGCGGATAAGCAGATAAACTGATTTCTCCGTGGTGGAAACTCGAGTGCAGCGAACGAGACGTATAGAAAGCGCGCCGCGCGGCCGGGAGGCCATTATCTTATTATTGCCGTTGATATATCGAATAAAAGCGAATAGAGGAGAGTGTCCCCGGCGAGTGGAAAAGAAAAATATTAACGCGCGGCGAGAGTGAACGGAAGGTATCGAGAGTTCCCGTTCAATGCCAGATGTATAAGTTTTCGCACGTTTTTGCATGATAACACGGTGTTCGTACGCGGCGGTCGGCGTGAAAATTTACGATCCTTATTTTTTTCGAACTCGCACGCCTATTTTCAATCTCGGGTTTTTCCGATAATTACGTGGAAGCAGAGTTTAGCACCTGGGCTTGGAATGCAGTCGGGTGCCGCAAAACTCTGGTAAAAGCCAGGTGTAAGTGGTCAAAATCGAGCGCTTAGTTGCGTCGACTAAGGCGTGTTATTATTAATGAAATTTCGAATATTTCCAATAAATTATTTAGCGTTTTGTAAGCGTAAAAAATAATCGTATCGCCGGATTATATAATATGTTAATGCGCTCCGATAGAGCAAGTTTTCTTTTATATATCCATATCGTTAAAGCCGGAAGTTTTTACTGTATATCTGTTATAAGATATGCGTGCGGGACAAGTTTTGTATAACTACATTCCGAGTATAGAAAGTTCGAAAATCGATAAACCCTAAAGTAATCAATTACTTCGTGGTTACATTTTTGAATCTTGGCATTAATTCGGAAATGACACGTAAAACAGCTTTTACATAAGTAGCAGTCTTTATTTATGTAACAATAACTTCAACATTTGAATCTATAAGTTAATCAGGTCGTTAAATACCCCAATAAACATTCCACTTCATTGCTTTAACCGATACGGATTAAATGACTCAAGTACGAACTCCGCGCTGATTATACACGCCAATTAAAACGAATGAAAAAAACGAAAAGCTAAACGTTAACCGGAGATTGCGCCGCGCGGAAAACTTTCCAATATCGAAATCCATATTTTCGAGAGTCGCACGTAGAAAAGCCTACGAGCGCCGCGAGACTATATACCGATCTTCCGCGATTTCTGGGTCACGGATACAGGCTGCGTGCACTTTCCTCTCGCGACACCTGCCTCGGAGTCATCAGGGGAACGAGCCGCGTTTTCGGGATAATGGTCGGCGGCGATTAGAAACTCCGCGGCCGGTCTTTGAAAAGTTTGCGTCCCTTTTAATATGTGCGCCGCGTCGAGAGAGAGAGAGAGAAAAGTGACGTTTTTCATCGTTTTGAAAAGGCGGTTACGCGTATATACGCCGCTGGGATTCATAAAGACACTTTCGAAGCTGATGTTTTTTTTTTATTTTATGCGGCCACTAACTAGAGGATATTGTTGTGATGGAGTGGAGAGAGTTCATTTCGACTGAATTTATGCTCTTTATACGGCTTTTATAATTGTAGTCTATAAGATAGTATTATGGATTTAATCTCTGTGGTAACTGGATATTTGCGATTGTAAATGGACTACACTGTACATTTTGACGAACGCAATTCAAAATAGTCGACTTTCTATTTGAGAAAGACTATATATTACAATATAAATAAATTTTTTTTATTGCATCGAGGCCTTTGCGCAACAGTAATATTCCGGAGAATTAGTCTAAACAGCATCATTTCGCAACACGACCCACATGTTTAATTTCGTGGCTTACACGTATTATTTTTAGACTCCAGATTAGATTCCAGACGCAAGAAATTAAATTTAAATTGCCTTGATTATCGAAGAAAGCCAATATAAAAAAGACACGCTCTTTATACAAATGCATGCTATTTTTAACCCTAAATGAATATTTTCTTCTCCAAACCTAAAACCAAAAAACAGCCCCATCTACGTCTGATTAATTTGAACAATTACCACCAACAGAACCCTATAAGAAGCATGCATCGGCTGTGCCTGGTGCTCTGGGCAGCCGCCCTGGCCGCCGCCCAATACGACAGCATCGAGAGCCGCTCCGTCGCCTACCCCAGCAAGGGTAGCCTGGGCCCGCTCTACAGTAGCTTCAGCGGCTCCTCCGGATACCGCGACAACAGCTACGAGGACAACGCCGTAACGCCCACGCCCTCGCCCTCGCCGATCTACCGGAATTCCAATTCGGGACAGCAGGTGATTCATTTTTTTCTTTTCTCAGGAAATTCCAAGCTGCTCGAAGGGCAAACGACAGACGACGAACTTAACGCGATTCGGGGTCTCGTTGGCGCGTCATCTCGGTGGCGCGATGATAACGCTGCTAGTTTATTATCGTTAACCGCTTACGGTTATTTCCATGTTGACTCGCATGATTTGCGACGTACGATTAAATGCTATTTTGTAGTTCGTAAATCACGAGGCGCGATACTGCTTTTGTTTTTTTATGTGTTAGTGCGGGAATTAAATTAAGCTGTCTGATAGTCAACAATCGGAATCGATTGATTGATGCTCCCCGGTAAATTGTTTCGTTTGCGGAGGGAAAAAAATGAGCTCGCCTTGAAATATCTTTAAAATGAAAAGAATTAATTCCAAGAAAAAGTATGTATCCGCCAATATTAAAGAATCAATTTTAACGCGATCCGCAGGTCTACAGAAAACCAACACCAGCGATCGAGGCATCGCGCGAGTATCAGAATCAACCACCGGTCAGAATCGCCGGTGGCCAACGACCCCAGCAGCTTCGCGGTGGCGGTGGCCAGCAGTTTATCAAAAATGGACAGGTAGAAGCAATACATTTTCTTAATTAAGCGCCACTAAAACCTCCGTCTCCAATCCGCGCGAGTCTACATTCAAAATAGTTGTTAAATTTAAAGCTCGAGGAGGAACTCGAGGAGGAGAAGGAAGAGCCCGACCGTCTGAGCATCCTGCTGCCTCAGAGTAAATTCGACTGCGTTAATAAACAAACCGGCTACTACGCCGACGAGGATCTGAACTGCGAGGTGTTCCATTACTGTCAAGACAATGCCAAGCACTCCTGGATCTGCCCCGAAGGATTTACCTTCCACCAGGTAAATTTCAGAGGCAACTCGTAATATAAGGCGTGAACTCACTTCGTTATTAGAAAGCAATAATTGCATTGCATACATTAAAAGCCTGCTTAATTGTGAAAGTGTGATCATACAGATAATTTAAATCGAAATATATCGAGAGTCGTTTACAAGTTACGTAAGCGCGAAACCGGAGCTTTACAAGTCCAGCGTCCAAAAAATCTGGTAACTTATTAAATTAAACATTTCAGGTGCACCTGATTTGCATGCCTCCCAGCGGCGATATCAGCTGCAAAAAGAGCTCCCAGTACCACTTCGTCAACGAATACCTGTACAAGCCGTTGAACTTAGAGGAGGCCGAGAGCAAGCCCAATGTAACGCTGCGATACAGCGAGAGATACTTCCCGGCTGACATTTACACCGACGAGCGAGAAAGCGGCGAGTACCGGGCGAGTTCCCCAGTCGCGCAACGCCGACCCGTGAGTATAATATATTTAATAAAATTTTCCATTTTTGTTTCAAAACCCAGTATTACCCTGTAGGAAATTTCACCATTTTTTTGTACCAGTTTACCCATAATTGACTAATTTCTTTTGATCAAATTAAATTATTATTTAAATTCGATAGTTTGCGGATTAAAAAATTTATATAAATAATATAAATAATTTAATAATTATTCAATGCATCTATTTCATGCAATTTTAAAAAATTAATTTAACTAAAAATCAGTTTAAGTAGAGAATTCTTTAAAAATAATTGAATACTATTATTAAATGTTATTATTTGCAACATTTTACTATTATTTTCATATTGGCCAATTTTTCATCAATTTTTCGATCAAAACGGTGTCGTTTTTACAAGGGTTTTTAGTAAAAAAAATTGGTCAAAAACCGACCAAATAATGGCGAAAGCTTCCCACAGGGTCAATTTACCGACTGACAATAAACAAAATATTCGCAATTAAAACTCTCTCCGCCCCCCTCCGCAGCTGTACGTGGCCCAGCAGCCCGTGCCGACAATCAACAGTCTGCCGAGCGGCGGACGTCCGTCGCCCTCGCCGTCGTCGCCGACGTACCGCGTGCCGGGCAACCAGGTGTTCCGCAGCCCCGAGGAGGTGAACATCCCGCTGCAGCAGCGCCGACCGCAGCTCCAGTCGCCCCAAGTGCTCGCCAGGTTCCCCCGCGTCAGACCCGACGACGAGGACTACGACTAAACGTCGAGATTCGCACGCAAAGGACTGACTGACACGCGTCGACAACGGAGAAGGAAGAAGGATTAGCGCTGGAAAAGATTCGCCGAGGGGGGGGATACGACCGCTGAATTATTCGAAAAATTTAACCGACACTCGTTTAGGTTGTTGTACTGCATGTAGGTGTAGATAGAATTTTTTATTGGGATACTGAGGTCGAAGTATCTCTTTGACTGAGTTGAAATTGTTTAGTTTCAAAAATTTACGTAAACGGTACAGTGTGAAAAACATATTTGCCTAACGAAATTTTCCAATTGTCGTGGACAGTATATCGGACGCCTTGGCTAATAACTTGTTATTGAAAATATAATATTATCGCTTTACGAAATCGGTCAAGTCGCGATGCTTTTTTCAGCGTTCGCAAATGCCTCGATATTGCCATTGCGATATCACAGTTCGATCAGCGCATCATTTTACATTATTGTCATCTTTTTAAACTACATTAATATTTTCTAATATTTTTTTATATATATAATTATTATTATTTAAGCGTTTATTTCAGTAAATATTCGCAAGTAGTTTTTATAAAGTAAGAGAAAAGCGAGTAGGAACTTGGAAAGACAAGGCCAGTCGCTTAAAGGGATTTTAAAAATTGCTACGTTATATTATAAACAAAACGAGATGACGATTAAGGTTGTATATATACATTGAACTGCATTCGGCGAGAAATGCTGAATTAATGGAAACGTGAGTGATATTCATATGTAATCGTAGAATACTTTTATCCTCGTATGAGTATTAAACGTGTATGCTTTATATTTAAAATATGTGAAAAATATGGAAAAATAAATTGTTATTGTGTTTTTTAAACAATTTTTTGCATTTTGATTTTTATGATACAGTACCTTTATTATTTTTCAAAATAAAAAATACATTTTGTTTAAAATATATACTTATATTGAACCATTTCAGAAACAAATGCAAGCATCCAATTTTTTGTTTTTTCGAATTTTAGTTTTAGAGTTTTTATTTCATCTAAATATTTAATAAATAATTAATGAAAACCATATTTATACAAAAAAATATAGTTAGAGACTTTTTAGTATAAAAAAGTAAATTCAAGTTTTTAAATAATTTTGCCTTTGAAGCCTTATTAATTTATGATTGAAATTATGACATATAAATGTCAATGACAATTGGCAAAACTCTTTCGGATTTGTGAATTCACATTTTTCTGGTAGGCAAACTTTGCAAACGACAATTAAACTGGTAAGAATAAACAATAATTAAGAATAAGAAAACAAAAAAATTAATTAATAATAAAAAATTAATAATAATAATGAATTAATAAATAATAAATAATTAATAATAAATAATTAATTAATAATTAAGAATCGTAAGTTAAAAACGTTAAATGATGTGTTTACCTTATACATACCCAAAGGTTTTTGATACGCTGAATTCAAATTCGGCTTCAGAATTGATCCATCACCCTACGTTTCCGATATATTCTAATTTAAAAGTGCAAAAAACAGCGTTTTTTACTTTTTTCCGCGTTAGATAGCACGTCGAATCAATTTTTTTTCTAAAAACTGATAAGAGAATTTTAAAGTATACTATTCTTACACTTTAAAATTAATTTTGAGTTTTTAAAATATCTTCATTTTTCGTGGAGATATTGTTTATTGAAGTTTATTTACAAGTTTTTAAAATAAAAAAATTAAAACAACCTATATCTTAATATTTTAATCTTTACAAATGCTTTCTGCAAGCACGTTCTTTCGCTCGTTCTTATTTTTAAATTCAGTGTTTTATTTATAATATACAATATTTATTTATAATGTTTACTTATTATTATATAAAAAAATTTATGCAGCAAAGAAAATGAAGTTGCGTACCTTAATGTACCTGTGGTCACGCAATGCGCTTTTTTGTTATTTTAATATTTATAAAATGATTTTCATGAATCTATAAAAAAAAATGAAAAATTTTAAAGTACTAAATGTTAGTTCTTTGTACATAGAATAACATTCATTTATATTTTTTTTGCAATTTTTTTACTTTAAACGATTGAAAATTGCTTTTAAACATATTAAATTCACAATTATTGGCAAAATTTTTAATTTTGAAGCACTGATAACAATTTATTCGTTATTTTTTAATGATAACTTTTATTGTGATCAATAGTACAATGTTTTTTCCTCAAAATAAGAGTTTGAAAATTTCATTATCTTGAATAGAAAAAAATGACATTTAAAAAGGTAAGCGAAAAAGCGTAAAAGCGCACTTTTTTGCATTAAATTTGCAATAACTTCTAATTAACTTTTTTTAATTTTTAAAAAAACAGATAGATTCCTTATTAAATAAGGAATCATTTGGCATGTCTCGGATGCGAATATCTTTTATAGTTCTTTCAGGAGAACGGTTTAAACAATTAAATTGTTTATAACGATTAACCTGACCATTTTTAGAACTTCATAAAAATACATAAAAAACACTTGGGTGGTGTAGTGAACCTCTTCCATCGGCCACAAAACCCCTTCTGCTCCCGGTCTATAATGGATATACACATTTTCTGAATTCAGAATTTTAGACATCGGAATCCGAATTGAAATGGCCTATGTCCCTTGTCAACCCAATAAATCAAACGTGCCAATAGAATGAAAATTTTTTCAAAATTTAAACATAAGCACATATATTTATATATTCGCGCGAATGCGGCAAAGAATTAGATTGAGGAATGATGAACGCGGGAGAAACGGACGAACGACGAATATGATCGCTACTCTATTCTGCATGTATACTTTATGGATAAGTCCAGTCCTATACATGTAGGTGTGCTGCTTTAGGAATCATGGCGACCGTTGTTACGGACAACGTATAACGGCCGTCTCTATTCGCAACGTTTGTTGAAGCTTTTTTTATTAAAATAAATAAAAATAAATCGTATCTTGCGTGACTGAAGAAGTCCGATGCTTTAAGAGTATTCTACCTCAGTATCTTCCTCTATCTGAACATCGATCTGCAAGATTAGCGAAGTATCCACGGAGTGATTTCGTGCACTCGCGCAGATTGCACCCCAGCAAGCCTTTTAACGGGGTTGTCCGATTGTACAGTGGCGAAAAAATACAACAGCCATGGCTGCAGCTGCAGCAGCTGCTTTGCTTGATGAGCTGATGGGGAGGAACCGAAACGTCCTCCCCAACGAGAAACCCAAAGAACTCAACTGGGAAGATCCCGAGGTAAAATCAATTTTTACGATTCTTAACAGTACATAAAAATTTGTTCTCTTGAATTGTGAATGAAACTATCGAGCTATTTTTGAGAACCTTTGAAGAATAACAATGTTAAACGTATGAGTGGTTGTACAATAGATATCTTTAAAAAACCATCTCGTAGGTTTAACAACAGCCTTAAAGTAACTTTAAAAATCTGTATATAATCATTTTTTATTTTTTCATTTCAGTTTTGTAAATTATATCTGGTCAAATTTTGCCCACATGACTTATTTGTTAATACAAGAGCAGACTTAGGAGCTTGTGCAAGAGTACATGATGACGAAGCAAGAGAACTTTTTGAAAAAGCACCTTATTCATATCGTAAACAGCAATATGAAGATGAATTCATTAGATTTTGTCAAAGTATGCTTAGCGAAGTTGAAAGAAAAATTGTCAAAGGAAAGCAGCGCTTAGCACTTATTGGAAAAACTGAAGCGGTACGTTGCATATAACCAATTTTACAAAATTTTCTAAAAATATATATTTGAGATCTAAAAAATTAGTCTTATTTGAATATTTATTAAAGTTTTTTATTAAATGGATTGAATATATTCTTTATTAAGAATAATTTTTTAGATAAAATTAAATGTTACGTTTTAGGAATGAAATTTGTTACTTTTTCAGCCTACTTTGTCACCTGCTCAAACTCAAAAGAATGAAGAACAGATTGCTTTGTTAACAGAAAAAATTAACAAGCTTGTTGAAGAAGCAGAACAAAGTGGTATTCAAGGAAATGTAGAACAAGCACAAGGTTTAATGCGACTTTGTGATCAACTAAAAGAAGAACGAGAAACTCTTCGAAAATCAAATGATAATAGTCACTATAATCAAGTAAGCTCTTAATTTTTATATAATTTCTACAAGTTAACATGATTTCTATTTATAAGAAAATAATAATATTGATATTTTATTTCAGACTGCAGAGTTAGCAGCTGCTCAAGAAAAACAAATGGAAGTATGTGATGTTTGTGGTGCATTTCTTATTGTAGGTGATGCACAACAAAGAATTGACGATCATTTAATGGGTAAACAACATGTTGGATACGCCAGATTAAAGAGTGCTTTACAAGAAATTATGGTAAAGATGAAAAAATTGTACTACTTGTTAAAAAGAATAATTGCATATTACTACAACAGTTATATACTTTAATTGCAGGCAAAACGAGAGAAAGCCAGAGAAGAAAAAGAACAAAAACGTGAAGAAGACAGAAAAAGGCGTGGAAATGATCATGACAGAAGTAGAAGGGATGATCGTGAAAGAGAAAGAGACCGTCGTGACAGAGATCGAGAAAGACATAGAGATAGGGACAGAGAGCGAGACAGGGATCATGATAAAGAGAAAGATCGAGAGAGAGAAAAACGACGACGTCACGATGATGACAAGAGACATGATTCACACCGGTAAACTATTGCGAAAACTGCAACTTTTTATAATTGTTTATTCAAAAATGTTTTATTACTATTATTACTTTGATTAATTTTAGAAATCCATCATCAAAACATCGAAGTAGGAGTAGGTCAAAAGACAAACATGATCGGCATAGAGAGGAGGACAAAGACCGTCGAAACAAAGATAGAGGTAAAACATTTATTTAAAAATAAATTTGTAACTAACAGCAAAGTTAATTATTACCATAAATGTTTGCAGGTAATCACGATCATCGTCCAAGCTCAAATCATCAAACTCGTAAACGACACCGATCCAGAAGTAGAAGTCGCAAGTAACTACTCTTGATTGGTTAGTGAGTGAGCAAAAACTCAGGTATGCATTATATAATTTAATATTAACGTCTCAATAACTGTACAGATTGTTTTGCCAGGTAAGTTTCACTAGTTGCACCTTTATACATGAGTATTGTTTTTGACCTCTTGTTATTATTTGTTTATAAAATCATACTTTCATCTAAATATTTGGTGCATCATAATTTTTCACACTAAATTTATACTAGTGGTTTACAAAAAGAATTTAAGAGAGGGTGTTCAAAGCAAAGAAAATCCGGTTGAAAAAAGTTATAAAAGAATAAGGTGATATTTGTAGATATTCAAATTTAAAAAGTTACTTAAATATAAAATATGCAGAGCAAGGTAGGAGAAGGTATACCTACACTTGCTTTGGGTCGACCATAATGTATCTTTAGGTTGTACATACATTTTTTTATAAACTCCAAGGACAGCGTAGAGTATTTTTATTGAATAAAAATTAGCAATTTAATGGAGGAAACAGAGTCTACTTCCATAAACCTGCCTCGACAGTGCCCTGCGTGACTGACTATACAATCCTAGCTTCTGCTACGCATTTCAGAGGTATTTATGGCGGAATGATAATACCAAACATGGCCTCTTTTTTATATGATGAAAAAAATTAAAAGTGCAGAATTTATAATGCAAATTGTTAAATAGGAATCAATGAATTTGCTCACTTCAAAATAGATATTTTTTATGCACTGAAACTTTGTTAAAATTAATTGCAGAAATTAACGCAAATAATACAAAACTATTGATAATAAAACATTTCTTGTTATATGAAATAATTTTGAAATTATTAAAATAAAGAAAATAAATAATTGTCTATATCTTGTTTTGGTTTCTGACAATTCTCTTATATCTAAAATACAAAAATGTAATTTCATTTTAAAGTTATTTTTTAATTAATTAGAAATAAAAAATAATAATAATAAATAAATTAAACATACATTTTATTGATAAAATTTTGGGTCTGTCTTATATTTAATTCTGTAGTCATAATTAACATTATTTGACGCTCCGCCTTTCGCGTCTAAAATATCTTATGGTAATAATAAATCAAACATGTCTTGAAATAGCGTAAATTAAAAATATATAACCTTTTTCGGAATTCGAATAGGAATAGGTCAACAATAGTTTCCTATTGATATATCAATATATAAGACCTTATAACGTCTTCATCAACATTACTTTTAAATTCAAATTTTCTTCAAGGTGGGTCTTGCACGAAATAAAGAACAAGAGCCACCTAAAACTAAGACTAATAATTTCAAGTTAATAAGCTTTTAGAATAGGTATCATACAAGCAGATCATTTAAGTATTGTAGTAAAAAAATTAAAATTTTCAACCAAGATTATTTATGGGAAACTTAAGGGAACAACCAACAATTTAAGATGGACAGATTTGAAATTTACAAGAGTTCATTTAATATTAATGAAAATTTTAATATTACCCTTTAAAATACACATTTGCATTATTCATAATTGTAATTTTCTATGGTAGTAATATTGAAAATTGAATAAATCTTTTATTTATAAAATACATTCTGAAAATAGGGATTCCCAAATTTATAAGGTGTAAGACCCACCTTATATAAATAGTGATAAAAGAAGTCAATGAATTATAATGCCATTCATAAATAATGTAATTCTTTTTAATCATTACTATATTTTATACAGATTATTTGATTTTACGTACAAATTTTTTATAAAATTTTAATTCTACTATTTGTATAGTTTATACATTCTTATTGACTTTTTTATCCAGATCTTTTCCAAGAATTTTATAGGATTTACGCAAATAGGCTAATATTTTGTGACAAATTGTGTATTTTTGTATACATAATTATGTGCCTAACAATTTAGTTTACAATTTTTTAAATTTATATTCACAAAGTTAATTGTCTATTTTCAGGGTGAAAGTATGCAGATGGATGTTGTGAGGATTGAACGTCATTTGAAGAAAATGTAGCTGCTGATTATTGTACTATTTAAGGTAACAATTTTCCATAATTTGGTTTGAGAGTGAATTTTGTATTGGCAAGATTATCGGCGAATAAGGAGTCAGATGTCATCTAAATAAAGTTCCATTTTAAATGAAAAACGCGATCTTTTTTTTTAGTCACACCACTTAAAATAGATTGCATCAGTGAATTGCATTAATAATAAAAAATAATTTATTTATAGTATGATCTACTGTTATTAAAAAATTTTGAAATCTGTAAAGATAATAGTTTGTCATCTGAATTGTACTAGATGATCTTGTTAACATAGGACAAAATATTCTGGAAGTTTTTTAACATTCAGATTCTGTAACATTCACATCCTATTTCATACAGAACTTACAAAAATGTAAAAATGAATATATAACTTTTCTGTATTCAATGAATAAAGGATCTTTCAAACAAATTATTAAATTTTTATTTTTTAAAACATTACCATTAATCCTCCTGCGCACAGTGACGAGATAACTCGTCGTGATATACACGTTTTTCTCATATAGACTACTGATATTGACTGCGCAGGAAGTATAATATTAATAACAAGCAATAAAATAATATATCTTTAAGAACTTCTCTTAAGCACCATTTGTACATTTAAATGACAAGAATTTGCTGTATTTTTAAACAATACGTAATTCATTAACATCTTATTTACAGTAACGTATACAATCATTTTTTATAATACAAATATTGATGAAGACATCAATAATTCAGTCATTTATAATACTGAAAATGGTATAAATCCTCTTTCTATGAAATGTACAGTTTTACTTAAGGCCTATACTTTTTGTAATTTGTTCATAAACAGTCCAAGCCATAGCAGTCATTAAAGTTCTCCTTAGCATACGAGGCACAATACCTTTGAAGTATCCTAAAATTCCATATTTATAATAAACAAAAGTAAATGAACTTCTTAGGCTTGTAAACTCTTTGGGATAAAGTTGCATTTTTGTTTTTACAACATCTGCAGGATGTGTAACAACAGATGCTAAAATACCAGCTATCACTCCACAGCCAAAATGAGTTGTTGGGACATCTCTGTATTTTGGAAATTCTAAAAATCATCAAAATAATATTTGTATAAAATTATAAAAACACGAAATTATTGTTTAACTTCTTAACTGGCGATGGATCATATATGTAGAAAAAAAAGTCGTGCTAAAACTTTTCAACTACTTTGAAATTCTATATGACAAAAAGAACCACTTAAACTGAAATGAGAGATCCCAAAAAACCAAAACAGAGAAAAAGTATTTGTGGCTACTAGTTTTGGCACAAAAACTTATAAAAGTCCCGCCAGTTGAAGGGTTAAAAAAAAACTATTCATTTTTTAAAATAATTAAGCTTACCATTAGCTGCTAAACTCTTAAGTTGAGTATAAAACATCAGATATAAACCACTATAAGGTGCATCTCTTAAAAGTGTTGGAATAAGGCCACTTGAAAGTCCTTTGATACCTTCATGTTTATGAATTAATCTAAGAGCTTCTCCTATACTGTTATATTTATAGACACCACTCTGTAAAAAATTACAAAATGTATAAAATCTGTTTTAAAAAATTTAATTGATGCAGTTAAAAAGTATATATTAATAATACTTCATATCTTGTCTTCACTACTGTTATAGGGATGAGCAAACCTCCTGAAATTGTTCTTGCTGCAGCTCCTAAAATGACAGCTTGAATAGGTGAAATATTTTCATCTAAATTTAAAGTGTTTTTTAACCAATGTAAAATTGAAAAGTATAAGCCAACTCCTGGAACAACTCTTGTTATGGACTACAAAAATTTAATATTATTTTATTATGCTATCAAAGAATTTAAATTGCTTTTAAAAACTATACTCACAGGTGTCATACCACTCCATAGTCCTGAAAAATTTTCTTTTTGAATAATAGTAATAGCAGTAGATACCATGCCATATCTTTGATACCTAGAAAAATATTGTCAAATGAAATATTTTACAATAAAAAGTTTCTTGAAATAAATGTATTACATACCCCACATTATTTACTCTATTTTGAAGCCTTGTTTTAATCAAGTCTAGTGGTTGAAATAAAATTGTTGAGAAAGTACCAGAGAAAGAACCAGCAAGAAATGATTTTAATACAGGATACTGAAAAAATAATTTTAAGAAATATTCCATTATTATTAAAGTATACTAATTATCATTATTTATACTTAAATTAATCTGTTGCATTTATAAAAAGTTTTGTCTATCAGAAAGTAATGGAAAAATTAGTGGATTTAATCTCACACGAGTTTCCTCACGTGAATTATTTGATTTTTGACAGAAAGGTTACTTCAACAAACATTCATCTTTGATAACTGCTTTCCTTGGGGGGTCTGTCTTGAAGAATATAGAACAACAGGGTTATCATATCACACTAATTTGCTGCCAAGTGGAAATATTCAAATCAGTATTTACTATGAAAAATTTTTCTAATCTTTTCCTATATTTATAAATGCAACAATCAAGTTAATCAGTGATGAAAAAGTTAAATATTTCGTATTTTATTTTTGTCTGTAATAAAAAATATATAGTACTAGTTTAATCTACAAACATGTGTACATCTCTCAGGGAGGTCTATTTACTGCAAAAAACTTAGATTGCATACTTTAAATTGTTTTGTAATTTGGGTTAATAATTTAATTTCAGAAATAATCATTTTTTTAAAATAAAATTCACATGAAATTAATATTTATAAAAAAAATAATTTCATATTCAAAATATTAAATTTTAGAATCTTGAAAGTAAAAAAATTTTTACAAAGTTAAAATTAAATTAATATAGTAAAAATTATTTTTTAAAAATATTTATTGTAAATTTAACATATAAAAATATAGTATTTTTTCATCTTTAAAACTATTTATAATTAATAATTTATAATAAGATTAGAATTGAATAAAATAAAAATTTTTAACAAGTACTACATAGTATTTTATTGTTGAATAACTATGCTGTTTTTACAGATTTAAGAACTATTTATTAAATAACTTACACCTCCTAAGACTTCCATAGTCTCATATTAATGTATTTATTGATAAAAATAAAGATTATCAAAACTTTTAAACTTGAAAATTTTCTTCACAATTAGCACACAGATGAATAGTTACTTCACAACCTTCTTAACGCTTGATAGAATACTGACTGGAGTTCAGAGAGTCTTTGATACTTACATCTTTACTTATCGGCGTTTCCTCACTTTCGGGGTCAATTGAATGACTCTGCATATCAAAACATGTTTCTGTATAAGGTTCTGAACTGATATCAGTGAGAGAAACGTGATTTAAACGTGAGTCTCTCTGAACCCTAAACATATGTAATAACAGCATACAAATTTTTCTGAAAAATAATTTAATTCTAAGTGAATTATAAAATTTAAAAAAGTAGAAATTCACAAAATATAAAAATTTTCTATTATAAACCTTACATTTATTTTTTTTTAATTCAATGGCACATATCTTTTTCAAAGATAAGTTTTAAAAATATTTAATTAAAATTGGGCAAACATTTTCCAAAAAAGTGAATGTCACTTTCTTGAAGGTTATGTAAACAAAGATTTGGATGTAGACAACAAACGTATAGGTACACCTGCAAAAAATTAGTAATTAATTATTTTTTTTAGTAATATTGCAGACTGTTGAATCAATCTGATTTACAAATATTACTTTTGTTAAATCAATAAAACAAGAAAACAAAAAATCCACTAAAATTCACGGTAAAAGTATCTGTGCGTTAATATTTCTGATAAAGAAATGACAAGGTTATCAAAATTCGTCACGACGATGACGATAAAATAATCTTGATTTTGTGACGCATTGCTTATGGCATAAGTATTTTTTTCTTCAGCAAGGTGGTTGTGTTTAGCATACTTCAGTATCGATTTGTCAAATCTAACACTTAAAATCCTAATAACAACAAATTTTCTGCGTTTTCTTTTTGCGTATTACGTTATACGTATTTCTGATCATTAGGTGTTATCACTATTGATAAGAATTTTTTTTAATGTACTAATGTACTAAATTATGTCTGTTCGAAATAAAATTTGCAAAATCAAATTCAGAAAATATATTGTAATATTATTGTGCTTTCACTAAAAAAAAATGTTATTCGTTATATAAATTGTATAAAATTGTAATTATGTAATTATACCCTATTGCAAAATTTTAATCGGGTTCTATGAGGTTTCTGCTCCCTTTTATCGGATTTTATGAGATCTTTGCAATAGGGTATATCATAAAAAGGAATTTTTAAAAAATCATACTTTCTATTTTATTTTTTATTTCAATAAATTAAATATTAAATTGGTAAACCCAAGCAAATTCCAAGTTCTTTTTTTTTTAATTCTTTTTAAATTGTTAATTATTCATAATTTTATTTCGCTTACTCTGCATTTAAAGTGGTATAATGTTTAAACTATTTTATTATAAATTAATAAATATTACTTTTGTGTTCAATGGAATATAATTTTATATTTGAAATTATTAATTTAAAAAAATCAGTTTTTTATAAATAATTTTTTATAATATTAAAATTGTCCAAACACGAGTTTGTCCAATTGTAAATCATGTTCGTAATTTCTTATTAGTGTTGCACGATAGATATCAGTTGCATCTCTACATCAATTTATATACTTCATGATCACGCGGCAAGCGTGAAGCGGAAACGAAAACCTCGGCCATTTCCACGTTGACTGTAGCAGTGATAGGAGCTTGGTCGTTGATTATTGTTGAAGCAATACGTAAGGATATTATTCAATAACGTTTTTTTAATTAAAATTAAACAAATTTTTAGCATAAGTTTGATAATTTTATTTTTAATCGACAAAAATTTTTTAAATTTTACTACAAATGTGCATGCGCTTGTTCTCGCGTATCGACCACGTGCTTATTTTATTTTAAAGAAGTAGTCATTACGATTTTTGTGATATAAATAGATTAAACGCATTAATTATTTAACAATTTATTTAATATTATTTTCAAATTTCTACGCAAAATAAATTTAAAACTTTAACTCGTTGGTGTGTAATATGCTAAATAATTTGAAGGTTATATTCTCAAATGAATTCTTTTATTTAATACAATTTTATTGTAAATAAAGTAGAAAAGCCTTATTGTCTGGGCAAGGAATATTTGTATATATGCAAAGTGTTTCTAATCATTAAGGCAAAAATAATTTCTGTGTTAATCATCGAATGAGTATAGTTATTCATTCGACTTCAAATCAGAATACAAGATTTTTTTATACAAACATCTATATTTTGAATTAAGAATCTAGGGATTTATTAGTGATATTTAACTAAATTTATTTCTTTAATAGAACGACCATGGTGAACGGAAGAATTCCGTCAGTCTTTTCAAAGACTTATGTTACCCCCAGAAGACCTTATGAGAAGGCACGTTTAGATCAGGAGTTGCGTATTATTGGAGAATATGGTCTTCGTAACAAACGTGAAGTATGGAGAGTCAAGTATACACTTGCCAAAATCCGTAAAGCTGCTCGAGAATTGCTTACGTTGGAAGAAAAAGACCCAAAACGTCTTTTTGAAGGTAAATTTTTGAACGTTCTTATAAATTAAAAAAAAACTTGTAATTTTCAAATAGTTTATTTTTAATGATGATAAACAAATTTTTATTTCTGACACCTCTTGTCTGAATCAATTGTGATATGATAGAATTTAATCTGAAGCATTTCATATAATAATTGTATGCAGAAATTTCTTTTTCTTTTTTTATAATAAATAATAAATTATTCTTATTTTAGGTAATGCTTTGTTGAGACGTTTGGTCAGGATTGGAGTACTTGATGAGAGCCGCATGAAGCTCGATTATGTACTTGGTTTGAAAATTGAAGATTTCTTGGAAAGGCGTCTCCAAACCCAAGTTTTCAAACTTGGATTGGCCAAGTCTATCCATCATGCTCGTGTTCTCATCCGTCAAAGACACATTCGGTTTGTACACTTAATAAAATGTCAAAATCTTAAATGCCTTATTGTCTGGGCAAGGAATGCTTGTGTATCTGCAAAGTGTTTCTAATCATTAAGGCAAAAGTAATTTCTGTGTTAATCATCGAATGAATACCATTATTCATTTGACTTCAAATCAGAAAACAAAATCTTAAAAATTTAGACATACATTGTGCACATAATAATTTTACATAACTTAGCATAGCCCATAATATATCCATATATAAATTTCACCAATGTTAAGGTTTTAGTATACGTTTCTTATGTGCATAAACCAAGCTATGTCAAAATTTAAGATTTAATAACTACTAAAATTTTTATTATAAGACAAATTTTGAAAAAAAATTACAATTTAAATGAATTTTTTAGTCAAGTACCAGATTGAACACTTAACTGCTCCCACAGAGGAAGCGACGAGATTTCAAACGTTGAAAAAGAATTGAAATAAATTCATCAAATTTCATACAGACCACTTAAATGTTAAATTATTTTTAACATTTAACGTCTGAAAAATTGCAATGGAATGACATATCATTCTTAAAATTGGTACAGCTTTTTTGTTAATGTAAAATCTTATAATTTCCTTAAAAATATTAAAAATTCGTGAAAATATTGTTCGAAGATTAATAGATGACATTAATTATAAAATTATTTAATTTTTAGCGTTCGCAAACAAGTTGTGAACATTCCATCCTTTATAGTGCGCTTGGATTCGCAAAAGCACATTGACTTCTCTCTGAAATCACCCTTCGGAGGTGGTCGCCCTGGTCGCGTAAAGAGGAAGAACCTGCGCAAGGGAACTGGAACTGCCGCTGCTGAAGAAGAAGAAGATTAATTTATACGCGGAAACTCAGAAAAATAATCTTTGAATAAAAAATGAAAAATTAAAAGCTAAAAACCTTGCGTTATTCTTTTCATAATTCACCTGCAAACTATTAAAATAAAAATAATTTAAATAAAATATCGTTTGGTGAAAATTTATAGATGTAAATTTACAAAAAGCTAATTTTTAATAAAACAAATGCAGAAAAGAGATTCTAATTAGTTGTTCAAACTTAAAAAATCGTTAAAGAATAATTCAGTTGATTTTAGAAATATGCACATTCCGAATATTTACTTAATTTTTTCATAGTTAAAGTTTATAATAAAAAAAAAAAGCAACGACTCCTAAAAGAGCTTTGAAACAGTTCTTTCGAATATTCGGTTAAAATTTCTTTGCTTTTTAAAACTGAAATAAATTTTTGCATACAGATTTTGTATCAAAATTTAGATAAGAGAAAATATTGAATAATTGAATTAATTGTTTTTATGCAAAAATGACTATTTTTACGGAAAGAGGAAAATATCATTTTATTTTTTGCTGGACCAAGTACGAAAGAAGCTCTTGCCTTCGGCCGCAATCCATGTATCAAATTATTTTTCAATATCTTCACAAGATTGGAGTATTATGCTATCGATCTAAATAAGTAATAATCAAGAATTAAATAAGATATCCCAGAAAAACGCTCTACAATGTTTCCTCTTTTGCTTGTTTAGTAACGTGTGGCCGAGCACTGAAACAAGTACGCCTTTCTGATTTCACTAAATGCAGATAATAGCTTTAAAAATATGGAGGTCCCGCTTGGTGATAATGATGGTCATGGTAATGGTCTTCACCCTTTTTGCGTTTCGGATTGTTGAAATAAACCCTTTCTTTTTTGACTTTAAGAAGCATTTCGCAGGATATTAAATGTCTTTTCACATATTTTTCTTTCAATATACTCGTGCACCCAATTTCCTTAATTGCCTTATGAATTTATCTTATTGATGCTTACGTTGGTTAATTAATAAGTCTTTCAGCGTTGAAGATGAACTTGATCCAGTAAGTTTTCGGCTGGTCCAGGCGTTATTATTTATTTTTCACGTAAAAATTACCAACTTTTAAGTTGTCTAAACTATTCTTTGCAAGTAATTTCAGATAAAAAGCATCTCCTCTTAAATTCTATTAGCTTCAACCGGTAAACGACTTTTAGTAGTGCAGCAGATTTTTTCAAGTACGTTAAAATTGACATTCCCGATACCGTGTAATAAGAACGTTGATGATGCTTCCACCTTTTGATCAAATGAATGCATACATTTTTGAAGATTATTGAAAACAGTACTTTCACCTGTACAAGCGATTTTTTTATATGTGATATTGAAAGGTACTATACCTTTTATAGAAAACTCGCGGGAATTCATTGAAGTACCCAATATTCATTCAAGCTATGCAGATTATTCCCGTAAAAAAAAAAAGAAAAAAACAATGCACCATAGGCATCCGCGGAAAAACAAAGACCGGAGCATCAGTGCGCTGAAAAAATATACAAACAAGCGCGCCGGCAAAAATATATAAAGAGCCAAGTTGGAATTTTACTTTGACACACGCGTGCGTGCAGTGCGCGCGGATCGCAGGACATCGGGACACCGCTTAACCATAAGAGACGTAAAGGCTCTTTTGTGTCACCGCTCGGCTACCCTCCTTTGTATTGCGAGGCGACCGTATATACCTTCAAAGGTTTCCGCGGTGTGCCGTTTCCCTGATTTTTTTCCACCCGCTTGTTAGGGCTTCGAGAGGCTTTTTTTCTTCGCCTGCGGTTCTATTGAGTAAGTCTGCCGCTTAATGGGCTTAGGCGCGTAAATGGCGTGTTCGCCTTTTATCGATGAATTGACCAAATTCCTATTTTATTGAGGGAAATAGTATTACTTTCTGTAGTTTATTACATAGAACTTTTTTAGTACTTGCAGAAATTTTATCTCGGTTTTGCGATTAAAGTGATATGTTAAATTACATTTTTAATACATGGAAGTCTTATATAAATTGTAATAATATCCGTCAGAAGAAATAGGTAAATAATTTATGCATATTTAATGAGCTCATATATTTTTTCTTTGAATACTTTATATTATGAACTTTAAATTAAATTTTCATGCATTACAATAAAAGCTCTATTCTGCTTAATTTACAAACCAATATTAGTGCTACTAAAATTAAATTTACTTACTCGTAGAATTAAATATTTGAATTTAATATTAATGAAGAATGCTTTAGTAATTCTTTTTCGATATGTTAATATTCCTGCATAAAATTTGTATAACTCGCTTACAAAGCGCTCTTATAAAATTTTCACAAAGATATTTCATATTATATTACTCTTTTAATGATATAAAATTTGTAGAGTATAAAAGCTTTACACTTTGTAAAATAATCTTGTCTGTAATTTTTTACCTACCTTAATTATGCAGGATCCGATTATTTTATAAAGACCCGGAGTGTTCCTAGAAGAGCAAAATCTTTAATTTTTTACTTAAATTTTATTTAAAGTTAAATAATTAACATAAAATAATCAGATTATTTAAAAGGAATATTTTATTTTTCACGATTAGAGATTATACGTAAGTGGTTGCGTAAAGTGAAAGGGGTTATTAATTAACTCAGTACAGGAAGATTAACCACAACGTTTTCAACCGAGGAAATCGCTTGCTCAATATACGATGCATATTATAGATCGGATGAATGCAGTCAGTTGCTGACAGTATATGACGATTTTTACCGACTCCAATGGACTATTTCTTTTTCGGTCTGTATAATTCGTACTGCGGCAAGCAAGTCTGCGTTTTCTTGTACGTATAAGTCGAGTCTTTTCAAAGCAGGTTAACATTCTGGCTGAATGTAAGATTAAACTTTAAATATCAGAATGTAAAAGGAAATATTCAGCAGATGCAAAATATTTCGTGCCGCAAGTAGCGTTGGAGATGACGTATTCAAAGAGGAAATTCATTGAAATAATTTATTTTTTATATTAAAAAACGGACAAGTGTTGGAAAAAGGAATAAAATGGTTTCATATTTGAAACGACACATTTTATGTAGATTCTTTTACTGCAAAGTGCACGAATGAAATCGGAATATTTTAGCAAATAACATTACAGTACATTGTTTCTACAAAAATGTAACTTTTCTTCAGAATATAGATGCAATATAATTTATTAACAAAAATTTTAACTTATTCTCTAAATTATCCTCATTACGACAGCATGCGGCAGAACGCGAAAGAATTAAGCACAGCGCTCGAGCATAGATGTAATTAAAGCGCGATAAGTGCGTTAATGAGGGGAAAAAAAAACATAAAGAAGTTCGATTCGAAAAACGTCGCGGTGCACACTTGAATTCGTAGCGATTCTAAGGGGTTCAGTGGCACCGGGCCGGGGGGAAAATTTATGCGCTGCTAGGCTTAGGAGCGAGTCGCGAAGGAATCCAGTCGACCTTCGCATTCTGCCCGGAGTATTAAAAGCATTCGAGCGCGTGCTTATAGCGAAATATGCCTGTACAAATATATGCCTCTCTCGTTCCTTGTTTTTATTTGGGAGTTTCTCTGCTTTTTTGGCCGTTTTGAAAAAAACACGGAAGAAATGCGAAAAAGTACGGGGCGGGCAAACAAAACGCGGATGAAATTCCGCCTGGATATTTTCAGGAATATCAAAATTCAAATTGACGTTTTTACTTATTATTTTAATAGTTATGGAATTATAAAGTTTAATAATATTATACGCAGTGATTTACGAAAATAATAATAATATAATGTGCGTTAGACTGTTATTAACGGAATTTGATATTAATATTTATTAAAGAAAAGAAAATTTTGAATTAAGTATTTACTCTAGTCATTATTCTTGGACAATGTTTTTATTATACCATATGGAAGTTATAATTATGATTTTACACAGTAAAGCAATAAAAAAGTCATAAAGTATAAATTAATAATTAGCACAACAATGTACAATAGTTATTTAGTTTCAGTCTGAAAAAATAAATATGGAATTTTACGTAAAAAAAGCTCCGATCTCGCAGTCAAAATCTGGAGCGTACGCTTTAAAAAAAAAAAGGCCACTCCATCCGAAAGCGCGTCGGGAATTTTGTCGAAGCTGCACGTCGAAATTCCGCAAATGCAGGGGAAAATTAGAAATGGTCGCCGGCCAGAAAAAGAGGAAGGAGGAGCGCGAGCCTGGACGGCGAGATAGAGAGAGGACATTATACTTTTGTCCATTTTGGCGAGTTCTCGTCATGCATTATGCAGGGTAATACGTATTAATAAGTGCCGGGGCCAGCCAGACTGATTTTCAATAGTATGTTAATTCGGTGACCGCGAATGCAGCTCTCCTCTCTCGCGGCAGCAGCAGTGTGAGTGCGGGTCATACGTTATGCGCCTCCTTTCCGCGTCTTTCTGGCCTTTGCGAAAGACACCTTTCGGGAGAAACGCTCGTTGGGCGTCCTTTATCTTGGTGGGGACTTTCACCGTGTTTTAAAAGGTAAATGTATACGTATAGAAAGTTTTAGTTTTTCTTGCAAGCTGCATTGTTTACAAATTTATGCTTTTACGTCTTGATTCGAAAGAGTGAGGAAAATGTGAAAGGTAAATTAAGAGGCTTTTTGCACGAGGAAAATATTTAAATCTTTTCAGAAATTTACAGTTTGTATGGTTGAACTTCTTATACAAATAGTGAATTTGAATTTAAAACTTTTAACGTTTTATCCTAAAAAAACGCTCCGAAAAAAGCAAAGTTAGGAATTCTCGTCAAAAGTACTTAATATTTATCAAAGCTCTCCGCGGCTTTTTTCGTTCCTGCAGGAATACGCGAATCTTTACCAGGGTAAACACTTTGCATTCCTCGAAACCACACAAACACACACACACACACAAAGGTGAGGTTCGACTACCGGGTCTCTTCGCGGATCTTATGTGGAGGATGCGGGAGTCTTCTCTGCTCTATGGGGAGCGATACATCCATTTCCAGCGCTAAAAGCACGAAGCCCATTGTTCCGTCGCGACACTTTCGAGTGTGTACTATACCTGCAACCGTTCGAGCTCCTTCTTTATTTTTTCTTTTTTTTTTTTCTTTCCGGGAAATTTTTTCGCCGTATCGCGCGAGGAGAGGGAAATCCCCGAGTGCGAAAGCTCTCGGGACTGGCTTTAATGGTGATAGAAATGACCGGCGCGAGCGGCAAAGGTGAATCCCTTAACGGAATATTTCCCCGGGAATCGCGCGCTCAAGACGTCTGCGGAGAGTCGTTCGGGGCACGCTGCAGACGCCGCCGCGGCGGGATAGAATTTTTATTGGACCAGCGAATTCTTGTAATATTTTTTTTTATTTTCCCTTTTCCGAAGCGGGGGACCACTGGAGCGTCGTTTTTTTTTTTCGAGCTCTCGAATAAATTTTTACATTTGTAACGTAATAGACCGAGGAGACTCGGGGGGGAAGTTAATAAAATTTAGTAAAAAGACCTCGGTCGACTTGACTTTACTTAGAGTTTCATGCAACTTATGCAAATTTATTTGGATGTAAAAAAAATTCATTAAAGCACTCTCCCTTCACGAAGACAGAAGGAAAGGCAGAGAGAGAGAGAGAGAGACGCAGGCGAGTGCGACAAGGAAAATTTCATCGGATTATGCGTCGCACTCTGTAATCTTGCGATCTGGCTCACGTAACTCAGGGATGTTGTCGCGGAGCGGCACGACGGCAGTTCCCTTAAAGCACAGAAAAGTATTTAATGGAGGGTAGGAAGGAGGAGGCAGCAGCAAATCCGAGACACTCGCAGCGCGAGCGAATTGCGAAAAAAGGAGAGAGAGAGAGAGAGAGAGAGAGGAGGAAGAAGCGCGACGAAAGCGAAGAAGGCGAAGGAAAAAAAGGAGGGAGCTGCACCGGGGAACAAAGAGAAAGGGAAAAGAAAAAGCAGCAAGGGCAAAGAAAAAGGGCTCGGCAAAGGTAGTTTGAAGAGTAAAAAGCCTTGACGAGCGCATTTTCCTGGAGGCGCGACTGAGCTTCTCGACTGAGTTGGAAAATTTCCGGGGGAAAAAAAAGAAGGGCTGTGCGCGACAAATTATTTTGGACCGTGTCGTTGTCCCTCCGTTCTCCGAGACGACCATGCCTAATAGAATTTAAAGTTACGTCCGCGTTTTACTTCGGAAAACTCCGTTCTTCGAAATGAATTAAAATTTTGAAAATTAAAGCGGAAAAATTGCAGTGTACTGACAGACAGCTGCCTTGAACGATTCTTCCTACAACTTTAGTAATTTAACTTCGCAGCGATTGTCCTCGCAAGTCCAGAACTTTGGAAGTGCGATTTACCGAGGTTCTGTCCCGTATTTGAAAGTAACCTACTTTTCAAATCTGGTTTTACGATTTAAAGGAGTTTTTTAATGTATAAAAATGCTTGGAAAATCAATTTTCCAATACCTAAGTGACATTGCTATTTGCCATGATTAAATTTTGAGAAAAAAAACCTTTGAAATACCGACATTGCATTGTTAAAAGTAACCTCATTAAATTATAAGAACGCCAATAATTCCACTTTGTTCTGTAAAAATTCACTTTGAAATTCCAGTCTAATCCATTCGACGACTTTTCCATTAATTAGCTCTAAATTTCAGAACGCAGACGGGCACAACGACTCTAAGCAATCCACTACATTCCCTGGCGATTCGACAGACTCGCTGGAAAGAAGAAAAAGAAAGCCGAAGAAAAAAAAGGGCCATCGTGCGTCTTCTCGCGGAGGAGACAAAAGGTGGTACGCGTCTCTGCAGTTGCGTAAAAGCATGCTTACGGCCTTGCGCAATCGTAAAGAGCTACAAGGTGAAAGAAGAGGGAGGAAGGTAGTTGAGTGGATGGGGTGTATGCGAAGACGGGAGTAACTGAATTGCTAAAGACGGAAAGAGAAAAAGAGAGAGAGCGAAGGGGGATGATGGCGGAGAATGACGGGATATGGATAATGAAAGACGAGGAGAGAATACATTTGCAGAAAAGAAGGCAGACGGTGCATTGCGCGAGGTTTCTTTTTAGTTTTATGCATTTTTCAAGTGCTGCTAAGATACGTCGGATTTAGCATTTGCGACGTATTCGCGTTTTTTTACAGCTACAGATTTTAATGATTTTTTCAGATTGAAATCAGGGTAGCGAAAAGATGAGTAATTCTCGGTGATAAAATGTACATATAGATTAAGAAAGAAGCAGAGAATGAAAGAGCTATACGATAAATGAGAAGCCTTCAGTTAAGAAAGTCTAAAAATGAGGAAATCGATAAAGCTGACTCTTTTGTCCATAAAGTAATTTCTCGAATCCCCGGTCAATGCATGATGGCTCGACACTTTGCCTTTCCTTAATCCACGGTATGGACCCCTCTGATTCCTCTTGTACTTAATGTCGCAGTGCCCTGCGTACTGCTGTCGCGGATTGAAGTGATATTTGATTTTCCTTTTCAAATACTTTCCTTTTAAGATCTCTTTATTGTTATAGATATCAAAGAAAAAGCGTTAAACAAGAACTTTAATCATTTCTCTTTGTTCGGCGTCAAAATACATTCGTATTAAAAAGTGGTTTCATCAGAAGGTTATTTTTATTAAAAATTTGTCCACTTGTCATAGAGAACGAGATATGTTTAGGTCACGAATTTTCTTAATACTTCTTTCAATCTTATTTTTTATGAATCATCTAATGCTTATTTTTCTGCAGCCGTCATTATGTATCTAAAATTTT
>JAWWEO010000045.1:10114351-10166097 GCA_035582975.1 Ormyrus labotus | reverse complement strand
GAGGGGTTTACAGTTTATTGTGTAATCACTCGTTTATTTGTACTGCTTTCCCCCGGGTTACGGGGTTGAGGGGTTTACAGTTTATTGCGTAATTACTCGTTTACTCATAATGCTTTCCCCCGAGTTAAGGGGTTGAGAGGTTTATAGTTTATTGTGTAATTACTCGTTTATTAAAATGCAAATTATGGGCACCATCTTGGATCCGCCATTTTGAATTTTTAAAATCTGAGTTCAGATTCGTTATCAGTGACTCCAGAAACCCCCATATACCAATTTTCAAAAAAATCAAATTTATTTTAAATTTTGGCCACCATCTTAGATCTGCCGTTTTGCATTTTTAAAATCTGATCTCAGATTCGTGATGAGCAACCAGAAAAACCCCCATATACCAATTTTCATAAAAAGTTGATTCTCAGATAAATTTATGCCTAGAAGGATTAAATAAATAATTAGGAAATACAGTAAAAGTTTACTTGTATTTTAAATATAAGTTACAATTGTATTAAAATTCAATAACATTACCAAACTTATTGCACTTTTTACTGAGTTTCAATTAAGAAGCAAGACATAAATGTCTTATTAATATACATATTTAAAAGTACATAAAAAATAATATTATAAAGCAAAATTAAGTTATATTTCCATTAAAAGTAAGAAATGTTATGAAAATCCAGACACTTGTCCATTAATTTGAATTAATAGCCAACATTTGAAATTTTCGTCATAATTTGGTTTTGAAATCCAAGTTAATGGCAGTACTAATCTTCGAATTAATGGAAAAATACCTTAAATTTTCATTAAGATACTGCATCTTAAAATCATTTCAAAATTTTATCTTAAATATGCCTTAGATTTCAAAACTTTTTTAACAGTGTACGTCGCGTGCACGGCAATCGAAAAGTATCGTTCTTCATTTGTCATTCCCCGATCTTTGAATCGATAATCGAATGAGCGCGGGGTGAGAAAGCGAAAAGGCGTTCTCGCGGTCGGTTGGCGTTGGACCGTTCTTCCTTAATATAATTAAGTTAGCGAAGATGTTTGTATTAAGCATATCAAAGAAGCTATAAATATGTATACGTATAAATTTATATAAGTTTAAATTAAATGGCGTTTTATGAAGTTAGTCGCGATGTTAATCAAAAAATTAATGTTTCTTTTTAAAAGTAAAATGTGAACGAAACATCGGCAAGCTAGTTTTTCCTTAAATGGGTTAGTTTTTATTCATCCTTTTTACAACCGTGACTGAAAAAACATAGAAAATAAATCTGTATACAAATCAAATTTTTCGAAGATTAAAAACAGTCCATACTAGAATATCTTGAATCGAAGAAACTAATCGAAAGATAAATTGTAATGCGTGGTTACAATTAGGGAGTTTTTTGTGTCAAATTATTTATTAATACTTATGGATTTGATTATGAACTTAATAAATTTCTGAAGTGTTTTATAAGACTTTTCATTATAAAACATTTTAATTGAAGATATCAAATGATATCTTAAGATTATTAGTCTTAGGAGACCTGTTTGCTCAAATATGACCAGGTACTTATGTGAAAATAAAGAAACATCGATGAATAAATAATTTTTAAATCTGCCAGAGAGACCATTACTTTCTCCTGGAACTGTCCTTACTATTATTTTTAACTATTTTTAATTTATAATAATCCAATCAAATATATCCTTTTACTTTTTTGAAGCTGACGAGGTAAATGTGAAAGTGGTAAGAATTTAAACTCGATTATGGCAAAATTCTGCAAAAAATAACCGCACAAAAGAAAGTAGGTTTCGGTCGAAATAATCTTATTCTTGTTATTGTATGAGAGAACTAAACCCTTAAGTTTTTAATGTACTTTAATTGTCTTACTCATCTTGGTCATTATCTACTTTTCTTTGTTTTCTGCACTTCTTACTTGATAATGGTTCTTTAATGACCTTTCCTGGAGGTAGAACTTTTCTATTCCGCTCTTCATTAAAAATTATTTAAGGTTCGTACTGTAGGTATAACCATATAAAACTTTTATTTTCATTCATATTTATTTAAAAAAAAATTGTGTTTATACTTTTCTGGTTTTACAAATTGTAAAAGGAAAGAAAAGTAAACAATAACATTCCCTTTACATGGGCATCTGTTCTTTGCCAGTTTGTTCACTTCACTTTACAAACAGGAGAAAAAAGTAATTGACAAGAGATGCGCTTCGTTAGTTTAAAGGTATCGCATACATCGACCGTAACACAAAGTTGTAAAAAAACGTAAACTCAGAAAAGTGGATTCATATAGTTTTACTTTAAAATTCCTTATTATTCCAAATTTGATTATTTTTCTCCTCTAACGTATTCCAACTGGAGTGCCTCGTAACTTCGGCATCCATCCTGGATTCGCGTGTTTAACTCTCTCGCGGTGACGCTACGGTTGGCGTCATTAAAATTAGTATTGAACACAGACGTGTCCGGAGCACTGAAGCGAATGATCGCGGCGTACATGGAAGGAGATGTATACGCAACTCGCTATCAATAGGAATATCCCCTTTCTAGTGATTTTCAATGGAAGCGCTCTGTGCTTTGCAGTCGACGCGCCAATGGCGTTCCGACTCTTGTAAGCCGCAGTCGAAATTTTCGGGTTTATTTCTCAATAATGAAGGGTTTTGTTCGCCTCCCTCTCATTGTGCCTGTGTGCTACCTGCAAACAAGTATGATCACTTAGTCTATAGAGGCAGGAAGCGTTTTCGATTTTCTTCAAAAACTCTTTGCGGAAGAGGTCCTTTATCGAATGATCGACGAGCTGCGGTTAAGATTAAACGAAATTTCGTGTACGATCCAGTCAATGGGTCTATTTTACATTGATAAATTTACACCAAAAGAGCTTTACTCTTTTAATCTGTAAAATAATTTATTTATAATATTTTAGAATATTTTGGTGAAACGTGATTATTTAAATATGTTGTTATAAACAATACAATATTTTTTTTAAAAACAAACGATTCGCTTGAAAAATATTTTCATTTCTGTCTGAAAAATTTTTAAATTACCCATCAGATTGCTTTGAAAATGACAAAATTTCTTACAGCCATTTCCCAGGCAAAATTTATTTATTCAAATTCAGGTTTTGCGAAAGGCGACAGTGCTTTATTAAAAGCTTCGCACTTTTTTAAAAAAAAAAGGTTTGACGATCCCTACACTGCGAGATCCCCCCCTCAAACATGTTCAATTTAACGCCGGCGCCGATGCCATCTCAAATACGTGGCCACTTAATTACAAGCTCACGTGTTCGAGGCTCCCGCCCACTGCGACTTGATTGCCCGGAAGTGATCAATGCTCGGCCACGATACCTGGCGTATTTGACATAGACGCGGCCGGAGGAATGTACGTTCCGCGTTCCCTTCTACGCCGGAGAATCCGAGCATTACGGCGCCGCGGCCAGACGTTCGAGTTTCGCAAATGTGACCGCGAAATAGCGGCAGGTTACTTCTCGAGCGAAGAGTATACACACGGCTCTCTGCGCGCGTTGCTCGTTTCGCCGCCGCGCCGCGAGTCGGCACGCTAATTATGCGCGCCTTTTTTTTTCTCGCGAATTCGAGCGCAGTCACGTACAATTTAGTTTAGCGACCGGTGCGCGGAGGCTGCTTTGTTACGGCGGGGGTATATAGGGGAAGATTTTCGTCGGGAAATTTGTGGGAATTGGATGTGCGGGTGACGGCTTCTGTTTCGAGGCCGTTCGTATATGTGGCGGAAACCGTTTTCGGTGAGTTATGGAAAATGGCGACGAGCGTTTAATTAGAAGCATAGAAAGGTTTAATTTTACCGGCGACTGGTTTAATTTCATTTTGAATGAACATTTTAATTGATAATAGCATTAAGAATGTTAAATTTCAAACTCGCTTTGACTTATTGAAATTAAATTAATTGCGTATTGAAATTAGAAATTTGAATGCGCATTAAGCGCTTGATTAATTTATTAAATCAATTGAATTTACTAAATTAATTGATTACTTTATTTGTTTGCAAGATATAAATAAAAATTATTTAAATTCGTTTATTAATTTAAGCTAAAAAGAACTGAAAACCATAAATGCAGCGTAAATAGAGCGAAGCGCATAAATAAAGGAAAAAGAACTTGAAAAGTAAAATAATAAATGAGTTAATTTAGCAAACTCAACAGGTTTTCGTTCGCAAGAAAGTCTCACAAGAAGTAAGAAGCACACGAACAAGTAGCTCAAATTTGAAAGTTCTAGGTAGAACTCGCAAATCAGCTTTTTGAATCTTGGTAAATTTCAATCAAAGTTTTAAACTTTTATTCGCGTTTGTAATATTCTTATTATTTTTTTTTTTTAAATAGCAAGTATGAACATTAAGTGTATAAAGTCATAAAATTTTGTTTACATCATAATAAATATACGAGCGTTTTATCTTACATCCTGAAATGAATTTTAAACTTTATACCACGTAAACATTTTTCTCATTGCGTATTGTAATTCTATATTCGAACTGATGTTTCTTGGGTGGAAGTACAGTAAAATGCGGATAAGAGAAAAAGTCTTTTTTAATACAACTAGTAAAGCAGCATACAAACAACTCGCACTCTAATTTTATTGCATTTTTAAAATTTTGATTGCTCGACGAATGGCTGCAAAAAAAATAGTTAATTACTTCGCTTACATACATAAATCAAATCGACGAACGTTCCAGCAAAATTTATTGTCAATCCAACAGGCAGCCTTATAATAAAGCGGAACCATCACCTTCAGCTCGCAATCGACGCGTCTGCGCCTCATCTTCCCGGATAGCCCCGCCGCGTCTCTCGAATTACGCCCCTAATCTGTCAAACTGCGCAACCACTACGAACGCATTATTCGCGAGCAGATGCATATTCCCCCCCCCCTCCCCCCTATCCCGTCTAATGCCCCGAGTATAATCCCATTTGGAATCAACACCAAGGCGCCGCATTAACGGCTCGAAATGCGTTTCGGGTTATGGGTATTATATTTTGCAAGCTCTCCTCCTTCGAGCTCGGAAAAGAGCGAAAAAGGGGGGTTGTTTTAACAAGAGGTCCTCGTGCCCTTCAAAAGTTAAAGAGGCTCCCGGGAGAAGCGGGAAAAAGCGTTTTCTTTCCCGTGTTTGCCGGACCTACTCGTGGAGGAGATAATACTCCCCCGCGATTTTATTTCTGTTTTCTTTTTTTTTTGTTTAGGTGCTAAAGTTTCGAGGACTTTGTGTTATTTACTCTCATAAACAAGGATTACGGCTGAATATTAAGGAAAGATATATAAAGCTTGGAGAAAAAATGGGTTTAAATCAGGGATTCCGCGAAAGTTTTTTCACCTATTTATTTATGTTGTTTAAAGCAGCTATGCGTAGATGCATCGTGTAACTAGATCGCATAAAAGAACGCATAAAAAAATAAAATTACATAACAGAAATACAGTCCTTTGCACGTTTAGCAAAGGTAAAAAATTGTTATACATTGCAACGCTAAATAACGAAATCTCTGTTGTAAAATAACCATTTTTTCTGTCCAGATTCTGTCAGAATTCTGACAGAATTATTAAAATTAAAATAAATAAATTTATTTTAATGGCACCCTCCCTCCCTTTCTCGCCGTAACGAAAGAGTTCGAGGGTCATTGGAATTAAGGGCACGAGCTATTCGTTACTGCGGAATAATGTCTGGCATCAAGACGTATACGTGCGCGTGTCATCCGGGCATAATTGAATCGGCGCTGCATTGTCTCGTGGAATGCGTTTCGTTGAACCACCGAATTGCATACTTATCGAGCGGTGCTTCCGAGCAAGCGAATAAATACGTGTTTACTTAGAGATATCGTGGTGTACGCGAGGTTCATTATTTAGAGAAGGGGGGGAAGAGGAGATTATTCAAGGAACATTTGGTCGTCCCCTTTCATCGTGATGCATTCAAAACAGAGGGGTGAATTCTGCTGTTTTTATTTTCTTTTTGGTTGCAAGGGAAACTAAACAGCATGTATTTTGATTCTTGACATGTCAAAATACAATTATAACATGTTTTTAGAACAAAGCTTCCTCTATAGTAGTTATTTTGAATTTTATCATCTTTTTAATTTTTCAAATTATTCGTTTTCAAACGAAACTTTACATTGCATTCAATTACTATGAGAAAGTAGCTATTAATATTCACTAGGGCAGAAAGCACCTTCGATCTATCTATAAAATACGAAATCCGATTAAAACCGAACCACTCTCCACCGGTGGAAGTTAATGCCAACTTATCCCGACCATCGATCACGAAATCTCTGTGGAGCCCCGGCATCCCTGGCAACCTGCAGCCATTGTACTCGCGTAATCACCAGCCATCCTTCCGATCAGCTTTTTCACAATTAGTATACCCCCCCTTCGAAAGTCAACATGCACCGGGCACCAGTTCGTTCGTTCGGAAAAACTGGATCGATGTTTGACTCCACCTACTCCCTTTCCGACGCACCGTGAGTTTGAAGGGTCGTAGCAGGAATTAAAAGGGGCCTCCGGTACGCGCTCGCCTAGCGTGACGAGAAGCTGAATTTACTCGTTGCCGGGCGACTCCTGGCGTGAAATGTAAAAGCCCTTTTTTTCTGACTTTCTTTGTGAAGGTATACACGCGCGTATAGTTGCTAACGGGACGTAGACGGGTTAGGTGAAAGCTTTCTTTCGGTGTCAATGCATCAAAGCAAATGGAGCCTGTACACGGCTTGTACGAAGTCGGACGAAGTGAGTTTGGGAGAAAATGATTAATGTATAAAGATGACGCGCGCTACTTATTTTTTGTAGGTACAAGGAAACATTAAAAACTTGTCTTAAATTCGATCGTTTTAAAGGGTCGAATTCGAGAAGATTTGTAACTCAACGTATAACTAAATTACTTAAAAAAAGTCTCACCGCCAAATCAATTCAGCGAAAAATGAAGAAGAATTATCTCGCCATCTCTGCTGCCGACGCCCCATCCACCCTCTCTCTCTGCTCATCAGCGCATCTCGCGTGAACTTTCCTCATTTTCGGGCTTCACGGTAAGCCGCGCTCACGTTTCTTGGAATAATTAAGACCAATTAATATTCGCGACTCGTTTCCTCCCAACGCTTCAGTGTTCTCTGTCTCCCCCCCGTCACCCCCTTCCCCCTCCCCCCACCACTCCCATCCACCCTCGGCGTCGCGCATCCGCGCGTCTCTGTCTAAGCAGAAAAATCGAATATTCCCTCTGCCCTATTCGCTTTGCGTCTCGGTGTCAGCTGCAATTACGATATTCCGGCCTTTCGACGGAGAGGAGAAAGGCGGGAGAACAAGAGGACGCGGTTGCACGCGCGCGCCGTCGAGTCAAATCATTTTTTAAAAGTGCAACTTTCAGTTATCGAATTCGATGTTAATTTTGAAATAATTTAGTTGAAGCTTTCGTTATTTTCAGAGATTGGGTACAAAAATAAATTTACTTTTGTTTATCGTCCATTTTAAAATAATAAAAATTAACCCTTTAGATGAGCTAAAGGTATATAAACAAGTATTCAAATATTGTACACACTTTTCTTTTCTCTTATTTTTCCAATTTAATTCTTCCTGCACGTTCGATTACCTATCAAAGATCGTACTAGTTGTCATCAAATAAGCAATAGATTCATCAACTGAATCCACTCCGCGCAGCTTCCCGTGCCGCCCGACGCGTCCCCTAGAAAAACAAAGCAAGTCAGACACGCGTCGACAGGGCCGGAAAAACTGTTTGTCGCGACTCGGCTTGTCGCTGCCGGCCTCCCCGTCCCTCTTAGGCGGGTAATGACGCTGTAGCAATTTCCCCGAGGCGCTTAGGAATGCGATTAAGCGTTGATGGTTTCCTAAATGCAAACGAGCCCCATAGAGTCCCTCCCGAGAGCGACGTCGCGCTATCCTTGAAGCGAGAGAGAGAGAGAGAGGAGGCAATCGCCGTGCTGGGAATGGCGTTTACGTTACGCGTAGCGGAACGGCGTTGCGATGGAGAGAGCAAGTGCTTCCGAACTCACTCCCTCCCCTTGAACACCGCGGAATACGCCCCTGGATCGTTTTCCTCACTGTTTTGGTTAACTAACCGGGTTTTGTCGGATTGATTTACAGCGGAGCTGCTGAGAAAATGATGATGGTTACGTCCTTTTTCGGAGGGTTGAGTTAGAGCACTGCTGAATTTGAGTATCGCGTGAATGTATGGTAGTAACGGTAGATTAACGAATGCGTTACTGACGAGCAGGTGAGAGATAAAACGTTAGGCGTCATTTATGAATGCACGTCTGTGCACATACAGTCTCGTGCATTTCAAACTAAGGATTTTTATAGGACGCTTCCTCTATTCATAATAGATTTTGTATAATTAAATGTTTTACGTTGTTTTTGCGCAGCAACTGTATCTCTCCATGACTTAAAATGTTCTAATTTAACAGAGCTCACGACTTATCGTGCCATTTTTCTCAAATATATAGAAAAACTCGCTTTTGCAACGGCGGAGCAACGGGTTAATTAATGATATTAAGCTTAATATCCCCAAGATTAAGTGAGAGAGAAACGAAAAGCTGCATGCATTCATGAATATATCTATACGTTGCACGCAGTCATGTGCAAGTTTGCCTGCTTCGGGGAAAAAGAAATTCCGGCAGCTTTTATCAGCTTTTCCTTGGATTTTCTACGTATGCAGACTAGGATGCTAGAAAAATTTTTCCATAGAAGTACGTTATCGTTTTAAATTTTTAGTATATACTTGAACTAATTTTAATGAATATATCCCCTTGCTACGAGTATATCATTAATTTTAATACAGTGTAATGTGATTTACTTCGCCAAGGGGTTTTCAGAAAAAAAAACTAGTATACTTCATGTAAAATTAATGTAAAAGAAGTTTCAAGTGAATATTCAAAGCTTGTCTTGCGCGAATTTTAGAGGATTTTCTTTTTAATTTCTAAAAGATATGTTACACGAGATTCCTAACGATACATCAGCGTCGTGTGGAAACTTCAAAACTGTAAAAGATCCTTGAATATAATTAATTTTATACTTAAAAAATAACAAGCAAGTATAAAAAATCTAAGAATATTATAATCAATGTATAAAAAGTAAAATTTTAATGCTGATAAATAACGGCAATACTATATTAAAAGATCTGCAATCATTCGTGCATAAATTTCCGAAGTAACTGTGTCGGTACTGCTGGCAATCCAGCGACTGAAAAAAGTAGAGAAAAAAAAATTTTCGCGCGGAAGCACGTATTCCTACAGCCGTTATCGCTTCCGGTAATTAAAGCTTTCTGAAGCCCACAGCAGAAACTGTTTCAATTACTTTCAACTTGTCTAAAACTGCCTGATTTTCTTTCCTTCTTAGTTAATAATCTTCGCGCCGAGTCATTATTTAAATGTTCTCTAATCTTTGCCTCTCTTTCGCTCCAACCCTCTTTTCGTTCCCTTGTGCAGTTTTAGCTCTTTTCGCTTTGAAAGGCGTCACTTTGAAATAGAAATGTAGAACGCAATTCATTTCATTCTTGGTAGCTAACTTTTCATTTCATTAATTTAGGTGAAACTTAAAATCCAGCTTAATGTTGGTGTTACGGATCCAATGTACCTTTTTATATCAATGTACAAAATTGAAATGTTAAGAACGTATTTGAATATAAAATTGATTCGAATGCCAAGTTCATTACGGAGATAGGTGAACTCCGTTATGAAGTTGCTGCGTTTAGGTTAGATAACAAATTTTAGTTTTGTTTTCGTTTTCTTTTTGGTTTTTATTAGAAAAATTACGGGCTCTTCAAACACGCTTCAAATCTCACTTCGAACACGATTAAAATAAAAAGTCATCAAATAAAGAATTGTCTTTGTGTTTCTCCTTTTCTCGCATGGATTCCTGACTTTGTCGGGAACAGTTGGAAACTGCAGTGCAAAATAATTTTTATATTTATTTAAAATTATCCAATTAATATATCGAACACGTGTTTCAATACATTTGATAAATCAATTGCTTACGCATTGCACAAGGCGTTACGATATTTTATATGTCTGTAATTATAAACAGTTAATTAACCGTCAAATGAAACTAAATACTTAATAGTTTTAGTAGAATGATCTCATTGGAACGCAATAAATAAATTTTCAAACAAAAAAACCTCTCGGAAACAATTCTTCATTTTTCTTTATGTTAATTTCCCTGCAGGTGGCAATGTGCTTTATCGTTTTTCTCTCAACCTCTCTTTTATTTTCATCTCGCGCATTCTTCTCCCGTGAACATAAATCTGTTGAAAGTAGGCATAATTATAGATGCGTACCTCAGTATGGCATTACCAGCGGCACACCAGTTGGTTAATGCTATTATAATTCCCGCAGTTCTTCTTTTCCTTTAGTTCTCGCGCTTTACTTGATGGCCCGACAAACCTGGGGAGTACATTCCGAGTCCTTTTATTATAATTTAGCATATTGTTTTTCAGTACGACATCAGACGAAATTTATTTGTTGGGAATATCCATTTAATGGTTCTAAGAATGGACATATATAAAATAATAAAAAGTTATTTAAAGTTTATTTAAATTTTATATTTAATTAAAAAGCATAATCTGTTTTTTTTTAAATTTCCATTAAATTATAAAGGCACAATAAAATAATATATACTGAATTTTTAGTCTGCTTTTATGATGTCATTTATTATTATCACCGCGAAATATTGACATTTTATATTCTTTTTTTTTTATATTAATTTTGACATTAATTTGAAAAAAAAACAATAACATATATTCTTGTATATTTTTCTGTATGCGTTGGTTTATTTTTTAAATAATATGAAATAATAAAAAAAAATGTAATGCTTGCTAAAGAGAAAAGATTCATTTAACGCTATAGTTTACTGTACAGAAGAGAAAATCAAGTTGACACTGAAATAACAGGACTGACAATCCCGTCGACATTTATTTCCTAATAGTTTATATCTTAAATTTTCCGATTTTTCAGTTCGACTACATTTCCCGGCATTACTAAAGGACCTCCCCGACACTTAACCTAACTCATTCTTCGCCGATCTCCCTATCTCCGGCGGCCGTAGCATCTCCAGCCGGCGGGGAAAAGAGTTCAGAGCCCCATATTATACGCGTATAAAGAGTCGCGCCGTTACCCGCCGCTGAAAGTCTCCCGGAACGGCGGCGTCGCCGAGGCGCTTCCGAGTGTCGTGTAGCCCGGCGTGCAGGCTCCCTTCCCGATAACGAGGAGCGATAATAATAAAGCGAATTATGACGCGCGTTTATTCGGCCCAACAGCGGCAACGACGCAGCAGCCGCCGCCGCCGCCGCAGCTTATTGCCATAATCCCGTTTAACGCGTTGCCTACGATACGCGTTCGAATGCGCCGAGTTTCCGGGCGCTGCGGCCTCGGAGCATGAAAATCTGCGGGAGCTGCTGTAGTTATTATTTTTCGAGACGTACAGAGAGAGGATCAAACATTTATCGGGCGGAGATTTATACATTGGGAGGATTTCGACTGGTGACTTTCACGACTGGGGAATGATTTTTTTATCGCTCGGCTTAACGCTCCTGTAAGCGCGAGATTTTTGTTTTTTCGATGACAGGATTTCGCGTTGAGTCAAACTTGAAAAAAGGGAATGACAGCCCGAACTTGCCGTATCGACGACGAGAAGCGCGGTTTCATTATCCGTCGAGATAAAAGCAACATTTTTTTTTTGAGATGAACTTAAAATATATAACCGTTCCATTGTCTCGTAGCAATGTTCGTAAGTCGTAATAATCGGTGGTTTAAAGAGATTAAAAGGATTTTTAGTGAAAGCGACTTCTTCGTACAGCCTGCCATGTAAATTTATTACGACGAATTATTCAAACTAGTTGTTACGTAATTGCTATTCAGCAGCGTGCAGATGGTAACAAAGAGCAATTTCGCACGAAAGAAGATCGTACGTGATCCGATGCAGAGTGCAGGCTTCAAAAGCTTAGACTCGAAAACCAATTATTTCAGCTATACGTTTCAAGCGCGATTTACAGCATTCATCGGTGTAAATCTAATTATGTCCGTGTTTCTATTAACTCGCGAATGAAAAATGCCAATTCTTGTAATCCAAAGCTGTTCGTTAAGCTCAAATGCTGCGTCGAAAATAGGGAAATAAGAACTATTAAATTGTACGAAATATATATATATACACGTGTTATCCTAGGCAAAGTGGAATATTCATCCATGCAAGAGTAATTTCTCATATCTTTCTGTAATACGGTCATAAATTGAAACTTTTAAAATCCCGAAAGAAGTTACCGACTGCTTCCAATCAATGCTATATTTCATAAATTAAACGATAAAGAAAGATTTTTAAAATTGAAGTTTTAGAGAATCGTAGATCGAAGAAAATTGATGGCTGAAAAAGTTGGAACAGATCCGAAAACGCGAAACTTTGACAAACGATTCGCGACGGTTTAATGCGCGCACGATCGGGAAACGGACAAGTTCGCCGATCTTTCTCTCTGCAGTTTATTGTTCGCGAAATCTTTATAAACTTTTGGCAAAACGTTAATTATTCCGTGCAAAGAATTATCTCGTTTATTTAAAACTCGTACTTTGTCATTATTCTCGTGTTTCAAAATAATTGTGAATCGTTGGACAACTGTAGCAATTAGAAATAATTGAAAAATCGAAGAAAATCGTTGTACGTTTTCCCTCTTTAATTACGCGAACATACACGAGCATCCCTTATTTCCACGGGAGCAGCGAAAATAAATTTTCACTCGAGGGCAAAAAAAAAAAAATGGTAAATCCAACATGATTTCCCGTCCTCTCCAATGAAGCGGCTATATCTCCGAGAGGAAAAGCTCTCGATGCGGCGGCGTCGGCGGCGGCGGTGGGCTGCTCGCGAGCCAAGGGGACAGAGATGGGCAATTGATGACGAGCCTCCGGACTGAATCGAAAAGGAAAGCGAAGGAAGGAGAGAGCCCGAGAGGAGGGAAGAATTTTTCGAGAGTTCCATTCATTTTGCCTGGCGTTTCCGGAACTCCTGAGAAATGGCGCTCGTTACGTACTCCCTTGAATACCGGCGAAGCGAGATTCTCTCTCTCTCTCTCCCTCTTTCTCATCGTTTCCTTATCTGCCTCAGTTAGCTCTCTTATTTTTTGGCGGATAAAAAGAGAGGAGGAAGCGAGAACGGGTACCGAGACGGGCTCTTTAATTGCAAGCTTGAACGAATTTCGATGGCGAGCTTCGGTATTGTGCGCTGTTAAATGTCTGTACTGCTGGATATTTTACATTAAAACGCTCGGCGTTGAAAAGTCGGGTAAACAAAGATTTCCTCGTTTTTTTTTCAAACTAAAGTGTATCGGTCTAGCCGAGAGAATATACATTTTTTTGTTGTTTATCTCGCGAAACATAAATCGTTTTATTCGAGCTTTTACTGAAGTTTAGCCTATTAGACTTTTTCCTTACCCGTCATTACTCCTCATTAGTGAAACTTTGCAAATACTTGGAATGCAGAGGGTAACTTTCTTGATCGGATCTTCATATATTTAAATTAAGTGAACTCCTTCAAGCCTCTTGAACTCTCCTCGTAAACATCGAAAGGAGATTGGGGAAGTGTACGTCGGAAGAGCTAGAAAAGCAGTCATGGATTTGTCAAATAGAATAATTAGAATTCAGTTAACTGTAACTAAAAGAATTTATTATTAAATGAACATTATTCTGTAAACAAATTCTGTTTTTAAAAATTGTGTCTATCACGTATGCAGTAAAAATTTTCAATAATTTTCAAAAAATTTTTATGCTTTACAATTGTAAAAGGTTTAAAAACATATTTTATTCTTTACCGGGTAAACAGGATATGTTTGCAGTGTAAAAACAATCACATGCGACGCTTATGTTATGCCGACAAAAATCCTCATAAATGCTTTGTCATTGCTGAAAATTGTATTTTTTAAGTTCGCCTTTTTCGTTTGAGAATTTTTTCCGATAGTTCATTGAAAAATGAAAGAAGAATAAACATGAGCCAAAAAAATGGGAAATTTCAGAACGGAATGCCGAGATGAAAAATGGAAAAGACTGCGCAGTTTTGGATTTCAAAATTGTGAGAAAATATGCCTTATGCCTTATACAAAGTTCGCCTTTTATTAAATTCGGCTTTTGTTTTCTTCTTTTTTTTATAGTGAACAATTTTTTACCACAAATGATGATTATAGGTTGAAAAAAATTTAATATATCCTTAATATAAATTCCTGAAAAAGTAGACAATACACATTGGAGAAAAGTTATTCTTCTAAAAAAGTAACAATAAACACCCGTTCGCATAATGCACGAGCTAAATTTCTCAAGAAACTAAAGGCCCACTTGACTGAAAAAATTGACAATGAAAAATTGCGCACCCTTTCACGTAAGCGACAAGAGCGAGCGTTCGTATAACTTTTCAATTCAATAGACCTCGTGTACCTGGGAAGATAAAGAGAAACCGGAATTTCCTACCCTCTAGACAAGGAGTCGCGCCGCCGCGCGCAGCGCAGCTACTCCGCGTGTTCGACGACGTTTTTGGTAGTAGGCGAAGAAGGCGAAAATGTCCCCCGCCTATTCATGCCGAGCGTGAAATACGAGCACGATGTGTAGTATCAGATAACCCGACAGCGAAAGTGAATCTTCTCCTCGTCGTGGGAGGGTTAAAAAGTGCGTCGGATTATGTCGAGGGGAGAGAGAGAGAGAGAGGCCAGACGTTTGTGTATCAGAGTACGGAAAGAAAGGAAGAGCTGTAAACGAGAAGGACAGCAGGATTTCTTTACCCGCTCATCGCATGTTTCATATGAAATTTTCGTTCTCGTTATTATTTAATGCATATACTGTGAATTACTGAATCGTCATTTTTATTTCACTTTTAACTTCTGAACTGACCTTCCGTTGTATAAATCGAGATCGTAAAGTATATATTATACATGTAGATTTACAAGGTGGAAAATAAAGTTATTAATTAAGTTATTAAACTCTTCAGTATTCAGGCACAAGAAAGATATTCCTTTAAAGAGCGGAAACTTTTAAGGTACACTGTATTTTTGCGAAATGTTAAAGCTCGCTCGCGGTGTTATCGTTGCAATTTGTGTCAGCAAATGTACGCCGGAACAAAATCAAATCAGAAACTTTCTCTCAACTAATGTGCAGGAGTGATTAAAACGCGTTGAAGAGTAACAGCGACGTAGCAAAAGTATAATTGCGCCCCGAAAACTTTCACCCCCGTCGTATGGTAATTAATGAATTAACACGAACAAACTTATTCGTCCTAATATTTAAGTTAATTTCGGGGTTGGACGTTTGGAAGAAAAACTCTCTTGCGAGAGCAAAAGTATAGTATTTCAATTATACGGAGATCGAAACTGTCTCGCGGGAAAGCTCGAGTGCTTTGTTGCGGCCGAGCGTGCGGTTAGAGACTAATCTCAACTTCTTCTGCCCTTGCAAGGGCAAATTAAGAGAAATATTTTACCGATTCGGTGTACATTCTACTACAAGTTGAACTAATATCTACAATGGTTTTTGGAGAATTTTCTTTTCTTGTTTGATAATGATAAAATAAAATTTAATCATAAATTAATGAATCAATTTAACTCCGATTTAAAAATTTTTCTAACAATTCTTTAAATTATTTTTTAGAGTCCGGCTGAATCAGAAGAATCGCTTATGTTTTCGGGCACTAATCAGACCGTAAAAGATACAAACTTTTTGTGATGTCAGAGGGTTTATTTTTGTAGCAACTGTAACCGCACATGTAATGAGGCTATACTTTAACTTTTGTTTAATTTCGGATCTTTTAAAACTTGTGGAAAATCATTTCACTCAAAATTGTTGTTAAATTTTACCCTGCGAAATCGCTAAATATTAATAAAATGACCGAAAAAGCACCCAAAACCTCTACCAGATCCTAAAATTAAAAAAAAAAAAAAAAATTAGCCATCTAGTAAAGGGAATTCAATCACGACCGCCATCGGGGACTCTTCGGATGGGCCGTTAAAAATGCATGCTTTTAAAAGTTGTAAGTAAACCGAGGCAGGAACTGCGTCGCTGCGCCGAGGTAAAAAAAAAAAAACCACCGCGCCGCGAAAAAAGAAAAAAATAGAGGAAAGTGCGCGCACGTTCGCGCGGGAACTCGCTGTAGACGCGACGCGCAAGAAATTCCTACGTTACTCGCATGCTGCGGAGTATTGTTTTCGTCAAAAATCACGTTAGGCAGTCAAAGTGCATTTTCATTCCGCGCTGACGGAGAGGAGACGGCAGCTTTTAACATGATTAAAGATGCTTTTTATTAAGTTTTCTTTTTTTTTTTAGATGTTTGATGTTTTAAATATCTGCGAGAAATTAGCTTATTTTCGGAATAAATAAGTGTATTCTTCTAAAAATGCTGTTTTTTTTATTTATTTTACATTTACTATTCATGCAGAAGTGAAATTTCACATATACATTAAGGGGGTTGGATTCCCCTGCTTCATCAACTAATTGACCTGTTGAAAATTCAATTAAATTATTGATGGTTTCTAACACTTATCTAAACAAAATCTAGTTTATTCTTGACGAGTGAAAATGAAATTTCCATGCGAAATTGTTTCCATATTCAAGAATCCAAATAAAAGCCAATTTGATTTTTCGAAAATCTCCTAATAACGTACAAACCCAACGTACAAAAAAAACTTACCCTGAAACGCAGCCCCCGCAGAGGAAATGAAAAAAAAGCCTCGAACACAGGCACGACGCAAAGGGTCAGCGGGGGCGAATTCCAGACCCGTATTAATGCAAATAACGATAAGCGGCGAGAGGGGAGGGGGGCAGGGCGCGCAAGGCGGTAAGTAAGAACACGGGACAACGAGCGACGCGGCTGCAGCAGCAGCCCCCAAGGGTCGGATAATAACGCACCACAATGACGCAAAGTGGAGGAGGAACTTGAGCGAAAAAAGGGCCGCTCAGCTCGCGCCGGCAGAAATTGCGCTTGTTCTCGCTACTTTTCGGTGCTTTTTTCCTCCGCATGGCGCAGGTATCCACCTCCCGCCCCCCCTTTTTTTTAACCCTCCCAGGGAATTACGCCGCGCACGTGGATGTTTTCCCAGTTTCGTGTTAATTCGTAAAACGCCCCGCGCGCTTTAACTTTTTCCCTGCCGCCGCCGCCGTCGGGATACGAGTCGCGCGACCGCGCGGCTAAAAAAGTTTTATGGAGATTTTATGAATGCAATATCGCAGGCACGCTTCGCAGGCAGTACGAGCTCGTGCGTAATTTTCGAGTGTTTGGAATTGTTTCTCTCTCTCTCGCTCTTTCTCCAACGCCCTTTGCTCCCCTCTCTGTCCTCCTCCTTTATTAAAACGAATTTTCCGCCGGGGGTAAAAAACAATCGCGATTGGGCCTCGCGGCATCGGCGGGATTAATAATTGGAGAGTAATTTTCTCCTTAAAACGTACGACTGTTAATGCTTTTCGTACCTTATTTAAAAAAAAAAAGACAAAGTTTCAACGCGTCTCCGGAGCAACAATAATTAATTACACCGCGCTTAAAAAGTAATCAAGCCAACAAATTACTCTCGCGGATTATACACGAGCGAAAGCTCGTAAAGCTCTCGGGCCGCGATACGCGACGGGGCCGCTTTTCATTAACCGCGACTGCATCTTTCTTTTTTTTTTTTCATCGCGTTTACATCCACCTCGTCGCCGTTTCCTTATATAATTCGCGTTAAAGGCCGCCGCAGCGGTTTAAAAAACACGAGTGGCGAAACGAATGAACTGTGCGCGCGGCCGCGAAGACAAAGAGCGCGAGAGAGCACATCCGAAAGGGTTGATTCCGTAGGCGCGCGAGACTCGCGCACGAGCCCCGACTCAGGAACGAGGGGAGGAGTGTAAATTATGGTGCTCTTGAATGCTATACCCCGGGAGCGGGAGCTTATTTATTGCTCGGCCGAGCCTCCGCGTCACTGTATGAAATAACCCGCGGGGCTCTATCTTTTCCTCGCCTTTCTTTTTTTCCTTCCCGACCCTCGTCCTTCCCCGGCGCGCATTCTCTATCTCTCGTTTCGCGCGCTTTACTCTCTTTCTTTTTTGCTGCCCCGTTTTTTCATGCGGTTCAGCTTCGAGAGGGTTTTAATTTAACAAAATTCCCGAGACGAACTTTTAATTGCCGCGTCCGTTTTGTTTGTTTAAGGAAAATTGCATTTGTTGCTGGGTCAAGTCGGCCCCGGGTAATGAATCCAAGATTTCAGTAGTACAGGTGCGGTTTCGGTCGGACCGCGTTTGTTTGGGCTCGTTGTGTACGAAAAGGCGTTTGGAAGCTAATGAATTTTGTTAATAATAACCGGAAAGAGAGCTGTTGACGATTAATAGCAAGTTTTTAATAAAGGGAAATATTGAGAAAGCAAATATTTTATTGGTACTTATTCGATTGATTGTCGTCGTAGTTTAATAAACCGGCTTGATACTTGAAGAGATTCGAGCCCATAATTCATTCCACAATCGAACGAGCTGAAAATCTTAGATATACTCGAAATCAAAGTCGTAAAGCGCCATTTGTCCCATAATGTCCGCGATCACGGTTTTGTCGTCGCTCATCCGGCCGCCAAGGTCCCATTAAGTCGTCGCGGTAAAAACTCGAGTTAATTCGTCGTTGACGTCGTTGTCGAAAAGTTTCGCTCGGTTCGGGAGCTTGTTTCCGGGGCGGCGCGCAGCTGTCCGTCTCGGCGCACTCGTAATTACCCTCGGCACCCTCCGAGTACCGCAGCCTTGCCTTAATTAATGCTACTCGACTCCTTTGCAGCTGCGATGCCAGAGCGGTGTGGCGAGCGGCGCGATTCTTGCCTCGCGTCGATTGGAAACTTGCATAATTCAGCGGAGACTTGTTGATGTATGGTAATGATAGCCGGGGAACAGGATGATGAAATTTTGGGGGGGAATTGAAAGTTATTAGTTTTATTCTAAGCGAAAGCGTTTGGAGAGTAAGTGGAATCGTTTTGTTTTAGTTGAATTTTTAAGGTATGTTGTAAAATTATTCGGATTTCTAAAATATTCTTTCTTTCTTAGAAATGCACTTTAAAAACTGGTAATACATAACGGATTATAATTTTGTTGACTGATCTATCGATAGCTTGAAAAATCATATAGCTAGAAATTTTTACAGTTTTTAGATGGAATAATTTGCCATCAATTCTGAAGTGCCTCATAAAAGTCCTTCGGCGGATTTACGATTTAATTATTAGATAAAGTTTTGCGTCGTTTTTAAGTGTAATAGCATTTATAAATTACAAACGCTGGATTTAATTAAAATGATTTTTTCACTTATGTAGAGCTCCTTCAGAACATCATGTTAATTAAGTAACATCAAAAAATCAATTTTCTTCTTCATTGAAAGCTTGTATCTTGCAGACACGATACCGTGGAAATTGGCTTTGTTAAATGAATTTTTCGTTATGAAATCGGATTACCGGGAGACCCTTTCACAGAAAGCGCCGAATGTCTGGTTTAATTTTCAATTATCGAGGAATTCCTGCTCGCGTGTATGAACATTGTTTGACTAGGAACCTCCTCTTTAATTCGCGAGGTATTATTCTTCTCCCTTGCTCTGCCTTCGCGATATTAATGGTTCTTGATCCAGTAGACCGAAGGCACGCAAAGTATTTTGTAATGGAAAAAAAATTAATTTAGTGCCAACGTGCTAATGGTCGATAATTCTTGAAATAATCTAAAAACTCGTTGGTCGATCGCTCGCGAAGAATGAAAAATGAGGTGGTAACCTTTTAAAACGGGAGCGCCTGCTGCCGAAATCATGAGACGGAAACCTCGAATCATTGAAATCGCGTATCTTACGCGGGAACAAGTGAACATAATCTCGCTCACGGCTGAATTCTCGCGCCGAACGTTTATCGAGGCATAAACCTCTTTGTTGGCTGCGGCGGCAGAAGCATTTCAATGGGCCTCCGGAATCTTACCTCCCGCCGCTCGCTAGTCGGAAGTCTCGTAACATCGCGTCGAATTCGATGCTTAGGAGAGGCGCTTGTGAAGCTTCAACCTCTTCGAGGGAGAGAGACCTAAGTCAGGCACGCATGTGCTGCAGTTTCCGATTTTCTCCCTCCCTCCGCCACCCTCCTCCATCTCTCTCTCTCTCTCTCTCTCTCTCTCTCTCTGCACAGATTGTAGAAGGGAGCAAAACTCCTGCAACATCTGCCGTCTTCGGCACAGCTGCGAATCATATTCCTCGCATTGACGAGGGAGAAATTCCGTGCATTTAACGCTGAGACTTTTCGAAGCTGGGATATGGTACGTCGAGCGATGCGCTTTTTATGCTGGAAGGCGAAGATCCGAGAGGGATGAAAATGATAAAGGGAGCAGATTTATGGAAAGAAGCATTTTCTGTAAAGGAAGAGATTTGCTTTATTCGTTTTGCAAAGTTTAGCAATTGAAAATTGATAGTTTGAAAAGTGGGAAAGATCAATCTTGATGCACAAATTATTGAAAGGAATAAAAAATCTATTAGCGGCGAATCTTCTGTGATTAGTTTTAATTAATCAAACTTATTAGGCATCTTGGCAGGTTGGGAAAGTTTTAATTGGACTTGTAAGACGATACTTCGAAGTTATAAAATCAAGAATTGCAGTAATTGATTAAATGCTTTGAAAAGTCGTTGTTTAGTTATCAAAGGTGCATTTGTTTAAGCTTCTAAATATTAGCTTCACTTTGACTATTTAAAAGAAAAGTTTCTCAACCACTTGTACTGTAACGACTTGTGTGTACACAACGAGCTTAAATTATTGTAATTAAATTCAAATAATAATATTCTAAGAAAGCTGCATTCTATGAATTGTTTAAATCAACTGTTACGCCCAGTGCTTTCTAATGACTTAATTTGCTTACAATATCGTTTCTAATTGCCATAAAAATTTGCATTTATATTGCCTGTAAGTCAGCAACAGACGTAAAACCAGTTTTAGTGCACTTTAACGCCCGGTAAAACAAACATTTCTTGGGTATAACCGATGACGAGCTCTCATGAATAACCGCAATTTTTTATGTTACTTGTACTCTATAATTTCTTTTGTACAGAAGGAGAAAGCTTTCTAGTACAAACGTTCAAGGCCACGCGTAAATAGCACAATTACATAGTGAAAATAGCAGTTTTTACCTTGCCGAACGAAAATGGAAATATTTTTCTCAAAAATGAACAGTTATTTACTGAATATGAAAGTGTAATTTGTTATGTATTTATCTCCTTATTTTAAAGAAGTAGTTTGCAACTTTCAATTTTACACTTGTTAAATTAAGAAAAATGTATAATGAGAAGACTCAAAACGTTATCTAAACCGCGATAACACCTTCCAATAAATCAAACGCAATCTACAAAAGCCGCGGTGCAATTTAATTAGAATTCACTGATGTAAATTAAGGGTGCCCCTACCCCTCTTTCTCTTATCGGCCGGTCCATAGCAAGACCCAGATTTGGCCTTTAACAATCAGCGACTGGTAATTACTCTCACTTAATCGGAAATTGTCGAGCCACGCCCGCATAATTCATTCTGACGCCGCGGCGGATAAGAGAGAAGAGAAAAGAGAAAGAAGGCACGTATTTTAGGAAATTATGTGTTGGCCCGCGACAAAAAGGCGCGATTCCGCGAGCGTTTATGGGAAATCCATTATTTCGCGGACGCAATCAAGAATGAAAATTTAGATTTTAGCGCAAAGCGTCGCGGCGACAAGCGGTTTTCACTTAATTTGTCGGCGTTTAAACGCCGCTTCGCGTGACCGGCCGTCACGAGGCAGATAAAGAGGTAGCCGCTTGTAGATTTGTATTTACGTTTAAAAGTGAATTCTAAATCTTCGTGCTTATATTGAGATACTTTATTGGTTGCTCTTTAAAATACTGTGAAAACGATGATGATGGCACAGCCTGTTATTAATAGCTCGTAAAAGAGTTAACTTATTACTCCTGCTGCATATTAATTCAAAAATTTTTATTTCATTTGCAATTTTAATTTGATTTTTGTATAAATTTCTCTTTTATTACTACAGTTACTCCCATACTCTTGATAAGAGTAACGAATTTATATGTATGAAGCAGAACACTTCAAGTGTGACAAAGCCATTAAAACTGATTTAACAGCTTGAAATCAAGAGTAGTGTGTTTTGTGCTTTGATTCAATTGTCCATATTAAAATAACAAATACGAAACCATAAAATGTCTATAAACGTTTTATAGAGGCTGCATCGAAATGAACATACTTTTACTGAACAATAGAGAGGCTTACACAATTTTACTACGTTTTCATCGATGTGCTCTATGATTGAAAAAGTAGAATAGCCCAACTTTTTTGTTTTTTAAAGATTTTCATCCAAAATTGTATTTCATTAATTTTTAACATTTTACGAGGTATACATTAAAATTGAAAAATTGTTGTTCAACAAACAGATTTTATACTTTCACTGGTCAAAAAATACTCGATTGTAAATACTTCTTGCGTTATTTATTAATTACATTTAACGATATTACAATACGATAGAAGCAATTAATTTTATAATATTTGATTCAAATCGAACAAAAAATGTTAAAAATTAAAAAATGTTTGGTGGACACGAAAACAGTACTGCTAATATTATAAAGTTTGTTTGCCTTTAAAACCACGAGCGCTTTTATTATTACTCCACAATTCCTCAATGCTAGGAAGCATTTCGACGGTGACAATAAGAACCTTAGATTTAGCGAACTCGAAACGAGCCGACAAGAGTCTCGAGCGTCGGCGTGCTAAGACTTTCGCGTGACAATTGTCATTCCGAGCACGAGGCCGTAAGTGAGTCTTTTAAGCAGCCGAAAATATTGGCTAACGAGATAAAGTTTCTCCTCTGCCTTGAGCTGTATAATGCGCGACTCTAAAGGGGGTCGCTCCGTCTCTCTCTCTCTCTCTCTCTCTCTCTCTCTCTCGGGGGCCACTTAGCATTGATATTCCGCGGGAGCGTTCATTTAATGCTCTTCTTTTGTCTTCCGAGCAAAGGAGATTTTCAAGGTAAGGAGCGAATAAATCGCTCTTGAGTACCTTAAGGCCTAACTGGATTTTTTCGCACTATCCCTGCCATTTACTTGGTGCTTTGCGCAGAGCCAAAACGTGCGACAGGCGAGAGTGAAAAGGATTAAAATTAGAATGCCGCGTAGGCTGGACTGGAATACTGTTACAGTTGAATTGCCTCGCTATTCAATTTCCTTCTTTGTATTAATATATTCGTAAATGATAAATGGACCTACATTGAGCGTAAAATCAACAAACAATGTAAATTTCTTACAACTCCAATAACTGTCAAACAATGAAGAATTTTACTGGATTATATATTAATAAATAAATACACGAACGTTAATACACTTTGTAAAGAATCCCATTTTTATTAAATTTTATTGATTTCAAACTCTATTTATTTTAAAACTGCTGCGCAATAATAAATAAATAAAACTTGGAGCTTAAACGCTTAAAAAAACTTTTGTAAAAATAGCTAAAAATACAAAAACGATTGCAAGTAGTTTACGCACTACAATTTCTCGGTGGAAAAAACAAATCTGATAATACGCAGCAACAACGCACGACCAACGTGAAATCTGGCTCTTATTTGCCGCACAAATAAAGCTACACGGCCGTCGTGCACTCTCAAAAATATAACTCGATTTAATTGGGTAGAGATTAGTACGCGACCTACGTATTTACGAGAGAGAAGCGCCCGCGGCAAACAAGAGAAAGAGAGAAACAGAGGGAGGGCGGAAGGAACGAGTATTGGAAATTCGACGCGGCGTTTCTCTCGTTTATCTTCCCGATATTTTTCACCCCCATACCTGTCGGCAAAAGACAAACTACCGCCGTCGCCGCTGATTTTCCTCCTCTCGGCTCTTCTTGCTCTCTCGCGCGCGAGGACAAGATGCGGGTGTTCCTCTCCCGTTATTGATGTCCGCGATTCTTGTTTTTTTTTTTTTTTAAAGCGTCCCAATCCTTTATACTGACCAGGCTTTTATTATGAAATCAAGGCGATATCTCTTGGAAATTTTACGAGCGCGTCGGCGGGCCGTAAAGGTAAATTCTCGCAATATAACCTACGCGACCCGAAGCGAATCGATTGTGCTTTCGCATTGCATACGCGCGAGAGGAGCGTGTACGTGTACACGTGTGCGCCTCGTGTCCTACTTCTTAGCTCCTCGCAACGTTTCTTCTTTTTATTTTTCTTTCAGCGCTCGCCCGTAAAACCGGAATACGCCCCGATAGTTCCGCTTTTACGAGAAGCGCGCCCCGGCCCCCCGCCCTCCCTCCCTCCCTCGGAGCGATAGACGTTCAACTTTTCCTGCTTGGCGCACTCGTAAACTCACCTTTTTTTTCGTTTTCCTTCTGCGTTACAGGCGCCGCCGCGGCATCCAAGATCTACGTCGAGGCGCTGTCCAGGCTCGCCAGGCAAGCGCAGCTGGGCACCTGGGGTGGATCCCAAGATGTCGGTAAGTACCAATCAATTTGTCTCGTGGAAAAGTTCAGCTGCTCTACTGGCCTTATTAATTTTTCCTTGTAACAAAAGTGTAGTTTACTATTATTTTTAAATGTTTCGTATGAAAATTGTCGAGTGGCTAAGAAATATCGTTAAACAGTAAGAATCAAAAACGAAAATTTTAGAAAGAAAACAAAATAAACAAAGTTTTGCGTATTCTAAATAAATATTGATTAAGATTAAGGGCAAGACCAGTCCGGCCCATCAGTGTAGTAAACGAGTTTTTTCCGAGTTTCAGAACATCTAGCATAAATGTACAGTTTATTTAATTCCGGTCGAGGATGCGCGATTAACTCGAGAACGATGTCAGCTTGTATTATTCTACATTGCCCTTATCGACCCAGAATGTATCATTCAAAGACACGGCATTGCAGATATTACGTGACTGCGAGCCCGTTTCGCCAATCAATTGACTTTCCCCGATTCTTCAAAATCTCGCCGACGTCCCGACAATGCCTCGAGCCTTTAATATCCCCTGCGTCCGCAATCCTCGAAAGCGCGCCACATCCCACATCCGCCGCGGATGGAAAATGAATTTTCGCAAGCGCGCGCGCGCGACACTGTCAGCCGCCGCGTGGATTCGCTCTTTGCGCGTCGCGACGCGCCCCATAACGGAAAGAGGCCGCCGTGAAAAGGCTTCCCAAAGCCAATATATCAGCCGGGGCGGACTAAGCCGCGCCGGCAAGATTCGCTAACGAGATCACGAGTGTAAGCGCAGGTTATTGAGGCCCAGGTCGCCGACCCGCGCGGCCTCGCTCGCCTTCGCTTTTGTTACACCGTCGGCGCGGACTTAGGAAGCCCCGTTAGGGGGGGAAACTTTCCTTCCTTCCTTCCTTCCTTCCTTCCTTCCGTCGGAGCGCCCGGAGTGTCCGTCCGAGCGACCAGCTGTCCATTCTCGCGGACGCGGCTTAGAAAGAGCTCGGCTTTGTCGTACTACTATATGGCCGAGATTCGACGCGGATGCTTTCCAGCTTCCATCAAGATTATCGGTCAACGGGAGCGGAGAGAATGATGCGTGAACCTTTGTAGAAAATTTCTGGTTGAATCGACGCTTACTCGACCGCGTTTACTGTGGTTAGTTTTATGGATTTTTCAGCGTTTCCATTATTGCTTCAGCTTGCTTATTTAATGGCAATGCGACTGCATGCTTAATCTACGCAAGACTGTATAAGCTTCGAAAAAAAAGTTAATCCGCCATTTATACAAACAAGATCCTCGCCGGCGAAATTGATTAAAATTGATTAAAAGGAAAAAGTTTGAGGTAAAAAGAAAAGGTCAGAACCGGCTCTCCGTATACATCCTCATAACCGAGAGTGCGGCGGCGCGTCTCGGTGCCGCCGAGACTTTTTCATCACGTAGCAGCTGATGGGGTCCTCCTTCACGGCGAATCGCTTTGAGTTTCGTCCGTGCCGACGACTCGAACTTTCCCCCTTAGACGGGGGAATCTCTTTTTCGCGCTTGACGAGCCCAGCCGCCGCATGCGCAAAGTTCCTCTCTCTCTCTCTCTCGCGAAATGGGATGGAAGTTCGAAAAAGGCGGAAGCGGCGGTCGCGCCGAGCGCCGAGAAATTTAAACTCAATTACGGATAAGATCCCCCGACTCGTCCCCCTCTCTCCGCCGCGCACCTTATGGCTCTCGGCTCGGCGGTCGGTGCATCGGTTTGTCCCTCGCGAAAATTTTTCGACCGCGGAAGCGACGTCGATTCGCCTTAATTTCCGGCTGCGAGGCGAAAAATTTTCCTCGATTCTCGGGGCAAACGACCCTCCGCTGCTCCGGGATTTTACTCGATTCTCGGCGAGAATCTGATGCGAATTACAAAGGCGGGCTATTGCGCGATAAGAGTTGCGAATACAATTTGGATTATTTTATCCAAATGAGAATAGATTTTTATTTAGAGTATACAAGCTTTGGCTATCTAATATGTGAGTATAAAAATATTTTATTTAGTAAATATTTTATTTGATGGTAATTAATAAAGGATTGGATAGCAGAACAATATACAATATTAATCTTTTCAATTGTTATATACTTATCTCTTAATTTTAAATAAACACATTTATTATTGCATTTAATTACTTGAAGTGATAAATACGTTAACTGTAGCGATAAAAAAAGCCATATTAATAAAATTAATAATTCAGTTGCAGAGTATTTAAAACGTAGAAAAGTTCCTAATTATTGCCCGCAAATAAAATTCATTTATTCGCAATAAAACCGAATAAATCCTGAATCAGCCGAATAAAAATCAGAAATATAATGCAATTTCCGACCACTATTGAATAAACATCGAGGAGCAACAACAAACCAACGATCACCTCATTAGCCGAAAATCAACAAAGCAATTGCTGCTCGTTTCGCCTGTCAGTTGACCCAGTCAAGTAACGGTCATCATTCGTTAACGAAATTAAACAGCGGCGCTCTTCTCCCCCGTGAAAATATCGTCGTCGAGAGCTGCATTTTATAACGGCGATTTCAGTCATTCTGATTATGCTTTCGAGTATTTATGAGCGGCTTGCTGCTTTCGCGGCTGCCGCGGATATATTTATATCTGCCCCTCTCGTCCGCCTGCCTGCTTGTCATTACGCGCGTGTATTTATGCACAGATGATCTTTGGCGCAGATTTTACGCTTTACGGCAATGTTGTTACTAATTTTTATATTACAGCATGTAAATTCAGTGACGTTTTCCTAAAAATTATGAAGAAAAAACGTTAAGTATTTAAATTTGAGTCTGTATATATCAATTCTACAAATAGCCTAATATTGCAAAAGTGTCCCCAAAAGGCTCACGCGCCGCTTCTTAAATCTCAACCCATCCCAATCACGCGAGCCCCATTATTTCGGGAGTCCTCTCGTGCTCGTGCAATATCGACTCGATCTAATCGCGCACAATCGGCGCACTCTCGGTCCTAACGGTCGCGCGGCAATTAATTTCCAAACGCGGTGCGCACTTAGTCGCGCTCAAAATCGCGAATTTCTGCAATGCATTGCGCGGACCGGGGTCGATGACCCCAGCGGCGCGACTTATCGGATACGCGCCTCTGATAAACGTTTCGAGTAGTCTAGTTTCGCGCGCGGCCGAGCTTTTGATCTCGGTAATTTTTTTTTTTTTTCCCGTTTTCAAGCTTGGCTTCGGTTCGGCTTTTGATCTTTTGTTTCTTTCGCATTTCCCTTTCTTTGCGCGGGGAGACTGAAAGTGGTTGCCTGGTTATTTGCTGAGTGCAGTCGAGGGTGGACTAGGGAATTTTTTGTGTGCTGGTATAAATAAAGCTGCCGGGGAGTTGATGAATAAGTTATTGAAGGAGGAAACTTCAAAGTTTTAGTTGAATATGCAGTTTAACTTTTGGAATTGAACAATTGAACTATTGTTGTTAGGCGTTATGTAGAAAATAGGCAAGTTGCAAAAGCAAGTGCATTATAAAACTGGATTATTTCAACAACAGAAGTAGTAATGATAATTACAAGTTGCACCTGCAGACAAACATTAATCGGTCAAACCAGAGAGAATAAGATAAATATCCGTAGCGTTCATTTCTGTACATATAATCATTCGCTTTGCTTTTTGTCTATCGCTAATTGAGAAAAAATATAGTTGACTCTACGAATGTAATTAAATAAACAAAAATCTAATTGATTTAACAAAAATAGATTTTAAAGAAATAAAAAAAAATTGCCATTGATTTGATAAATTTGAAATTTTTCAAAATCTTGATCAAACAAAAGTCAAGGAAAACCGTGTGTTGCATCGACATGCTTACTCTATTAAATGAATGGCTTTAGTTTGTTCGATCAAAATGGTATATGCCGTTAAATTAATAGCACGAATTCATTGCGCACATACAGCAGCACAAATTTGATTAAATCAATCAAATTTTTTTCTCTGTGCATGCACGTCGAGTCATATACACATATATATATATATATAATAATCACCCAACAGTCACCTAAAGTACGATTTTTTATCCTTATTGTTATATGTAGATTGAGTTATTATAAACAAGCGAATTTCAAATTTTGCGATATAATAAGCGTATTCCAATATTATTGTAAACCTCACCTTCTTTTATTTGCGCTCTCACCAAATTCAAGATACTTTAATATTCAGTAACATTGAATATTTATTAACTGGCGATATTTTAAAAATTCAATTTTCGTCAACGTGACACCTTCCTCTCCGCGCCCCGCAGACAAGCGAATTCCTTCTGCTCTAAGACACCTCAATAATGCAATCTCACTCGACGCCCGACGCCGCGCGCGGCACTTTAAATAAAATTTATTTCGTCCTTCCGGGCACTCCGCGCAATTAAATAATGCGCAGCTCTCGGTATTATTAGTTGACACGGACCGTTCATTTGGTTCGCTCGCTGGCAAAATTAAGGCGAGGGAAGAAAATTGAAGTTCGACGCGACAGCCTCCCTTCCCCCTCCTCGCGCTCATAAACAAAACGGAGACGCTCCGCTTCCATTGGGACTTGCTGGCTGCGCCGCCCTCGTATAATTGCGTCTGGGGTGAAAGTGGAAAATGGCGGGGGCTGCGCGAGTCGAAAGAAAAAGTACACTTTGCGCCGAGCCGCGAAACCCGTATTATTTTCACGGCTGGCGAACATCGTTTTGTTTCCCCGCGGCTTGCCGAAGAATGAATGGAAGAGCTCGGGAAAGGTGGAGAAGACGCGTTACACGTGTACCTTCAATTGAAAATCCTCGCGTTCGAGGGTAAGATTTGCTTCTAGCTTTTAATGAACCGGGCCGTCTAGACAGTCGATTAGACTCGGGAAAATTTTTGACGTTATTATATCCGAACTTTTCGTATACACAATCACAGCCCGCGTCCGCGCAAGTCAGGCACGATTTCACCGGGCGCTCGCGTTACTCTGAAATCTAATATCGAAACGCGACTCCGCTGGGCGCTTCCACGGGACAGAGAGACGACGACGACGACGCGCAGAGAGATAAAGAGAAATAGACGAACGTATCACGGTGGAGAAGGGCGAGAGAGCGCTTTTGGACAAAGGACAAAGACAGAGAGCGAGCCGCGAAATTCGCTCACGTGCCTCGCGCTTAGGACGTGACGTACGTGCGAGCTGCAAGGCGCGGCACAAGTGGCCGGATTATCCTTGGCGGTTTTACGGGAGACGTATGGCCGAAAGCTGCACCGGGGGGCTTTTGCGAGCGCGACCGGGGAAGAAGTCTCCGCGGTCTTCTTGAGCGCGAGCCATTTAATACCGGGGCGGACACGATGGAGAACGTACTCTGCTTAGTCATCTTTTTCTTGCGGAATGTGCTTTGGATTTAGTCGCGGGGATGCGCGTAGCGCGGCTCGTGGGTGAGCTTTAAATTTCTTTGTTTTTTGTTTTTTTTTTTGTTTTTGAGAATGCGACGGTAATAAACGGAGCTTTCGGGTTTTGTAAATATAAACGAAAAGTTTCAACTGACATTATGTGTCTAGCATTCTGTTGAAAAAGAATTTTCTCTTTCAATTTTAAAGAGGCAAGTCAATGATTGTTTATTATGTAAAATTCAATTTCGGCAAACACAATTGCATAAGCCGCAACAAGGCAATCGAAAAGGATTGTTCGTGGTTGCTTCTCTCCTCCACCGAACTTGTTTCGATAAAAGGAGGGGCACGAGGCAAGTTGACAAAGAGCTTGCGGACGCCAGGTTAAGAAAAATTGATTATATATATAAAAAAGAAAAGAACGATTACGTGAGCATGTGTGAACGCGGCTAATTAATTAAAAAACAAAGGCGAGCATCTTTTTACCTAATAGCACAAGATTTTTTATTCTGAGCTTGCAAGCTCAATTCTTTTTCCGACTCCGAGGAGCACGAACGTTGTAATCCAATCAATAAATATTTAAAGATTACCAGTTGTTTTTTTTTGTGCGCAAATAAAATAGTATTGCAATACAACGTACAGAATTTAAAGCTTTCGGCTTAGAATTAGAACTACATCTGAAAAAAATTTCGCATCATAATCCGATTGACTTCGGTATAAGAGCTTATTACATTTTTAGGGAATCAAAAGTTTTTATCGAAAAGTCTGACCTCTCCATTCCGACGAATTCGCGTAAAAAATAAACTATAAAAATGACAATGACGAAAGTAAAAAAGCAAACGAGAAATCAGTTCGAAATTGAATAATTTTTGCCGCGCGGATTAAGCTTATAAATCCTCGGGGCTTAGCGCGTCGCTGCTAACCGTGCATTCGGAGAATTTTAGTTTTTCAACCCCGCGATCGAACCTGGTACAGCGCGCGAAAGCAGGCGTAAAGTACCGAGAGAGAAAAAACGAGAGATAAATGTGGAGATTAACGAAGAGGAGGAAAGGAGCGGAGAGAGAGCGACGAAACTGAAGATAAAGAAGCGCGTTGGGAAGAAAAATATTTTCGCTCGATTAAAAACGTCCTGTTAAAGCCTTAATTGCTAGATCTATTTTCGAAATCGTTTAAAATACATTGCAGAGAGTTCACTGCCAAGGCTCAAACGTCTCCCGCACCAATAATGGAACGGGCCTAAAATTTATTAGATCCCAACATCGGTGTACATACACAACCGGAGTAACGGCCTCGCAATAAGCCAGGCGACAAGCGCGATAACCGACGTAACGGGAGTCGGAAACGAGAAGACAATGAGCGCGAGTCCGTGGAGGCAAAAGCGTGTACATACATATATATATACGCGGGGGTCGAGGGGCGCGGCGGCGCGAAAAACCGGTCAGCCGTGTAACCGGATTGCGGTTTCGAGAGCGCGCGCGTGACGTCCAATCGAAAGATACGGGGTAGGTCTCTCTCCCTCTCTCTCTCTCTCTCTCTCTCTCTCTCTCTCTCTCTCTCTCTCTCTCTCTCGACCCTCCGCCGATGCCTCGTGCCGCGCGACGCTGGATTTTAATTTACCTAAATGGCCCCGGCCGGGGGCTTCTGTTGTTCTCTGCGGTTCTCTACTCCGCTGTGCGGCTCGTATTTTAATTTCGCGCTGGACTTGCAGCCTCTCTCTCTCTCCCCTTTATGAGAGTTTTTCCCGGGTTTTTGCGCCCGAAGTGTATCGCGAGCGTTAAGGGGATGCCAAGTAGGGGTCTGGTTTTATCGTAATGAAATTTACCGCTAAAATAAATATCTTTTGATATAGTACAAGCTTTAATGTATTGTCGCGCAAAAATTTTTCTGTCTTTTGGTACAGTTTAAGGTTGTGTCCCTTTGCGGGCGAGGACATCTGTGCCACAATCAGCTAATGTTTGGTATAATAAATGAAGGAAAAACCGCTGCCAATTCATTGGTACTTAGCTTCCTCCTAATTTATCGTTCCAATATTATCTCCGAGATTCATTAAAAACAATGGATTTCAACAACATTAATTTCAAACTATTCTATATTTAATTAATTATTCATTTTTGTTCAAAAAATAATGTTCAATATAAGAGTATAAAGGTAATTTTAACCTGGTATTACCTTTTCATCTTCGAAAAAATTAAATAAAAATTTCAAGTAAATTGAATTTTCTCTAACTATTATTAGTCAAAGAAAAGTAATTTTTCGTATTTTATTTAAACTATATTGCTAAAACTATAATGTAAAAAGTCATAATAAAATAATAATAATAAAAATATGACAATACTATATATGTTATATATATAATCGCGATACCGTACATAATTTAAAATCGTTATAAAACAAAAACTAGTAAATAAACTTCAAAAATTCTTTTTAATTTTGAATGTTTAGTTAAAGACGAAAAAAATAAGTGGTCGATCATTGAAAGAGATCGATTATTCACTAAGATATAGTTATTCAAAAAAGTTTTTATAAAAGTTTTAGAACCTTTTTATGAAAAAGGCCAATACTGTTGTTTAATTTTATTTTTTTTATTCAATTTTAATAAACAAAGGCTTACTTAACTCCTTGAACAATTGAAATAACAATTTACAGATTTAGTTTGGCAACTTTCTAAACTATTATTCAGAAAGAAGCCTTTATTAATTGAAATTCCGTGAAAACTAAAAAAAATTATTGGCGACTGACTAAACTTTTTCGTTATAACAAACAATATCATTTTCTTTCGGTATGTCCAGAATTCTAATTTAAAGGACTGCCTTAATACCAGACAGTTCATGTGTTGAATTAGAATAGATTAAATTCAGCGGATAAACAAGATTAAAAATTTCCTAGGGTTAACCGACGGAAATAAACAAGAGGGCGCGTGCAGTTTGCACTTCGACACGCGCGTCTGCGAAGTAATAAGCCCGTTTTTCCCCCTTTCCTTCCGCCGCCCTCCCGCCGGCAGACTCTGTAGCGCAGCCGCGCGCGCTAACAAAAGCACTCATTAAGGTGATTAACGGTGAGAGACTGCGCTCGGAATAGGGCGCGATATCGCCGCCGCGGTCGCTATTACGAGCTTTATTAATTGCCATCGTCGAGTAATTTGCCTCCCCGGCGCGGCGCCTGCGCGCAGCGCTCCTGCGTTTTATATACGCGGCGCGCGATCAGATTTACCTCCCTCGAATCCGCGCGAACGAGCGAGCGAGCGAGCTTCGCCGGGCGGAGGGAGAAAAGAGCGATTGGAGCTTAGGACGGCCGACATCAAACGAATCGCTGCCACTGTTTTATATACGCCACAATTCAAAAACTGCGCGAGAGCGCTAATTAATTAGCTGCCTCGTTTCGCTAACGGCTCGGGAAGACGGATAGATAAATTGGAAGAGAAAGCGAGGAATTTAAGGGAGAGAATGTTTTTGAGTTATAATGACGGATGATCGATTAGGGACTGATTAAATTGTTTAATGATTAATGCTGGCAATTGGATCGGAGAGTCGAAGCGTCAGTTAGCTATGGAAATTGAAGCGATTACTGGAAAAGGATATTTCAATAATCCTATGTATTGGAACATTGGATATACACTTGTAATATAACGGTATTTTTAATAATAATTGATAGAAATCGTTGGTTATTGACATTCGTTTTTAATTTGGCAAACATTCAAGAAAATAAACATTTCATGTTTAAAAATATTTTTACTGAACGTAAATATTTAAAAAAAATTTTTTCGACGAGCGTAACATTATAGAAAAAAAAAAAAAATTTCCTGGTTGTCTTCTTTGAAATGCATAAATTAAGCGAAACGTTAATTCCACCCGAATGACAAAATCAATGTTACGTCTTTTCTCAACGAGTCAGAACAGTGAAAAGTGCACTCATGCATATTTTAAACTATTTTTTTTTCTTTTTGCTCGTTCTTTTATCTTTATTTATCTCTTTTAAGGTTTATATAATGTTTGAAATGAAGTCTTATAATTATTGAATTTTGTATTAATAAAGTTAATATGATATAACGTTTATTTTATATCATATTATTATTTAACATATATTTAGTGTTATGCCTTTGTTTTCATCCAGTGGCTGCGTTCCAGTTTTGTAAACGAACGCAATGCAGGATTTCGAGCTTTACGTCTGTATGTTTGTGAACAAAAGCAGAAGCGCGAAATGCAAGTATGTGCAAAAACAAAAGAGGGGAAAAAGAAAACCCGAGAAGAAACCAGCAGCTGCGAACTTGCTTTGGAATTTAATCTAAAGTGGAATCACACTTTCTTCCCTCTTCCTCTCCACCTTTCTTCTTACGGCCGCGCAAATTTGCAGTGTATCAAATAGACGAACGCGTGCACGTGCAGAAGCTACTACGCTCCCGGAATTTCCTTTCGGTCTCGCGGCAATAAAACTTTTTTGATGAATGCGCAAATTAATTTTGAATTTGGTTAGAATTTTTTTTTTTACATTGTTGAGATGTTTCGGTGGAGTTTTTGATACTAATTCAATTTGAAAAAATTCCCCGCGCGCAGAGGATATGCAGTGTTTTATTTAATTATCAATAATAAATTTCTAGGGAATGCGAAGAACGTATCGTAAAAAGTAAAAACGCTGGCTGTCCAAATATCGAATTTTTTTAATTAAAATTGAAAAATTCGATTTTTCGGTGGAAAATATAAAACATGTTTTACTGGTGCAAAATTTTTTATCATCGTATTTAATAATATAAATTTTAGTTTAAAGTCTTCAAACAAGACACTATTACAGCTATTATTTTGGGATTTGTTAAATTAATCACTATAAAATATAAATTTTTTCAAAAAATTAGTTACTTTGAAATACTCCAATATCACACATTTTGTAGAATAATTGCAAGAAAACGAATTACAATTTGGATGTTTAAGATTATAATTAACTTCTTTTAAAAATATAGTATATTATATAAGATGTTATTATTATGTTTAAATTGGAAGAATTCAAAGAAAAGAGGTGTGGCTTTATTTGGTCAAAAGTTGAACCCTATTCATACAGATTTTTTCTTCGAGGCCTCCCCATATCATTGCGCCCTCTTTTTCGACAGTTTGATATCATATATTTATAGCATACCTTACAAAAACTTGAAATTTTTTAAATCAAATGTTTCGTTTGATGTATAGCCAATCGAATCAGCTCTTTACATACAAAAATTAACTCTTCAGCAATCAATTGCATGTTTGTAAAACAATATTTAAATACGAATGCCGTACGAATAAATATATTTTAAGCTTCAAAAAAGTTCAATAAATATTTTAAAGTATCGTAAACGGACTAATTTACAGTTTGATTGTCCTCCACACTCAAATAACGGTACTCATATAATATTCAGTTCCATCAACCGTCTCTTTGAATAAAACCCAGACGTATATTTAGCCGCGACGCTGTATAGCCTTGGGCGTTAATAAAGCCGCATCTTCTCGCTGAAAGAGTTTACAGCGCGCGGGCACCAAAAAAGAGGAGCTGAAAAATTGTGCGTGCCCGCGCGCTTTCGACTTATCTCCGAGACATCCGGTCTGATTTTCGCGAAAGACGCGCGCGACATTACCGTGCAAAGAGGCGACTTTAAAAAAGTCACGCGAGCGTGGAAGCTCCGGGGCACGCGCGAGATTCATCCCTCTTCTTCGCCCCCTCCCCCCCTCCGACAGCTCTATCTTGCGCACCTTCATTCGAGCTGCTCTCTCTCTCTCTCTTCCTCTCTCTCTGTATACGTATATAAGCATGCGCTCGCCTTTCCCGACACCCTCGGCGGCCCCCTTTATTATTCATCCTCGCTCTCGCTCTTCCAATTTCTTTCTCGCGCGCGAGCGTACTCCTTTTTCCGCCGGCCTTATTTCATTGGCCCGCGCGCGCCGTGGAGTCTTTTCCGCTGACTCGGCGCGCGCGCGCGCGCGCCGACGTAAGGCACGAGAGACGAGGGAAATTTACGGCGAGACATTATCGCGCGAATTCCCCCCCGGCTGTTGGATGCCGCTTTATTGGATTACACGGTTTGATTTCCGCACAGCCCGCTCGACGTTTCGACTATTTTTCCGTCATGTTTATTGCTCTCGCTTCGAAGGCGAAGCGTTGTCGGATTGGCTTTAAAGAACGAAACTAGTGCACTGTTTTGTGTGCGCCAATATATTCAGGAAAGTACTTTGACGGTTTTAACAAATACAGTCCGCCGGCTACAATCATAACATTTTCCTGATGGTAAATAAAAAGGAAAATCAACAAAGCGCTCGCTAATTATCGATCGGCGATGTTAATAAGCTTCGTCGAGATCAGGAACGATAACAACGTCTGAAATTTCATACGATAATTCAATTGGCGGAAAGCCTCGCCGCTGAGAGAGAGAGAGAAAAAAAAAGGCTCTCCGCGCTGAAAAGAGCAGACAGCCAGTCAAGGGAAAAAAAGCCTAGCGAGTGAATAAAAAGCACGCGCCAGCAAAAGAGATCAGTGCTCAAAAGATAACTGAAAAAATAGCCCAGCCGCGCGCGGGGAATCGAGAGAGATAGGAGAGAGAGAGAGCAAATAGTGACGAAGCAAAGAGCGAAGCCGGGAGGAGAGAAGCCGGGAAGGAGGAAGGAACATCAGCGAGTCTGAGTGGAACGTATTTACTAAGCGGCCGATTCGAGCGGCGAGCTTTTCGATCGAGGGCCCGACGGCAAGCGCGCGCAGAGTCTCTCGAAAGGTAATTCAAGTGTCTTAACTGTGTACGCATAGACAGAGAGAGAGAGAGAGCACGGATGCAGCGAGCATCAACGCCACGCGGCGAGCCGATTCAAATCTCTCCGATCCTCGATACCCCGCGCTGACAGCTCGACGCTCTTCAGAGCAGCGCCGGATGATCAGCCCTCGAGGATTGCGCACTTTACCGCCCCGAGGCTCCACTGCTCGCGCGGCTTATTTTATTTATTTATTTATTTATTTTTTCTAGCCTATACTCGCGCTCATTTGTAGAAATTTTTACTATTTTTAATCAAAGGTAACGAGATCGTGCGTGCTTAATTTAATGGTAATGACAAATTTAAAAACTCAAATAACGAGAAATGTAGTATACATTATAATTGGTTTTATAATAATTATTGTAAATGCCAATCAGGAGCTATACGAAACTTCCTCTTGTATGTCAGTTACGAAATCAATCAAAATTTTATAAAGGCATTTTTTATTCTGAACTTCAAATTATTGATGTAATTTACTTATTTGAGTTTAATTTGTAAAATAAATCAATGTAATCAATTACTTTAAATAATTTTTCTTCAAGTGCATTTATTTAATATACTGATTATTATTCAATATCTACGGTCAAAATAATTTATCTAATTTTTATAATAATTTTATATAAATTTTGTAAAGATTTGGTTTTATACAATTTATATAAAATTTTTACATAAAAGTGCAAAAAATATGAGCTCCTCTAATAGTTATCGGTTGTTAATTTTGAAGTGAGAGGTTAAAAGGTGACGATACGGCACCAAGCGGAATTAATTTTATTTTTCATGACTGGCGGTTGGTGGCGCATCTTAACCTTTTAACCTCTCACGTCAAAATTAGTAACTGATAACTATTAGAGGTGCTCATATTTTTTGCACTTTTATGCAAAAATTTTATATAAATTGTATAGAACCAAATCTTTACAAAATTTATATAAAATTATTATAAAAATTAGATAAATTATTTTCACTTGGGAACTTACCTTTAATTTTCAAATTTTCAAATTTTTTTCTAAACTTAATAAACCAAGAATTAGACTGAAAAAATACAGGTCGTATTTCTCACGTGTAAAATTATTTAACAAATTATCAATAATCAGATAAAAAAATTGTAGAAAAACATTATTAGATGAATTAAGTGTAAGGTACTTTTTAAAAGTAAAAATCTAGAGACAAAACTTTGAAATTCTGGGCTGTTTCATGCTTAACCAATCACAATACCGTATTTCGGCGACTCATCATCTTTTTAAGAAAGGACGATTGTTTAATTATTACCGAAGCTCTTGAATTTGTAAGCTTTCTATGTACAACTCATCGCGAAGCAATTTCCTTTCATCTCGTTATTTTATTTGAAAATCGTTGCTCTTAACTGGATAAGATCCGTCAGAGGAGAGAAGAAGAATGGGGGATTCGTTAGAAAGTTCGCGCGGTTGTTTGCCGAACAGAGAAAGAGAGAGAAAGAGAGAGAGACGAAGAAGCCCAACGACAGAAAAAGGAAATAAAAGGGAGGAAGAACGAGAAGTGAAGAAGCTACTCCCCGAGGAAGTTTCGACTGCGAAAGCAGTCGCAATAAGCATTTTCATACGATTTTTTTTGCCCGCGCCGCGGCCTTTGACTCGCTGCCAAAGGCGATACGATAGTTTCGACGTGCCCGAAATCTTTGCGGTTATACGCTTCCTTCCGACTGCGCGAGATCCCCGACTCCTCGACCCCTCTCCCTTCCTGCTCCTTATCGCGAATAACGATGTAAAATTATGCTCCGTGTGCGGATAAAATTGCCCGCGAGCCGAATCCTGGCAGCACGCGAGGTGGGCGTCACGGTGCCTCGTGTCGCTTATTAAAATCACTGGAAGTTACCTAAATTTAAGAATTTTTTGTGAGATTAAGTTGTGGAATGTTCGAAGAAAAATTTGTAATTATTTATCGAAAGACTCGGTCAAGCTTTATGTTTCGAGCTGGCTGCGAACGTTTTTAAACATTTTAAATTTTTTCATTATTTGAGTTTAGATTATTCATAAGACCCTTGGGTTTAGTTAAAGAAGTCTCTTCTGCGCATAATTTTCTGTAGAATAATTAAATTAAAGGACCGCAACATCAAAATTTTACGGCTTATTTACTATTCACATTTTTAAAAAATGTTGTTTCTAAAACATTTCCAAAGAGATTTGTCAATTTTTCGAAAAGTCTTACTTATTTTACTTAGCTTCTTAAATATTATATATAATAATGTTACTATTTTACATGAAATTTTATTTCATGAAAAGGTTTTCATACTATTCAACTGATGTGCAATTTACAATCAAATTACGTTACAAAAAGGGTGTATTTTCCTAATCTAGACGGCACATTAAACATGTTTATTATTGCATTATTATTATTATATACTGTCCGCTATTGTGCATAAATTTAATCGTAATTTTAATCTATAAGGTCCTGAAAGGTTACCAATACATTCCCAATTAGCATAAAATCCAAACTGCAACAAAAAGTCCCATAGAATTCCTCGTTTCTTCCCGCGCGACTCCTCCGCGCTCGAATTGAGCGGCCTCGTAAAATTCGCGAGAGAGCAAAAAGAAAACAAACAAGGCTTAGCTATACAGTCGGGGCCTCGCCGTAAAAATTGCCTCGTTAAAGGAGCCCCATTGTCGGCCCCCGACTCGATAACACGGTAACGCGCGCGCGCAGGTGCGTCTCGCAGCCGCGCGTTCGGAATCTCAAGTCGCATTTACATTTCAAATGCTCGCAGCGACAGTGTATGCGTACGGTCGCTCGGTTACACACTCGTCGGTGGAATGTGATGCACGACGAGAAGCAATTTAGCGTAATGAAATGTCTTCTCACTCGGTACGATTTCCCCTCTACAAGCGCGCGCAAACCGAGGGGCAGAATCAGTTCCTGCGTTTCTCGTGCCTCGCGCTCGACTTCCGGATATAGGAGAACGGGGAGAGCCTCGGCCTGGTGGTGCTTGCACTTTTTACGACGGATTCGGTGTAACAAAGGTTACGTCGCTGCCGCTGCTGCAGCTATCTGTCGGTTTATATACCTGCGTTGTTTAACGTAAACGGGACTTTATGCCGCTGTTCGCGGGACTTTCTTTGATTTATCGAATTTATTTTCATGTTTTAGTAACAAATAACTTTTATCTGTACGGAAAAAAAACTATTTAGTTGGAATATTAATTTAAAAAAACTAAAAGTCAAAAAATAAACGAAGAAATATATATAGCAAAAGTATAATAAATCACTTGGCAATCGAAGCTTTCACTCGGAGTTTTTTGCAAAAAATAAACTCGTCATCTGCGAGGAAGGGTTGAAAAAAAAGGAACGCCCCCATAAGCCTCACGTGGTCAGTTAAAGCTTTCATTAGGCTCCCTTAAAATGAAGCGGATAAGGGGTCGGGAAGAAAAAGGAAGGCGAGGGAAAAAACGAGTGCGCGGGCATTAAAATGAACAAAAGAGAGGGTCTCCCAGCACCTTCGAGTTCTTTTTATCGAAAATCTATTAAATTTTTCGCTGTGTAAGTAAATAGAGCGAAGAGGGGAGTGACGGAAGGAGCGGCAGGACAGACGAGAGACGGCCAGTTTGCAGCTTACGCGGCCGTTTTCGCGCCGACTCGGTTAAAGCGCCGCGAGCCGTGCGCAGAAATTGTTTGGCCTCGAATCTCTCTCTTCTCTCTCTATCCCGACCTGCGTTAATTAGTTCGCCCACCTCTTGCGAGCTTCTGAAAACTGTTTGCTTTAGCTTCAGAAACGAAGGAAGCGGAATCGAGCCGACACGATGGGGATGGAGGCTCTGTTGTTTCAGACCTCGGTTATACAGCGCCGGCAAGTCGGCCCTTTGCCCCCCCCCCCCATCTTTTTTTGGCTCTCCGTTCGGCAAAGTTGAATGGAGGATAACTTGGGCGGTATTTTTATCAGGGATTTTAGAGTTTTCGATTTTAATCCCTCCGCTTTTCACGGGAGAGGGACGGGGAGACCTTTTTAATGTTAGGTGCAGGTTTCGGAGATCCGAATGTGTATGAAGAGTTTCACTTTATCACCGTGCATTATTTACATTCTATTCTCATTATAACGAACGGTATTAATAAATATTATTCAATATTTTGAACAAGTGGGCTATTAAAATATCATTTCTGAAAATTGTAAATCAATTCTCAGACCACTTCGGAAAAGGGCCGCGTAAAATGTAAAATGATTTTATACGGAAACATGTTATTACTGGACCGTATTTTCCGATAATCCTCCAAACTCCACTTCGGGAAACCAATCTTTATTTTGAATCGTAAAACCTTTTACAGCGCCCCTATATATAATCTTTCGCCGCTCGAACTTTTTTTATTATTTACAAAAAAAAAAGAAGAAAAAAAAACTAATTCCCGACTCAGACTCACAAAAAAAAACTCGGAAAGACCTGCAGTCCTCGAGAAATATTGCGATATTTCACTATTAAATGAAACTTTCAGCCGAAAGTTTTAGAGCGCAGCAACTCGCACCTTAGAAGCTCCCCTCTCGTATCCATTCGAAACTTCTAAACAGCCCCTCCTCCGTCGTCCTCGTCCCCTTGTAGTACACGAGAAAGGCAAGCACCGTAGAAAAGAAGGAGGAAAGAGGATTTGCCGAAACTCCGCGTCGAACGTCAGTTTACTTTGTTATTACCGCTCTCCCTCTCTCTCTCTCTCTCTTAACAACAATAAACGCGCGTCCGCGCTCTCGCGCACAGCTGGAGGGAAACTTCTTTACCCGGCCGCGCGTCTAAATGTAGCTATTGGTGCCGCGCACTTGTTTTCCCGTCTGCATGCGCGCCGGCGAAGAAGATCAACATTGTCTTTGCGAGAGCTCCTCGCAGTGCGGGGATAAGAGTGTGCGTGCGGATTTTCTACGGGAGCCTCCGCGCCGCGTAACGTAGGCAACGAGTGCGAGCTCTCTCGTCAGGGGGGGTCGCGGAAAAGAAAAGCGCGCGAATGGGAATCGATGGGGGTGTAACGATTTTTTTTCGAGGAAAGTGTCGTATTTTTTAAAGAGACCCAGTTAGTTTTAGTTTTTAACTTGATTTGAAATATTTTTTCTTTAACAAAATATAGAAAATAATGTCAGTCTTACATTATCTTGTCGTTGATCATTGAAGTAACGCGCTTTGACAGTAAATTCAATCGCCGCGGCTGGATAATGGTTAATTCTCTCGTTACACTAGAATCCGAGCAAAACCTTTGAGGCGTCGCCGGCAGTAGTCGAACAAAAACAACGAGATAAGGCAACCAAGTAGAAAGTAAGCAAGTACAAGCGCAGGCAAGGAAAAGGGAAAGAGAAAGGGAATATAGACCGTCGGGACGCAATGCCACGTAAACAGCAGGCAGCAGTAAAGGCTAAGAGAGCGGGATAACGCTTGTTTCGCGATCGCCGAACAAACAAACCTCCTCCGCCGCGCGAAGCCTCTCACTCTTTCTCCGTCTCCTCTGTCTTGCTCTACTTTGGAAACTTCAAGCCTCCTCGTCGGGAATGGGATTGCCAGGATTTCGAGTGCTTAGTGTGCACTTCGCTGCACTTACTTGGAATCTACTGTCATCGTCGCGTTGCACCGCCGTTTAGGGGGGAGAGTTCCGAATGCGTGCTCGGAGAGGGACGCGCGAGATTTAGGGCCGAGTGAGATAAAAGAGAGGGTGATCGAGGAGATGACAATTTTTATAGGTGGTTATTTATATGGGTACTTATTTTTATGGACAATTATATTAACCTCTAGAGGGCCAATATTTTTTTTTAATAAAGCCGTAATACTTAGTGTTTTACGTAATTTGGGAAGCAGGTGTTCGAGATTTTAGAATTATGAAAGAAAATTAATAAAAATATACTATATATATTGATCACAAGTGGTATTTCGGCCTTTTAAAATTATTCCATTTACGTCTGCAAATTCTGTCCAATTTCTTTTGTACTTTTTGTACTTGTTCTTTTTTTTTCTCCTTGATCTTCGTCTCGCGATGTTTCTCGTACTGCTTGTATCAACTTTTTATTTTTTGCAAGTTTTTTGTATATATTTAATCTTCTTCAAGAAAACACTTTAGTATTTCGCTGGCTCTTGTTTTCTCTAATATAGCGGAGAAATCGTGTTGTTTCTCTTGAAATTGCTTTAATTTTCCTAACTCACTCTCTTGTTACATATACTGCGTCTAATGTTCCCCCCTTCTCGTTTCCATTGTCAGTGTTTTCCTCTGCAATTCTCGTTTCCTCTTTCTCAAACTCCCTCCTTCTTGAATTCGAGTCTTCGAAAACTGGACGCGAATTTTAAATTTTGAAGCTTGGCACTTATTACTTTTTTTTAATGATTGATTTATGTTTTTCCTTTAGTTCCATTTTTTTCATAGACTTGTTAGCCTTCTTATGACTTTGATTTAAATAATTTTTATGAGCTTAATTCCTTAATATACTCTTTGTTTTATATTCAATCTAAAATACTAAACGTATGATCTCCTTTTATTCCAATTTATATATTGAAATATTGTCGATAAACTATTGTTCGATTTAGAAATAAAAGTAAAAAAGAACATTAAAGTATGTCATCTTATAGCGATGGAAACGTCAAATACCTAACAAGTTTTAAAAGAAAAACGACAATAAAAATGCTAAAACGTCTTAGTTTCTTAAAAATTTCACTTATTAGCTGCGAAAATTATTTCTTAATCAAATTCTCTAGTATATTTCTACTGCAGACATGTCTACTACTTGTACGTATCAAAAAATGAAACTAAAAAGGATATAAATCGAAAAGTTAAAAATTGAAGCAGACGTGATACCGGACTAGCAGACGGATTATCGAATTGCGAAGCACTCTGGGATTGACTGAGGGAGCGGATCAAACAGAATTTGCAATTAAGCGCAATAAGAAAACAACACGCTGCCAATATTGAGGCGCGATAAATACACATCATTTGCCTCCGCTGTTTTATTGATGCAAATTTTTCCCGGGACTTTTCGGGAAATTATAAAATGTTCTCGTTAAGGATATAAATTGGTCGATCCTTTTGAAAAATAAATATTGGAAACCAAATGACGGGCTTTCGTGCGGTATGTTTGTCCAACGATTTTTAGGATAAGGGAAGAGCGAAATAAATCTATCGTGTGAAATATTTGCAATTTTCAGGCTTCAAATTGTAAATACGACTTGTTTTCTTTTCCAAATTCACCTGTCACGCATTCAAATCAGACATCAATATTATATCAATTTTTAAAAAAAAATCTTCAAATTAGAAAAATCTTGGACATGTATACTTTTTTCCTACATAATCAGCCCCAATCATTGAATTTTCCCGCAGCACGAACAATTCCAAAACCTGTACTAATTAATCATCCGTCGGAAGAATCCGCATACCAGCAGAACTTACGCAGGACGCACCGCTTATCGGCCCTCTTTGGATAAACAAAAGAGAGAGAGAGTGTTATCGCTCGCCCAGCACTCCGTGTACTGCAGCTTTCCCCGGCAGCAGGTCGATGCACGACGCGCGAAACTAAAGCTCCTCCCCCCCAGCGGTAAGCGTCGCAACGCCGCATTACGCATTTACGCGCAAGGCTGCGCAGCCGCCGCCGCGTGTATTAGCGGTCCGCCGTGAGGATTTTCAAGGGCTGCCGGGATTTGCATGATTCGCCGATCGGCCCGGGCTCTCCTTTTTTTCTTCTCGGCTCGTTGCCGTCGGTTTATCGGATATCCCGGGGAGTTCCGCGGCGCTAACGTTGCCATTGTGGTTCGAGCTCCGTTGAACATTCAGAATGCATCTTTGTTTGGAGAGCGCAATTTTTGGGGCGCTATACTCCCGGTTAACGGGGGGATGCTAATTGGCTAATTTGCTGGCTTTTGTTAACTTCCTCTTTGGGCTTACTAACGCGCGAGATGTTTCTTTAAACCTATACCGAATATTATCCGCCGCATTTTCTTGAAGAAAGCTCGTAAATATTCATGGTGCATAACCAAAGTTCCCGAGCAAGATTCGAATTAAAAATCTAGAGTAAAATTAAGCTGATCAAACCACTAATCCTCGGTAAATCCCGGGTGTATATACACGTGTATACAGCCCCCTCCTGCCGCGGAAGCTGCGCCAACAGAACTCGGCGTATGTTTAAGGATTAGACTTGCCATTGCGGATCCGCCTCTTGTGCGTCGTCACGCGCACTGCTCCGCGCGTTTTCCCTCTTCCCTCGTTTCCTACTTCCTTATTTGTCTGTCCGCTTATATATCGTTACGTCGTTAAGCGGGCGCGACGACAAAGTCGACGTCTTGACACGCGAACGAGCGAGCTCCGGTTCTCCTCCTGCCATTCTTCATCCTCCGAGCGCCGACCGGAGCCCTGAATTTGTACGATTTCGCGCGTTTATAAGCTCGAATCGCTCGATTGACGCGAGCTCGTCATATAAAAGTGCGGGGGGAGGCTCCTCCTTTACGCTCGCTTAAATCTGAAAATAAAAGCGAGGAAGGTACAAAGGCGTGATTTTTGCGGGGGACGAAGTGAATTCGTGATGGTGGGTAGATTTTTAAATTTTGTCAACTTGAAGTAAAAGGATTTACAATTGTGGGTGAATTTTGGCTTGTATACAATGGATTTTCGTTTTAGAAATATTAACTGTAAATTACTTATTCAAACTAATACATGAACCTTGATCTTTGGGACAGTTTTCAAAAATAATTAATCAAAGTACTTGCAAGACCGTTTAATCAAAGTCCAAACTTTTCATCAAATCATTTATCACGATGCGGTTTCGGCGTTTCTAATGCTACAAGCCCAAGCCGTCAAAACAACAGAAATCGCTTAAAATTAATCTGCAAATCTGAAATTCCATCAAAATCATAAATAGTTTCATTCGGCAAAAACAGCCGTAAGTCAATCACAAGTCGAAGGCGGCAAAAAAAAAAGAAGTTGGTAGAAGCTCGGGGGATTTTCGTTGCGCCGCGGCACGAAAAACAAGCGTGCATTCAAGCAAGTTGAGCACGCAGCCCCCGGAAAAGTTTGTCGTGTCAGCGAGAGCCCGGGTTTCTTTTTCAGTTGTGTGCGAAAATCCGACGGCCTCTTTTTCTCCGTCCTCTGCCGAATCTCGACGCGCGAGTTCACGTCGGCATACACTTTTTTCGCGCATCGAACGCCGCTGACATTGAATGCTTAATTTATGGCTTACGAGCAAGATTTATTGTGAGTGGATTGGGCTTTGTTCTTTTGGGTTAACATGGGCTGAAAAGTTTTTTTTTGCGTTGCCCGTAGGTATTGTATAGATGGTTGATCTTTTTGGCTGGAGTGTGCTCGGCTGTATTGTTTAAATAGCTTAATGTAAGTAAAGGAAACTATAAAAGGAAATTTACAAATTTCTAAACATAATTTTACACGTTAAACTTAAATACAGAATATGCTTAACTTTTGTTTCTTTGGCTGATGGATACTAAAGTATGGTTCATGACTATCAGCATAAACTCTTTTGTAAAGCACTGATGGTCTTTCCATAAATTACTTATTTTTATATTGAAAATAGTCTAGCTATCCAGGAAAATAAAAGTTTTATATATCAACGCAACAGCGAGATATAAAACTTGATTTAAAAAATCAGACCAACTGCTGTTATGGTCAGCAGCCGATTTCGATAATTAATTTTTTTTATGCACTGTAAACATTGTATAAAAATACAGGAAAAAACTGCTGCCAATACATTGGCACTTAGCTTCTTCCTAATTAATACATCGTTCCAACATTATCTCTGAGATTCATTAAAAACAATCGATTTTAAAAACATAATTTCAAAACTATTCTTTACTTAACCAATTATTCTTTATTTTTTACCGAATGAATATTTTTATCGAAAACTTTCCAGAAAACTTCTTTGATAAATAAGGAACAACTTGATCGCGAAAAGTTTTTTCAACTCAAAAGTTCCCTTCACTCTTTTTTAATCCAAAATTACAATTGAAAATTAGCGTTCGTAAACTTACAAAATTTTGTTTGTTTACGCGTGAGGACTTTTCTTCGCGGCGCGTCGGTGTTAGCGCTAGAGCGGGGGGGGGGGGGGGCATGCTTGCGAGTGTGAGCGTAGGTGTGAGAGGAAAAGCGCTCGCTTGGCCACTTATCGGGAGGCCACTTATCGAGAGCTTACTGAATGTGTTATAACTTAGAATATTTATAAAACTTCTGTCACATACAATCATATCCACAATATTATTAACTAAATTGGATTAGTTGTATGCTTTCTCGTCTTTATTTAATAAAATCTTTATATTTTATCTAAATAATATGATATTGTCATCTACTATATCATAATATTAGAATGCCCATCATTTTGTTTTCGAATAATTAAGAGCACAAACATCACTTTCGTCCTTTATGCAACAAAACCTAATATCGAAGCAACATCTATATATGTATAGTCACTGCTCGCGACTACGCATCACGGATTTTGCGTGAATTTCTTTCACGCGGAAATAAATCAGAAATAAAAAAAAAACCAGAACCGATACAAGCTGCGATTTCGAAAAAGCAATAAGTTCGCTACTCCCTCTATTTTCTTGCCGCGCGATATTGCTCCTTCGATTCTCGTACACCCAATGAAAGAAACCTGTTCCTCGCGGAGCGAGACCGAAAAGAGTACAGAGGGTGCGAATTGTAGCCTATGGGAAGAAGGCGCGGGTCCTTTAAGCCGAGAAGCTACTTGGATTACGGTATCGTTGTAGCACTAGACGCTGAATTATTCAGAACAGGCGAAACTTTCTCCGCTCCTTGCCGCGCCGCCGCCGCCGCCGTCGTCGTCGTGACCTCGGGCATCCCGCGTGTAAATTCCCCCTCGGGATATTTAGCCGTACGTCGTAGGCAGGCGCCATCTTCCTCCTGCCCTTTTTTTTCGCCCTCGGCGTCCAAGTTTTAGTTTTAGCGCGATCTCACCGGCTTTTTACTCTCGGTGCGAGTGCGTTAAATAGCACCCCGGAGCCTGCGTCGGCATACATTATTAATTTGAGCTCCCGTTTCTCCGCTGTTACAGGATCCGCCTTGATGAGGATCGTCGAAGTTTACAAGGAGATTCAAGAGCAGGAAATAAACATCGTGAGTACAATTTTTTATAATTTTTCCTTACTGTGTCTTTTCAGCTTTAAAGGGAATATTTAGAATACTGCATTGTGTGTACGTTGTCAGGCGTGAAAACAAACTCAAGTGCCCCTGTTGCTTTGAAGACGAAAAACGGGGTACGGAAAGAACAAAAAAACGCGAGTCAAAGTAAGAAGGCAAAGTTGAGGTATAATTAACTGAATACCGGTGTTTCGCACGGTTTTCGGTCTGCGCGGTTTTAACAAGCCCGGCCACGAGCACAAATAAGACCAGAAGATCAGACACCACGATCCCTGCGGAAAGGCCTATTAATTGGAAAGTAGCAAAAGACTGCGTCGGCTACCGTCGTTTACGGGGATCGGGGAAAAGTTGGCTGCTTTGCCCGAGCCTTTGATCTTTCGGGTGACGTTTTACCAGCCGGTCTCGCTTCGCGTGCGAAAGTGCCGGGCGAATTTGCGAGTGAGAAAAGGGTTGCCTTAAAAATTAACTTGCTCCGAGTCGCATAATTTAATCGCTCATGCATGCATCGCGGGGGATATAGTTTAGTTTCCCTACGCGAGACCACAGCGAGACGCTCGGGATCGTATGAGGTCGGTTTAAACTTTGCGAACTATTTTAGAAATCGAAATGTACATAAAATTACTCTGTAAGACAAAGCTCAAGTGAGAAGAATGTAAAAGTGACTATAACTCGATACACTGAATAGTTTTATGAAAGATTAAGTAAAATATTCTAAAATAATTAAACTTTGAAACAGGTTAGTGAAACCTATCAGGAATATCCCAAAAAAACTTCTCTTAAACCTTCTCACAATATGAAGAAAAAAAAGAGTATTAGCGGGCGATGGCTCGGTTGGTAGAGTGTTAGACCTTTATCAAAAGATTTATTTACAAATGTCTAATAACGTCGAAGCTCAAGTGGTTCTGATTCCACTATAAATTGTATTAGCTTCCCGTTGTTGCACTCAAGAAAGAAAGACTTGGGTAGACTGTAAAAAAAATACCGTAGAATATTTCGTGAAAATAAATAAATGAAAAATTTAGACGAAATATTACAAGAATTTGTCAAACACATTTCACAAAATACTTTGTCAAATGCAACGTCAACTTTAAAACAAATATCGCTTGGAATTTTTTCGCTGTCACGGACATGAAACCTTTTCGAGAAGCGTTTGAAACCTTTTATTTAACCTTTTTGAAACCTTTTTGAAAACGTTCTGTGCTATGTGAGATAAGATCTCAAAGAAAGTTTTTTTTTTCTAAATAATAACAAAAGTATAGAAATGTGAACTATTATACAAATTAATTTAAAACTACAACCAACAAGCGCATAAAAATCTTTTACTTAAAACCACAGTTACTTGTTCGGATAAAAAGAAAACTAATAAAACTTTCTTCCTCTCGATTTGAGCTAAAATTTTTTTACTACGCTCTAAATACGAGATATTGAGTGCCCTTGTCTCACCGCGCAATCGATTGCCAGGACTGAAAACGAGTATCCTCGACTCTTCTGCTTCGAAGACTCGGCTTTTGTCGGAAGACACTGCGACCGCGGTAACGTCTTTCCTTTACTTCGAGTGTCGCCAGCGCGACGCAATCGGTTTCGTAAAAGATCTCGAGTTCTTACCGTGTACTTAGGTCTCGAAATGGGATAATAAATATTCCGCGGACAAAAGGAGGGAAAAAAGGGGCAACGGTTCAATCTTCTGCTCGTACGTTTTTATCGCGTACAAATCGAAGTCTATTACGTTTGAAGATCTGTTTACGCCGGGCGAGTTTGCGTAGATAATATTCTTTGAGGATCGTCTTGTTAAAAAGAATAAATTCGTAATCTTCCGAAAGTTTAAAAATATGTTTTCAAATCGACGTAATAAATTTCGCATTACTGCTCTTTTATTGCCAATAAAATAAATTACAGTATTCTTTACAGATGATCTGCTTTCTTTCACTTAATCACTTTTATTGCTGGCAAATGAAAAATTGAATCTCATAGGTACTATTTCACGAATGGGATGTAAGAAACCTTTTATCGAAACAATAATATTGTCCTTAAAAGTAATTTATCGTTGTACTTTCTGCATAGTAAAAAAATTTTACGAACGCAAGAAATTCTTTTCATCGTTATAGTTAACTGTTTAAACTATTTGTAGTCAATCAAATTAGTGTCATGATTGCATCATTCTCAATGTTTTAGTTTTTTATTCTAAAATTTTACAAGGCCTTGTTTTCTATCTATCCAAGAACACCTCAACTTATTTGAAATTGTTTTAAAGTTCGAAAACACTTTTACAGAACTTTCCCACTAAGGACATATACTCTATCTTCATTTTATTGGTTTCGCGTAATCGTTTTCGAGAAACGATTATCTATTTCCGAAAGAAAACGCAAAGGAAAACTGCTACGAAGCCCTTAGACGATTTCTTTACATCATAGCTCTGCAGACACTTATTGTCAGAGATCAGAATAGGATATTTATAAAAAAGAAAAGGGTATAAGAGATTAGTATTGAGTTATTTTTCTAAAGGATAAGTGAAATATTCTTCGAGATAAGACAATGTCAGAATTTAACTTAATTTTATTAAATTTAACTCTTTTCTTTTTTATACAAATAAATGTTTATTTAAAAGAAATTTAAAAGTAGGAATGCCTTAAAATTTTTGAAATTAACTAAACTTTTTACAAAATGTTTTTAAATTGCTGCTTAGTATCAAACTACTGTTAGTATCAAACTGCTATTAGTACGTATATTATATACTGCTTCTTATTAGTTTTCGCAAGTATGAATTTAAGGGTCAATTTAAAGGCGCAGTATTTCTTTTATACTTCAGTGAAAAAGGAATCAATTTGAACTTAACCTCGGGCAGCATTTAAATCGATCGCCCTGCATTTGCGGCTCGGGAAAAAAAGGAAAACCATTGCGGTAATGGTCGTAAATTAATGAGTGAGTCCGCTTCTTACGCCCTTTCACTTCAATAGAAAAATCTCCTCCAAACTTATTCTGTGCTCCCTTTCCCTCGAATGCGACAAGAATTACTCTTCGCCCCTTAAACTCTCATCCCTTGCGTCTGAAATGTTATGGAAGTAAATATTTCTACTCACTTTCGGTACTATTCAGCTGATGGTTGGAAAGTAGCCAGTTCTTAGTTTTTCTAGTGATCTGGTTGAATGGGCGTGTCTTTTTTAGCATCATTGTCTTTGACGAATAGCAATAAAATCACTCTGGATTTTTTAAATAAAGAAAAAAAAATGTTCCTTTTCTCAGAAATTTGAAACTCAGCATACAGTGGCTCACTCGTTTGTGTATAGTTTACATTCTAAAATTTTGCAGAATTAGTTTTTATCTCTTTTCGAAGATTTTCTTTGTGTAAGAAAGGTATACATCTGAAATAAAATATACATAAGAAAAATCTCAGGGTTAAATATTGTAAAAAGAGCCAACTTATACATGTATGAGACAAAATTAAAAGTAAACTAGCATCCGAAGCAGACTCCGGAAAAAAGCAAAAAAGTTTTTTCCCAGTAAGCAACACCACTGGCTTCAGAAGCGACGACAAATTTGCACGTAAAAAAGCACCGAGATACTACTTGAATGCAAGGAGTAAGGACCTTCGATTGTATATATATATATATATATATATATATACGAATATACATTTCGGGTGTTTTCAAACTTTCAATTTACCAAACTTCTTTTTCCGACCTGTGCTTTCGTGCAGCGCCGGATTCCGACTTTTCATTTCCATGTTTTCTTCCGTTTTTTTCAGCTCGAATTGAATTTCAGCCATTAGTCGCTGCGGGCATGCAGTTGTTCCGTTCGTGGTCCGAATACTTTTTCTTTGAAATTGGATTCGAAGTAGTATTATGCAATTCAACCATTGACTTTATCACGCTTTTATGAAATACTTCTTACATTTTGCCGGAAGCTCGGTGAAATATATTTACTTTTTGAGTGGGAAATGGGTCGAGGTATTTTTCTTTTTATAAATAAAACAAACAAGTAATTTTTAATATTAAAAATAATTGGCGGTAGAACACGTTATTAGATATAGAGCACGAATAATTAAATATTAGAATTAGTTCTTAGGTTTTTACGCGTCCGCGGGGTAAATTAGTTTGTAGCTCGCGGGAGCGGGTTGCTGCCCTGAATACGAGCAGTTACCGGGACTCTCCTGCTGCACGAGCGTTATTCTAGCGCT
>JAWWEO010000045.1:10099524-10114251 GCA_035582975.1 Ormyrus labotus | reverse complement strand
GCGCCTCGAATTGGCTCGTTTCCGCGAGAAAAAGGCGAGCGGAGTTCTTCCGCGTACGCTTGCGGACGTCAATTTATTAAAATTTATACTTCGGACCTTAAATTTCCATTCCTTTTATAATGCTTAATTCCGCAAAGGAACAAAAATCTAATAAATGAAGTTGAAGATTAATGGAATGCTTATAAGCTGAAAAACTTTCAAATTAAAGGTACAAAAAAGCCTTTTTAAATATAAAGGATTCGAACTATACATTCTCACGCCATTGTAAACCCAGGCCTGCAAAATTTTCAAATTTAAACTTCAATCCCGTCGAATTTTATAATCTCACATTCGAATGAGCGGCGCGAAGAGGAAATAGCGAAAAGAAAGGAAAAAAAAAAAAAAAATTAGCTTCGGCTCTCGCGTGCCGCGCGAAAAAGGATTCCGCGCCGCGCACCGTCATGTAAATCCTGGGACGACGGCGGCGGCGCTGCGTAGACTCATTTTCTCTTTCCCCTCGCGCGGCTTTTTGACTGCGAAACAAGGTGAAACTCATTCCCTTGGATTCTCGAAGCTGTCTTAGTCAGAGGTCGGGTGAAGGATATGCATCCCGACCCTGCTCCCCGCGTGGCTTATTAAAATTCAACGTTAATTTGCATGAAATTTCACTAATTTATTGCAATAAGTGGCCGCACGCCTCGCTCTTGAAATTCTTTTTAAGCGGACTTGTGCTCGGAGGAAATTGGGGGAAATAGATTCCAGTCGTATATTTTTCGAGAGTATTTTTGTATATTTTTCGCGGTCTAATTATTTATGTTAAATCTGCGTACGGAAAAATGCTTGAGCAAGAATTATACTAGATTCTTTTCAACATGAGGGAATGTACTTCACACCTAAAAGATATTTTACATAAATGATGTGCGTAATAAAGAGAGTAGAGTTTATCAATTTATTGGCAAATACTTTGATAATAAAATATTTAAATAACTTAAAAATTGAAATGGTAAATTATTTTTCTTACTTCTAAAAAATAGCTAAAATTCTTTTCTAAAAAACGAAGAAACGTCGTCGGTTGTACCAAAAAATGGAATTTTCCAAAGATTAACAAAGCACTTCTGACTTTTGACAATACTTTCATTAAAAAGAACGGCCAAACGTTAAAAGCAGTACTAACGCGTCAACGAACAGTTCTGATTAATGTTTATTAAACCGAAACTGAGATTTTAAAAATCGCAGCGTTGTTTCGGGCGCGTGTCGCTGCGAGATAGCTGATCCGCCGGCGGAAAGCGAGAAACAGAAAGGGGAGCATTGGTTATTGGATTTGCATGCTACGGCTCGTAGTTATAATTCAACGGCGCATAGCCATGTGGAAATATTTCGTCATTCGCTTCACTTTGTTATTTCGTAGTAAAAAATACTTTTCAATTTCGTTTTGTTATTGTATTTTCGTAACGTTTCGTTAAACTAGTTCCGCTGGGGCACGTTTGGTTTTCCATTCGAGAGCATATATAGGTTTGTTACAATAGTTTTCCGTTCCTTGAAAACTCGTGCATCGCTTTCGGAATTTTCAGGGATTTGCAAATTGAACAAATTACATTAATAAAACAAAATCACTAATTTAGATAAAGCTTATACTCACATCCTACAACCGAGAAAAGAATTTTGACAGCATTGAACAGTTGAAAATATCCATGCAGATACTTGATGTAAAACAAAATATTTTAGTTGTACATTGCACAAACTTTTAAGTCACTGCGCCTTTGCAATTACCTTACATCCAGGTCAGCTCAAGTGTGAAGAGCACTTGCTGCTTTCTTATGCCTGTTAGATCTTGCATTTCTCAAATGCGTTTAAGAGAAAGAAATTGTCTTTGCCCGTCTCTTGCTCTTTGTATCTTTAACTAATGCTTACAGCTTCTTTAGTTGAAAAATCTCGGCAGAGAAGTAGGTAAGAGCAAGAGAGACCGTAAAGGCAAAATAACGAGTTGCTTTTCTTTCTTTATGGTTTCTTTTTTTATGAAAAAGCTGCTTGGTAATACTTAATATAACTAATTCTTAATTTCTCCCTTCTTTTTGCAGTTGAAAGCATTTTACGTAGATCTGCTGGTGCCGCTGGAAACGAATCTGGAGAAGGACACAAAAGTCGTTCAGGTAATAAAGCGAAAATGACTTCTAAGCGCGTCTCCGCTCGCGAGGGCGAAGGTCTAAAAGAATTTGATGTTTGCAGAGCGAGCAAAAGAAGTTCCTGCAGCAGCACAAGACGCGCAGCGAGACGTACAGCAAGGCGGCGGCGACGATGAAGAAGCAGAGGAAAAAGTCGCGCGGCGCTAACAAAAGTGGCCTCCCCATGGACAAAGAGCTCAAGAACATGCAGATCCTCGAGGAGGAGAAGTCCAAGCTCGATGCCTTCTGCGAGCAGAGTCTGAAAAATGTATGTAATGCCTTTATGCGCCACGGCGACACTATCGTCGGCCTCCCCCTCGTCGCTCTGTCTTTTTCTTTTTCCCGCTTTTTTTTTTCTCTCGGCGCGACCCAAAAACACCTCGTTTCTCTCGGCCTGGACATACTTGCGCAGAGGCGAGGATGAATAGTGTCGACGAGTGCGTGCTTTACGCATCCGTACTTATGATTTATTAAAAGAAATCCTTTTCATCTAGTTTCTTCGCTTTTGTTTTGATTGCGTGTTTCAAAAGATTAAACGTCCTTGTAGCTTCATTATTTTTGTTAGTAAATAAACAGATACTTTTTTATTTCGTAATTATTTTTTTAAGGCTTATTCAACCGATTTCAAAGTTACTAATGTAAATTTTTCAATTATAGCATTTAGTAAGTAAATAAAACTTGGACAAAATAATAATAAAAAATTTGTCGGCTAATAATGCTAATAATCATCAAAAAGTTATCCGCAGCCTACATATATATATATATATCCAGTTTTGATAACCTGCCCATAATTCCGCCGGAGCCGGGGGCGCTTCCCAAGCTCGGCAAGCAGGAAGGAGTGTAAGCAAGCGCGGCGCACGTATGACCATATTCTCTCCCGATGTTCGCAGGCGATGACGCAGGAGAGGAGGAGATACGGCTTCGTGCTCGAGCGGCAATGTTCCCTGGCCAAGCACTACGCGAGCTTTCACGAGGTCGCTCTGGCCGCGCTCCATCCGTCCGTCGACGAGTGGCGCGAGATCGCCGCCACTCGCGAATATCTGCCCCAGTCGGTCGAGGATATGTTCGCCTCAAGGCTCAGGGTGAGTTATCCCCACCGACTAACTGTTAATTCGTCCATTTGGAATTTTCATCTATGGAGAGAGAGAGAGAGAGAGAGGCAAATTGCTCAAATTGAAAGAGTTCGAATGCCCGGGTTAAGCGGGAAACGTTGAGGGGGCAAATTCAAAGAGGAAGATACGTTAGGTCTATGTTGATTTAATGAACCACTTCCTCTGATATTAATCATTGTACGATGTGGAGAAGTTTAAGGGTATTAGCACACCTAACTGTGTAAGCTGCCCTCTATAAAGAACGGTAAACTTTTAATTGTTTAAAAAATGTAAGTGATTTGGTTTTGTTACATCCAATAATTCATATATAAAACTGTATTCATATCTAAGCAATAATTTAGTATAAAATTTCATAACCTTATAGGTGCAACGTTTTTAAATCAAAATATATATTAGAAGTTTTCTTTCTTTACTTAAAATTCTCGGGATAAGACTTAAATCTAATAAAGTTAAAGTGACATAAATCTTCTTGAGAGGCGCTAGAGTCTCTTAAATCCGCTACACCAAAGGCCATTTTTCATCGTTTCTAAAAAATATATATATTCTGCTTAAGTTGAGAAAAACACGCAGACAAAAGAATTGAAATCAAACAAATCAATTAATGTTTAAAATGTACTGTACAGTAATCATTTCGAACTGAAAATACGCGAATTTTCTTTAAAAATATATATTCAATCAATATTTTATTTTCCGAAAAAACTGTTTCCACCATTTTCCGTTTCAATCGGGGGGAAATTCCTCGGAAGAAAAGCGAATCACTTACCGCAAATTTAAAGCAAAGAAAGGAGTATAAAATAGCCCAGTCGGACACTTGGACGGAGTAGAAAAGCCGGAACGCGGCCGCAATAAAAAATGCAGGAACGGCCGCAATCGAGCCTTTCCCGGGGTGGCTCGAGGAAAGCTCCCGGCGCTGATTGCCTCCCGCCGAGTCCGCAATCCACTCAAGCTGGCGGCCCGTTGCATGTTGCAGCAAGTGTCATTCTGGCCGGAGGACGAGGAGAACGGTGGCTCGGAATTGACGATGAGCTCGCAGCTGCGCAAGACCCGCAGCATGGATAGCTCGTGCCTGGAGCTGCGGCTGGGACCACCGCAGAGTCAGTCCACCGGCAGCGGACTCCTTCACGGACACGCTCACCAGGGGCCGACTCATCTGCCCTCGGCGCTCTCGCGCGCCAGGTCCGAGGCTAATCTCCACGCCTCGACGCTTTCCTTGGGACCCGGTAAGGATTCGTCTTCATTCGTGATCTTGGAAAGAATAAAGATTTATCGACGGTCTGACTAAACTTGCATAAATCTACTTATTTTACGAATGCGAGTCTTTTAGCGATTTATTTGCGAATTCTCGTTTATTATCGTGTTTGTAAATGCACTAATGTTTTTTTTGTATCTTTTCACTTGAATTGATTGCGTTCAAACATTTCTTTGAATCAAATAAATATTCGATTAACGGGAAATCGTTTCGGACATAAAAACTGTTGGTGTAAAAAATTTCAATTGCGTTTTACAATCTTTCGAAAAGCAAATGTATTTTCACCCCAGGAATTAAATGGATTTAAATATATATTTGTGCTTTAAATTAATTATTTAGAATAACCAATAGTATTATTATTAACAATTAATTTAATAAATCAGAATTCTTTTCTCACGGAACTAAGATTAGAGATAGAATGTCCCATAAACTTAATTGAGAATCTCGCAGAATTACAGCAAACCGCTCGTCACACTTGAGACATGTATACATATAATTTTGCGGGTGTCTGCCCCATCATCAAAGTGAATAGGGCTGTAATCGCGTCTGATTCTCAGCCGCGTTAATCGCTCTTCATTATCGCGAGTCTAGGCTGAACAAATATTTCATTTTTTATTTATTAAAAGCTATCTTGAAAGTTTATCCATAAAAATAGTTTTATAAAAAAGTTTTTTATTAAATCCTAGGCAAAAGAAATATTTATTCGAGTTATTAGATAATCGTAATTAATTGTACAAATATTTCTTCAATTAAATGGACATTAATTCTAAGAAATATTTTTTTATTAAGTTTAGTACATACTTTTCAACGTCACAAACTTTATTAAAAAAAATTGAAAACTCCACAAATCTATTTGCGCCATCTGCAGTCGAAACAAAAATATTCCTATCCTCTAATTGATCTTTATCCCGTCCTCGATAACCACAAGTCATCCGCGAGATTCCAGCGCGAAATATCCCAGAGCCGCTAAACCGCGTCCCCCGCATCGGCACCGTCCAAGCAGATTGCGCGGCACTTACCGCGCAAACTGGCAATAACCCCCGAAAATTGATGCGGCAATAATTGTCGGACTAACGAAGGTTTTTGCCCCGCGCCAGAAGTGCCGGACACCCCGCCGAGGCCCCGGTCCATGGCGCCGGTCTCGCGTAACAGCGGCGGCATAAGCGCCGGCCTGATCGCCGCCGGATGGGGAGAGACGCCCCTGGCGCGCGCCCTCTTTGCCTACCTCAGCTCCGGCGAGAACCAGCTCAGCTTCCACGAAGGCGATCTTATCGCGCTTATGGGTGAGTGTAAGCGCCGCTTTGGTAATGGAGCCGCGCGGGGAGCTATTTCTTTTTTCTTTTTTTTTTTTTTCGAAAAGATGGAATTTCCGGAGGCAGATTGTTATTGTAGCTGAGATCGATATGGCTTTGGAGTGTCGGAAATTTCAGGGCGTCGAGTGTACGTTTACGAAACACCTTTTTTAAGAGGGAGTAGTTATTGATACCCTCTCTTGAAAAAGCGATGGATGAAATCTGTCATGGCAATATAAGACTATTTTAATTGATATAGACGTCAAAACTTTGAATTTTCAAGATTTATTTTTTGAGTTTGAGTACTACTTTTAAATAGATTAAATTAAATTAAATTAAATAGATTTATTAATTAAATTAAAATAATCTGAAAAAATGTGTAACGCACTTTCATGTATTACAGTTAAGTAAATAAATTTAATTAATTTTATATATAAAAGAATCATGTCCGTAACCGCAGCAAGAGAAATATACGCGCGAAGCGCGTTGAATATAGCTGCAGTTTGATTTAATGCACTCCGGATAAGTAAATAAATTTAATTAATTTTTATAAAAGAATATAGTTAAGAATATAGCTGAATGTACAGCTACAGTTTGATACAAATTATATTATCTCGTTAGAAATAAGTTAATTCAGAAGTTTAATAATAGTCGAATAACAAGTTTATATCTTGTGTGTACTTCTAAGCTAAGCCGCTAGTTCATGCTAGCATTCACGCCTTTACGATAAGACTTAATTATTGGCTTTTGTTTTGCGCTTCCAAGGCGATCGACAAAAGGGTTGGCAATTTGGCGAGAATCTACGCACTCAGTGTTCCGGGTGGTTCCCCTTGGCTTATACAGAAATTGTCATCGACGAGGCACTGGGGTAAGCGAAAATAATTTCAAAATAAATCACAAAACCTTTAACAGCAACTACATCCCAAAAAGCTTCATCCTAATTCCGTGCGACAACTAATTCCCGCCCTTAATAAGCTCGTCGAAAATCGACGCATATCTCCCCGTGTCTTCCCTCGCGTCAGCAATAACCATCTCCCAGCTCCCGTCTTGACAAAACAGCGTTTAATCCGGCCATTGAGCTCCCCTTCCCCGCAGCAGCCAGAGCGGACAGAAGCCTCCAAACAATAACGCGCTCTTGTCCTCCCCGCAGATCGCCGAATCACGGCACGAGCAACGGCCGAGCCAACGGAACGGACTCGAAGGCGACGCCGCCGTGCAAGCCGCCGCCGTCGCGACCCCCGATGCCGAACAACAGCGAGGACGCGTCTGGTCAGGGCGGCGAGGCCAACGGCCACTCGCATAACAGCATCGCGGCGAACGGCGGCAGCGCCGTGGGGAACAACAATGGCGCGCCCGGCGCCGCCGTGTCCAAGAGCAACAGTTCACACAACATCGCCAATCCCTCCGGCCGACAGGCTAAAGCTGTAAGGATCACGGTGTTATATGATTAGGCGACATGCCTCGACGGTTTCCGATTGCTTGGGCGGCAATGGCCTGGAGGGCTTGAATATGCGCCGAGTATTTCAATGAGATTCGAAAGTACTGCGTGCTCGACGGAATGTCGAGAGAGATTAAAGGCTCGGTTAAAGAGGCGGATAAATTTTTTTTTTCTTTTTAAGATGAAATCACGCGGCACGGTTGTTTGAAATAAATAATACTTAATTTTATACTCAAAGTATAACGGATTTTTTTTCTTTAACCTCAAAGATAACGTGAATTACACAGCGACTAGTCGATTTAATTGAGTTTTTGAAAAATCAGTTCAGAAGCCTCTAACGTTTCCTTATTATCCTTATGAAAATATAATTTCATTAAGCTTCGGTCAGCACGCAGAGCAAAAGTGACATTCCTCGCCTCTGAATAATCCTGAGACACAAAAAGTCATGAAGCTGCGTCGAAAATCAGCATTCCCGGCGCGTTTTGCACAATCGCGCATAATCAAGCCCGAGAAATAAAGCAATGCAGCGGGCAGCGGCGGGGATTGGGGTGGAGAGTCCGAAAAACAAAAGCCCGGCCGGCTGACGAGCGTGATGTCCGTTTCCCGCAGATTCGTCCAACTGGAACGCTGCCGACGATGTTAGTAGGGGGTCGCAGAGTCCAGCCGCCGGTGCCGCCGGTTCCGCCACCTCAGGCCGTCACGTCGCTCCACAGCAGCAACGACAGCGGCTTCTCCAACGAGCCGCCCGTCCAGCCGGACATCGACTACAGCGACGATGAGGCTATGAGGTGAGCTTGTTCGTCGAGTTAAAAAAACGAGAAAGAGAGAGTAAGAGGCTGGAGACGGGGACGGAGGAGGAGCTCCGAATGGCTACATTCAGGCTCGAGAAAGGAAAAAAAAGAGAGCTGCAAAGCCGGCCGCGAAAGCTTTTCGTTCTTTTTGCTTCTCGACTCGTTAGGAGCAGTTTGTCTCGCAGTTGTGATTGATAGCTTCTATTGAATTGTACACCTTGGCTGCGAGTATTTACTATGTTGCTGGACGCACAACAATGCCTCGTAAATTTATTTAATTATAGAAACGCACGTGAGAATTAAAATTAAGAAGGTGATTAATTATAATTGGATAATATATTGAGAATACTGAAAAATGTAAAAAGAACGAAAGCCGCAGTGACTGAGCTTCTAACGAATCTTATTATTCTTTAATTATACCTTCGCGAACGGAAAGTTTCGATTTTTCTTTATTATTTTTTCAAATTTCATTTAATAGTCCCTTAAGTAGTTGCTTTTTTCGTAGTCTAACGATTGAATTGGCATGTTAACTCAAGCTTTGTACAAATTTTTGCAATTTTTATCTGCGGACTCTATTTATAAAGTCGAACCTAAAGCTTTGATCCTTTAATAGTTTTCAATTTCCAAATTTTATAATATAAAGTTATTAATAATTTACCTACAATTAATCCCCAAGTAGTTAAACGCTACTTTAATACGTCATTCGAAAGCAATTAAGTGAAAGTCTTTACATTGAACTTTTTTACGAGAGTATTTAAATAAAATTTTGTTTTATTCAAAATTTCATAGTACTATGTATAAAGACTTTTGCCGTTAATAGATTATAAAGTCATTCAAGAAAACATCCTTCTATAAATTATTCATTGCAATAAAAGTAACGATAATTCCTGCTTAAGTGCCAATTTGTATATTAGACATATAAAGATCATTTTTTCATTGAACGAACTTGAGTAAACAGATCCCCCTCTCGCCTTGTTATTTTGGATCAGCTTTTACTCTTTAGAATTACGTTTCGTTTTGTTTTTTTCTCTCGTTCTTTGTAGATTCCGCATGCGTTACTGCGATCAATGGAATTAAATGCGACGGTGGTGGACTTTGTACCGACCCTCCATTCCCACATTTCCTGTCCTAGTCTTTCTTCAAGAAATATTTGATAATAACTACATTCTGGACTCCATTTTTTTTTTTTTTTGGAAAAAAAAACAATCCTTTCCATCCTCAACTTGGCACGTAGCGTCTTCGTCTGGTTCTTGGTATTTTGGCACTATTAAAGTTTTTATTTATTTCTTTATTTTCCTTGTTAATTATTTTTTTCTTTTACTTTAAGTTTTTTTGAGTGAAATGCCGTGAGTTTGTAAGTGTATAGATTTTCTTGTTTATAACATGTATATTTTCTTATAATTTTATATTAAGAATTATTAAACTGATTTTATGTATGTTATTTTTGTACAGTTGTAATATGTTAAATATTCATTTATTTCATTTATTTTTTGTACGATAAAGTGTTATGTTAATACTATTGACAAAGATTACATTTTAGTGTAAAAATTAAAGTACGAGTCATCTAGTGATAGTTATAGTCGCCGTTTTTAATTTTAAAATAAAAACTACTTTTAAAAAATGAAGCAGTAAAGATTTGGTTGCTGATATTGAAATACATTATTAAAAGGATTATATGAGAATTCACTCCAAAAAATTTACTAGTACACAACTTTTTTACCTTCTGTTTGAACTTTTATTATCTTTTGAATCCGTTCGTTCTTTTTCCGCTTTTTTCTTTGTTTTCTTTTCTCTACGTTCACAAAACCCACTCCCTATAAAGCAGACTGCGACGACGCAAGGCCGCCGACCGACCCACCAAGCAGCAGAAGCACAAGCAGCAACACCAGACAAACAGCAGCAATAAAGATGACAACAAAAAGTCAAGCGAGAGCAAGGACTGGGAAAATGACTCTTGGAAGACCATACCACGTGACGACAAGTCTTGGCACGTGTACCGGAGCGCGATGACCGAATACTGGTCGGACGCCAGTATCAAGACCGAGCAGCAGCCTAATGGAAAGTCCGGCCGCCACGACTCGGAAGAGCGCAGGAATATGAGGAATTTGGAGCACGATAATGGAAGTCCAACGAAGAAGGAGAGGAAGCAGCAGCAGCAGCTGCAGCAGCACGACAAGAACGAGTACGAGAATACTCGAGCCGTTGCGAGAAACTCGAATTCCGATCGAAACAACGGAGGCAAATTCTCCTCCAACGAAGAGCACGGAAGCAGAGGATACAGCCGTAGAAGCGAAAGAGACGAGGAAAGATCGAGGCGCTCTCGTCGAGACGTTGAAACGGAGGACGACGAGATCGAGGTTGAGGTAGACGTTGAAGAGGAGGAAGAAGAGAGCTACAATGTCAGCATGGAATACCGTTCGGAAAAGTACGAGATGAAAAAATACTACGACAATCACAACAATGACGATCGCCGCTCGGATTATCGCCGCATCAGCGATTCGACGAAATACGACAATGAAAAAACCAGCGATTCCTGCTCTTCCCAATCCTCTGAATCGGAGGATGAAACTATCCCGGAAACCGGAAGGAAGGTTGAGCAAATAACTCAGAAGCTCGAGCAAACTGCTCAGAAGTACGCGCGTGAAAACAGCCCGCCCAAGTTCATGGAGCGACGCAGTACCGAATACAGCAACAAGCAGAGTAACATGCACAATGAGCGCACGTCCCACGAGGAGATTAAGAACGAGAGAGAAATGCGAGTAAGTCGAGCCGCCATCCAGAGGAATAACGAGCAACGCGACCGCGATCGTTACACCGATAAATCTATGGCTTCGTCTCGGCAGTCAACTTTAACTTACGAGCGCGAGCAGAGACTCCATAATGACAAGGCTTTGGAGAGGAAACGCGCAGGTAATAATCGAGCCTTCGAAAGACCGAGGCCTCCGTCCCAGGAAGCACCTGAAAGACCTTCGGAGCAGCCACCTCGATATCGCGATCGGGGATACTCCGATAGGGAGGACATTTACGGAGAAACCACCACAATGGGATTCGCTAATGACTCCATTATAGTTGATAAAGATCGTGGCTACGAGTCAAATTTTGAAACTAAGCTAGAAAGAACGAAAATACTGGAGCGCCATGGATACACCAGAAGTTCCAGGCTCGCCGAAAGTCCCAACGAAAGAAACGACAGAAACAACAATACTCTGAACAGCACTGACAGAAAACCATTGGTGCCGAGACAAAGCACTGCCATGGGACACTTGATCCAGACGGGTCGTGGCTTCGACCTCGAAAATAAGAGCCCCAAATTGGTCAAGAGAACCAAAAGTTTCTGGCGCTTCCGCAGAGATTCCGAAGTGCTCGAAGGCATGGCACTTTGGCAGCACCGCTCGCTCGTCGACATTCCGAAAATGCTTAAAAAAGATCACGGCGGTGGACCCAAGGAAGAAGGTGCCAAATCCCGCGACGAATCGCGCAAATCGAGCTCCGAAGGCAGTCCTGGTACCTCGCACAGAAGTCTCGAGCGCAAAAACAGCGGTTCAACGATCACTAACGAGCGCATCAACGGCATAGACCATCAGCAGCAGCCCGACGAACCGAAAGCTGCCGAGCGAATGCATTTGCCCGAAAAGTCGTCGTCGTCCGTGGCGGACTATTTTGAAGATCCACTGCCGACTCCGGCCGAGAGACCGAAAATGGCCGAGTATCGATCCAGGCACGAAGAGCAACAGCAACGGCCCTACTTCGTCGGCAACATATCCAGAAAGGCTATTTTAGAGAACGAACGTAAACGCAGTCTCGAGGCAAAGAGGAACCTGATTGTGGCCGAGCTGAAGGAAAACAATCAAGTCAAGAGGAGCGACAGAAGAAAAAAGGCCTACGGCGACGACGACGACGGTCTCATGATTCAGCACTTCACGGAAACGGAAGCGTCGGACGAAGAGTCGACTTACAGCTGCATCATCGTCAAGGATCAAGCGGTGCCGGAAAAAACGCTTCTACCGCGAACGAAATTAAGAAGGGACAGCGATCGCACGGACAGGAACAAAAAGACGTGCGGCCCATGGCACGATCTCTGGGGATCCGATCAATCGGTGAACAAGAAGAAGAAGAAGAAGCAGCAGTGATCCGACACCCGTCTTTTTAAGTTTTACAATTTCTCCTTTTTCATTTTTTATTTTTTATTTGTAATTTCATATTCATTGTGTTTTTTTGAGTTTTTATGTATCGTTTCATTTTGGTTATTACCTCACATAATATATATACATATATATATTTTTGTAGTTCGTATTGCGCGCCTTTATTGCTCGAAGCTCTATATGTGTTTTTTATGCCGCATTAATCCAATCGCTTCGGCTTCGAAAGATATTCCATTTTACAATGTTTTTCTTTTCACTTTATTTCCACTGTTAATAGATACGTGACGAGTAACGTCATTTACAAAAGGAGTCTCGAAGCGATTGGACTAATTTTCCGCTATTGCATTCATGCGTTTTTTTTTCGTTCAATTATTCCGTTTGCTTGAGAGTTATTTTGAATTTTTAAACGCGCGCACCGAAGCCGCACCACACGCGCAACGCACACGCTCGTTTTACATATGCAAGCCCGGCGTAGATTATTAATGTATTGAAACGCGGCTAATGCAGAGTCGGCCGTAAGTTGCGCGCGCCGGATAAGCGAAACGCGACGGAGCAAAATAGGTTGAAATTACAAAACTTGTTTTCGGAACTTATACGCACTCGACCTTGCAAAATTTGCTTAGCCCGCGCGCCAGCTTGATAATTGTTCGAAGCTCTGGGCGTGTATGGTCCAACGGAATGACCGGACTTACCCTCCGACGGGCACATAAGTCAGAGGTCGGTAATTGCAATTAGTTCGTCGCACTTTCTGAGCGAATTCGTCACTGGGAAATAAAAGTTGTCGTTGCGTTGTTGGTTTGTTAAACAATAATACATTAATCTTATTTGTTACAATTTTGTCAGATCTTAAGAAGCAAAATGTACGCATTCTTTTATCCCTCAGTGATTAAAAGACGCATGATTTTTTGAAGCCAACATTAAAAAAAAGCACGTATCTTGATAGCAGTAACGAATATTCTTAAAAAAAGCATTTGCACACTGGGTTTCTTTCAGGAACAACATTTTTGCGACGGTGAAGCTACGCAAAACAAAGACCAATGACCGTTCGGCACCTGCCATTTCGTAAAATTAAGTCGAGAGTGAGAGATTGAAAGCGACGAGTTCCTTCCCTTTATCACCTCGCGGCACGCTAACTGAAGTGGCTGCGCTGCCGTGATTATAGAGCCGATTTGTAAGAGGATTAAAAAAAACAAACGGAATTAAAACGCGAAAGAGACGAAGTAAAATAAAAACAAAGGACTGGCGGACTTAAGAAAAGAAGAGTCTTTTTATGCGAAGTCCTTTCGTGCCTCTATGCATTAAACGAAATCTGACGCTACTTAGTGATAATATAAAAGTACTTTAAATGGAAACGTCTTAGTTCGAAATTTTCATTTGACTTTGATAAGTCGATCTGTTGCTTAAAATCTTATTTTAATGTTTATTTACGAGTTAACGAATCGAATGACTGAGACAATTTGAAAGGTATCCATTTAGGTTTTTATCCTAATGGAGATGATTGTTAGACAATATAATTTTTAGGTAAAAAGAGAAACTTAAAATTTACCCTTTTTAATGTAGATATAAAAATGCAAAATGTCATACCTACACTTAGGTATTTAAAAAAGTACTTTTGCACTTGAATGAAATACCGATATCGAATTTGTAATGAAAAATGATCATGTAAAAGCTTAAATTATTTCGTTTTGTACCCACCGTTAATCAAGTAAACTCTTTATTAAAGTAAAATGCATACAATTGGTCGATATTTAAACATTTATTTAAATAATTTGTAATACATAATACGCGAAAAGAAGAAAATTAATTAAATTGATAATAATAATGGCATAAAACAACGAATATAATTCGTTTATTTTTGTGCGAACGTAGCAGTAAACGTATATAAATTATTAAAATTCTTTGATCAAATTATTTAAATGAATGCTTAATTTATCTTAATATAAGAAAAACGATGTCAATTTGAACCAATCAAATATTGTAATTTTTTATATAATACTGTTCAGAAATCAATTCTCAATGCACGATCCACTAATATAATTAGAGAAGTGAGCGAAGCAATCATTTTTAAGGTACTTCAACTATACAAACTGAACGAACAAGTTTGAAAAGTCCTTGTCGGGTCGATGATTTTCTGTCGACTTCATCGGACCCGACAGGAATTGCGACTCTTCTGTCCAAGCAGAGCTTTCCGTCCGAAGAAAATCATCGGATGACGTTGGCTTGCCTTAACGCGGAAAGCGCAGGCGGCGGCGATCTTCCGCAAAAAGATCGAAAAAGGGGGAAACATAATCATCGATCCGTCCGAACGGAGAGGTAATCTTCGCGCTATCGCCCGGGATAGATTGATAGAGGGAAACCGAAAAGGAAAAAGAAATATGGTCAAAAAGATGGAAGCGGATGAGAAGTAACGGAATAAGAAGGGACGCTTCGGCGACACGGGCCAACGTATATATACTTATACGGTCTCGAACTTATTCGTCTCGGCTTTTCCGAGTCCGGGGAGAAGGGAATGGAGGGAGGGGGGGGGGGGGGGGGTGGCGCGAAACGAGATGCAAGTTTCAT
>JAWWEO010000045.1:10085950-10099514 GCA_035582975.1 Ormyrus labotus | reverse complement strand
CCCCCCCCCCCCCCGCCCCCCCCCCCCCCCCCCCCCCCCCCCCCCCCCCCCCCCCCGCGCGAAACGAGATGAAAGTTTCATCGCTGTCAGTCGTAAAAGCGTCTTTACACGCTGCTCTCATAAAATTTCGAGGTTCGCAAACGTTTGTCGAAGCCTGCCCGGTTTACGTTTTTCCTCGTGCGCCACGCAACTTTTCGCGATGCTTCCTCTCTCGTCGATGGATTAACTTGGTAATGGTCGCGTGCGGCTGCTTCGCGAGATAAAACCGCCGGGAAAGAGGGAAAAAGCTACGCGCCCCGCGCGCGACGTGCTTTTTTTTCTCTCTCTCTCTCTCTCGCGCGCGCGCGCTTTTCCTCTATGATTTACGACTCGTTTAAAATGATATGTCCGTAAAAGATTTAAACTTTTCACTCGTTTTTCCGCTGGTTTCACCTGGATAATGCCAATAAAATTGCATGTAAAGTTCCGAGATATAAGGCTTGTTGAACGACGAATGAAAACAGCGAGAGGCCGCGAGGCTCGGGACGTTAACTTTTTTAAGGCCATAAATATGCGCGAGGTGGTAATGATTTGAAATTGAAAGGTCCTTAAATGGGAACGAAAATTACTTCGATTCTTGCAAATCTTTATGGAAGATTTTAGTACTTGCATTAATACCTAATAAAGTTGTACACGTAAATACGTAATAAACCTGAAGAAATTTCCTATAATTCTTTACGTTAAAATATTTTATGGTATATCAGTTTCCACAAGTTTTCAACAAAGAAATTAGATGTTAAATCCAGGAGATTTTTTCCATTAGTAATATCAGGTATTTTTAATCTTATGAAACATCTAATTGGAAGTTTGAGGAAAAAAAAATAAAAAACTGAAATTGCTCGCTCTCTACGCTCTCTCGTGCAAGAGAGATGCTGATGTAGAACGAGCACAGTTTGAATACACCAAACATCTTTTTCTTATTGCATACCGTTTGAAACTTCGTTAGAACTTTGATTAAAAAATTTCATCAGCGCGCGATGCGAAAAACCAAAAGCTTTTTCAAAATTTAGGCGGCTGTTGCGTAAAAAAAAAAAGCTGAATAAATAATTTGAAAAGCAATTTAACACGGTAAACTTGACTCGCGAACGGGTAAGGGAGAATGCAAACATCGCTTTTGAAAAGTCGAAAGCATCAATCTAGAACAACGAGCGCGCGCGCGAAAAGACGGGAAACATCGTGGCGGCTATTGTCAGCGGGATGTACATAGAGTGTAAAACTTCTAAATAGACATGCAGACGCGCCGATTCGCATCGAGCGAAAATATTCGCAACGACCGGAGAGGATCAAAAAGCGCGCACTTTGCATATTGTGAGCGTCGAAAACTGGCGCATTCAATGCGCTCGCGGAACGTCAATAATGTGTCCCGATATTTGTCGAATCGATGGGGCGGTAACGGCCGCCGCTACTTTTTCATCACTATTTTGCGGCGACGAGGCCTTCGACGAGGGCTCCCACGCATTCAGCTCGAATAACAAAAACCCACTCAAGTTTCTCAACCCCTCGTCTAGCGTCCACATAATGAGGAACACGAGAGCGCGGCGAATGGTTTTCGTTTTATGTAGAGTTAAATAATACTTGGAGAAATGCATTTGATTGGCGTGTGCTTTTGACGGCTGCGGAAAGCGACATAAACTATACGCTTTTATGGACATTACCTGAGTTTAAAGCTCTGTTATTCGTGTTTATTGCGACATTTTTTTAATGAATTTGTAAGAAATCAAAGGATTTCGTTCGCCGACCTGTGCATTTCTCCAAAGTTATTTTAAAATATTTTTATTGTCCGAGCATTCCGTCTAATCATTCCGTCTTTATTCACTGAACGATGTGAATAAACCTGCCATTCAAACAATGATAGAAAGCGAAAAATAAAAGAGTAAATCGGATTTTTATCAAACAATGTGCTTGCACAGTGTTTGTAGATTCTGCAAGGTTAGAATCAAATTAGGAAAGAAAAACGGTGATTTTATTGTAAAAGCAAAAAGATTTATAGCGATAAGCGGAACCGAACATATCCTGCAAGAGAAAACTCTACGCGCCATTAGTTCTGGATATCTACACAAAAAGAAAGGCTTGTAGAGTTTTTACTGCGGGATATGCTCGGTGCCCGATAAGTGGAATACATATATTACTGCTAATTAAAGAGGTTTAGGGTACCGTTTTTTGTACAATTATACAACTACAGTAGGTTAAGAACCTTATATACACGATTATTACTCCGCCAATGCTAGAAATGGAAGATGTTAATATATGAATATAAATAAAGAAAATAATTATACATATTACATTGTATGATTTACGTAGGCGAGAGAAAATCGTTAAAAAAAAAGAAAGAACAAAGTAATGAACAAACGATATGTGCGCATTCGTCAAAAGCTGGTGCTCGACCTTGTCTGTAGGCTAGGAAAAATACAAACTTGAAAATTGTTGTATGAATCATGTATACAGGCATATATGTTATATATTATTGTTATTATACTTATGAAAAATGTGTTTTTATTTTTTCCACTCCCTGTATTCATTGATTGACGTAATTAAAATAACTGATTTATAAAAAATTGTATTTTGACTGAATTATTGACTCTCTACAATAAATGTTGTCGCTAAATTGTTCATCGGGAATAATTATTTTATTTAAAAAAAAACATTTTGGAATCATTTCGTTTAAAAGTTTAATTCTAAATTTTCAATCTTTCATTCTCATTTTGTCAAAAATTTAAAAATACAACCAAATTAATCATTGAACAGTAAGTAAATACTGCAACGGCATCGTTCGCCCAATAAAAGGTAAGTCAGTACATTAAATACACCGTCGTAAAAATAATTTTATCTCGCGCATGAAAAATACGCGCGTCCTCTTCCTGCATCACGTACTATATGAGAGAAGAGATCACGAGTGAAAAGTTCGCGCGCCCTCGATTTCCCGTGGGGGCCTCCGCCTTTCAGCTTTTTGATGGATGCGAGGAATCGCTCGTGACACATCTTTCTCTTTCGATTGCTCGGAACTGCAAAGTATCGCAACAGACTCCCCGAAGAAGGCCTAAAGAAAATAAGGAACCGATCAAACTCCCAAAGCCGAGGTGCGATATCCTCGCCGAGCTCGCCCGATACTCGCGCAAACTGCTCGAGAAATCGCTTTAGTTTCCTCGGAACTTGCCGAGGACAGAAATATCGAGAAGTAGAAAGTTGCCTGATTTTATCTCGATTTTCCGAGTACGTGGAATGCGAACTTTCGCGAAATCAATTTCGAAGTTTGCCGCGTGAATTTTAATTTCGCGTTATTATGCATTGATCGCGTTAAAGTCGAAAGCGAATTCGCTTCATTACATCGAAAAGAGGCGGCTAAAAAATGTTTAACCCCCGTCGGATCCGGCGTTGTATAATTAATGAATCGTGCACGCTCATTGTAACTGCGCGATAATAGGCAGCATTCTTCGGAAGGAAGCACAAAAAGTCCATTCGCATGCGCGCGACCCCTCGTCGTTACGTCTTCGTAATAACGCAAATACGTTCACCCTCGTTGATCGCGCAAAAATTAGCCTCGACAGGAAAAAAAAAAAAACGCTGCCCCCCCCCCCCCCCGACCCCTTTACGCACGAAACGCGGACGCGCGCTTCATAATAAGAACGCACGCAAACACGCTCAGCACCGTGCCGCGCGCGTTTTGTGTAGTCGGGGGTGTGGGATCGGATAAAGTGGATTGCACTAGTACGACTCATGAGAGAGGGAGAGAGAGAGAGAGGGGAGAGTGGGGAGGGGGGAAAGCAGGCGGCCCCGTCCCGTATTTGCTTTAGAACGAGAGATTGCCGCTATCCTGGCTTTTTGGCCCCTCTACAACCGGTGGAATGCGGCGTGTGTTTGCGAGTGCTTAATTATCATGCCGGCGAATCCTCTATCTTCGCCAGTTCCCTCTGCTTCTCCCGCCCCCTTTTTGTCTGGCCGTCTGCATCCCCGCGATTGAGCGTACGTCACACATCGCGCGCAGCGCAGCTTTTTTTTCTTTTTTTTTTTTTTTTTGCAAAAAAAAAACGACGTCCTCCGGGCCAAGTGGGAAAAACAGGGGATTTCGAAGTCGATCGGGCGATGCAGATTTACGTCGGCGAGAGGCACGTTTTTGCATTAGTTGTCGCGTTTGGGTGCCGATCGGACTTTTAATTTTTATTTTATTTATTTAAGAGTTATTTATTAAAACGCTCTATAGCGCGGCTTTAACTACATTAATTAGGTTTTGTTGATACATAATAAAATTACAATTTTTCACTTGTATCGTGTATATAATAAATATATATTAGTGTATGTATTTTGATGAGATTGAGAAAAGGGTTCTTGAACTTCAGCAGTAAAGTAAATTTTTACCAACAACGAGGCAAGGAAATGAGTGTATATCGTGCGGATTTAATCGAGTGCCTCTAACACGTCGTACATGAAAAAGTTCCAAGCTGCGAGCAGCGAAAAAAGAATGGGAGAAAGAACGAGAAATGTCGCTTTCTAAAAGAAGCCACCGCGCCGTTCGCGCCTAGCCATTTAATATTTCAAGGTATTACCACTACAGAGAGCACGGATTATTCTCCAAGGGGATTTGCGTGCACTCGAGAGTTAGGTGTCACGGGAGAAAGGGTCGAGTCTGCCAATCGCCGATAAAGCTGAATTACCGACGTTAATAATCCAAACTGCGACTTGTCCAGATACCTAAGCTTTTTGTTTTAAAAGATTGACTTCCCTGGTAGAATTTCCAACAAATTTAGTTGTTAGCCGTTGAATGTTTTGTTAATGATTTTAAGTAGCTTATTCTAAGTGGTTTAACGCTTTATAATGTATGATTAATTTTTATTATACGAAATTAATATTATAATCTACGTATTAACACGCCATGCACAACAAACCTATTGATGTAGTACGATTATCAATAAATTTTCAGGCATCCATGATCACAAATTATTTAATGAATGTACAATTTCTTTTCTCTCCGTTTTCTACAATTGAAAAATAAAATTCGATAGCAAACAAAATTGAACAAGCCTCTCGGGCAGCCACTTCATTAATTTAACGAATTCTGCTCATTCTACAGCCGCTTTCTCGAAGGGTCGCTTCCGATTCAAGCTCGACCGATGCGTCTATTCCATTAGGGATATTGAATTCGCGTGCGAATTATCGGGTATTCCTATTGCAATGACGTATTTCGTTATTGAAAACATTTAATAAAATTTAACTTTATTTAAAATTAAATAATAAAATTAAACAAAATTTATTTATTTTTAAGGCAATAAAATGAAAATTAAATAAAATTTATTTATTTTTAGTTAATAAAATAAAAATTAAATAAAATTTATTTATTTTTAGGCCATAAAACTTACAAAATTTTAAACAAAATCCCGCGTAAAAATCGAAGCTATATGGGACGTACCCTCCATATGTTCGATATTGCAATTAACAATATATTGCAATAGAAATTGGCAATATATCTGCAGGTGTACATCCTCTAATACATTTTTAGTTATATTTGCAATACTGTTACCAATATAGTTCTTCCATATTAGCAAAGAATTCCTCATATGATACCGTCAAATCAGCCAACGAGGTGAGCCGTTGTAACTCGCGCCTTCCTCCTGTCTTTTTTTTTTTGCAAAAGTTGCATAATAAAGAAATGAAATATTATGCAAATTTAAGAGTCTATAATAATCAAATGCAATAAATAATATAAGTAAGTAAATAATAAAAGTAAGGCATATAACAATTTACGTAATTACAATACACTTTAGAAATTAAATAGACAAATCATTTGAGAAATTAACGAAGCGTTTATTGAACCAAAAACAAATAAACAGTATAATAACAATAATTATAATAATTATAATACTTATAATAATTTAATTTTATTATTTTGGATGGCGTAATGAAACGCACATCATATTGATCACATTTGTGAATTCTGCAGGCTTAAGTCTGGATGAGAAGCTAAATAACTTTGTATTAATATAAATTAATAAAGCTTCAAATTAAAAAAATAAAAGTCTGGATGAGCACTTTTTATTCACATAATCTGAAAACAATTGAAAATTTTAATTTAAAAATATTTCAAAAGTTAAAAATTATATATTTAAAAGTATTATTGCTTACATTCAACTGCATTAATAATATCTTTTGGGATTACCGCATTGGTTTTAGATTTTCCCCGAGCACACATTCCCTTTAAATTATCTGTGCCAACCAAAACTTTAAGAAGCCGTCGCGTTGTTTCTTTAGGTGAATCAACCCATCTGGTCAAATAGGTTAAATCACCTTTGCCAATCCAGACGTTATAAAGTTTACAGAGTTGTACTTTTTCACTTCCTGGCAGGCGGCACTCTGCAAGAGGATCTTTACTTTCCTGTTAAATAAAATCAATGAAGTAATTTTATTAACAAGCAATATTTTGTGATTTTATGTAGTTCAAAATAATTACTTTATCTGAATCATTTCCACCAAATAGGACGCTTCGAATTTCTTGATTTCTCCTCACTTGCCTCTCTCTTTCTCTTTCTCGTTCTAAGCCAGCTTGTCGCTCTCTTTCGATTTCTCGTTCTAAGTCAGCTTGCCTCTCTGCTTCTTTTTCTCATTTTAAGTTAGCTTGTCTCTCTCTTTTCCGAATTTCCTCTATTCTTCTTTTTCTCCTTCTTCTCTTGAATATTTAGTCATCATAATTCGCCTCCTTTGCTCTCTTTCTCTTTCTTTTTTTAATTCAATCTCTATCTCTCTGTTTCTTTCTCCGTCTTGTATTTCCATTGCTGATTGTCTTTCTTCTATTTTCATCGTGATATCTGTGGCTTTCCGATTTTCTTTCATTTGCCTCCTTCGTTTTTTTTCTGTCAGCTAGCACTACTTCTTATTTTTCTCGTTTTTTATTAACTTGACTTTCTTCTACTTTCTGCATCTTCCGCACATTTTCTTATATTTGTATTTACCACTTATGATTTATAGCAAGACGAGATCAACTTACTCTTCAAAATATATTACTCAAAAGTAAGAATTTTTCCAAAGCTTTCAAATTGATGTTTTATGCGTCAAACAATTTAATTTAGTTATACAACTAGAACTAATTTGTGCAAATATAAAGAAACTACTTTTATTTGTTCACTGTTCCTTATTGAGTAATGTAAGAAATTCATTACTATACTGTGAATTGTTTTATTGGTTTTAAAGTTTACAATTTTGCTACAAATATTCATCGAATTACGATAGGCTGCACAAACGCATGCTGCATCCTGCTGAGTGATTTTGTCTCCGTAGTGTTTACGCGCATAATGCTTTCTTTTATAGCTTCAAACACTCAGGAAAATGACTCGTATAAAAGTAAAAGCTACCACCAAAGTGGATTCTCAACCTTCGTTCGCATAAGTATAAATAACATCCCACCGTGTGTTGATACTTGCATATTCCATATTTTATGAAAAGATTCTGACTGCGGTTTGGTGTAGTTTAATAAAACAGAAGCTGCTGCTTTGGGAACGTCCATAAACTACGTAGCCAAGAAGATGAGGGAGGGGGAGTACAGCAAAAGACTACACTGAGCCACATGGGGGGAGAGGGGTGTCAAGCTAATTATATTTAATATTGACTATAGATGCATAAAAAACAATTTAAGAGGCACAGCTTTGAGGTATCATGCGAAATTTCTTGTCCGGGGCAATTTTATCCCAACCATTTTTTTACCCAATAATCGTAATATATCTTTTAGCTGTAAAAATTGATCTCAATGGATTTATCCCAATTGAATAGACATTTGAACTGCAGTGCGATCTACGTATTCAAATGGATCAGTTTTTTAACATGTATATAAATGTGATTCTTTTCTTCTAATTCAGATTTTGATTCTTATGCTTGATATGTAGCATTTAATCTGTGCAAACAGGTCAACGATATTGCAGAATATATATTTCTCACTCCATATAATGTGTGAGTGAAGAAATTATGTTATTATTAAAAGGAGCCCTTTTGTTAAAAAGATCTGTACAAAAACATATATCGATAAATAAAAATACTTGCGATTATAAAAAGTGGAAGACGATGTGTGCATTGCAATTAAATGTGAGATTCAAATGAGCTGCAGCATTTGAGTGTATTAGTTTTTATATGAAATGATTTTTCCATACTAACGGAAAAATTTCCTTATAATTCTTACATCGAAATTTTTTTTCTGGCGAAATTAAATCTGTTGCTTTGTGTCATATCTTGTTAAATGTAGAAAAAATAGCTGTTTTTATAGTTTAAAATAAAAAAATTCGTCTTTCTTTCAAAATGTTACATTTTTTGCAATTTTGTTTTTTTCTTCAATTTAAATCCAGAATATAAGTTTGGGATTTTTCTGTTGTATTTTAAATATTTATTAGTTTTTGAAAATATTCATGAAAAATAGGCGTTTTATATTTGTATTTGCCCCTGAACAATTTTTATAATATTTTAACATTTTATTTAATTAATTTGAAGTTTTCTATTATACGTAAACGAATTGTTTATATAATTTAGGCAACGTGGGAATCTCACGTAGCGTGTGCATTATATTCAGCATTATATATACAATTATTTAAATTGTGAAATGAAAGTATACAAATGAAAATATACATTTTTGTTAATTTCAATAATCTTATGTTGTATAAATCTTATCTTAAAAAATATTTACAAAGTCCAAATTTTTTTTAATCACTAATCTTACATTTTATTTAATCTTAATACAAAATACTTAAAAAACGTACAATTTATCAATATATATTATAAACACTAATCGAAAATAAATACATATCTTTAAATCCCTGCTCGAAATGTAGTATTTCCAGCTGTTTATTATTTCAAAAATCAAGAAAATATGATTGAACGTTTTCAATTTTAAATTACGTAGGTAAAACAGGGCAGACTTCTTTTTTGTTGGCTGCACGCAATAGGAGCACACTTATTATTTGTAAACAAGTCGTCGCTTGTCAAGTTGACACGTCAGACGCGGTAAGCTGCACGCTTCTGGAGAGAAATCGCTGCCTACCAAGCTGACAATATATACGCGGTATTTCTCAATTATAAAAGAAGTGTCTTGCTATATTCAATACATATCGAAAATGCCATGGCAACATTCTATCTAAGAAAAAAGTGCAAGATAATGTGAATTTGACTTCGCATTCTTTGAAGAAAGACAAAGGGGTGTTTCCTGCAAATGCTGAGAAGAAAGTACAAGAACTTCTGCAAGAAAAAACAAAGAAAGGTGCTACTTATCTCAACTATTATACACAGCTAATAAGTTTTATGATTCATTTTTAGAAAGAATTTATTAATTTTTAGTTAAATCAATGTACGTTTTATTGCGGGATAATAAATTCTCTAAACATTTTTCACAACAGATTCGAAAAGCATGTGAAATCAAAAATAAATATACTGTTTATGTTCCCGATTAAGTAGCTTTAAGTAATATTGATTGGTAAACAATAATGTTAATTGATATTTAAATAATTTTAAGAAAAATATTAAAAGTTTGAAAGTTTTATATAAACTTGACTGTTATTTTCTAAATATTTTTTTATTTTGTTTTAACAAGAGACATCGGTTCAGCGCAAGCAAATTCTTGCATAGGCCGCGTGCAAGACAACCGAAAAGGGTTGTTCGGGGCCGCTTTTCCTCTTCACCAATTAAATAATCGATAAAAGGAGAGGGCACGGGGCAGGTAGGCGAAGAGGCTTGACTGTGGACGCTAGGCCCAAGGTTTGGCGATCCCTTCTTGCGAAAAGGAGAGATCGTAAGCTGAAGGCTTAATCATTTTTTAAATTGTTCTAATAATTTAAATATTAATTGTTTCGAATCACTAAGGGAGCTAGCTTCGCGTGTAAGAGCGGCACTTTCTGTTTGAAAAAGAAAAGAAAAAGAGTGCCTCGCAACGTTAGCCGCTTGTGAGACGCATTCGTGTTCCAACCCTTGTACGATCAAGATCTCCAGTTTTAATAAAATAAAAAGATTATAAATATCAGATGGATCAATATAGATTTTCAATCCATACATTTTTTATGGTACTCTTTTAGAAACCATCTTCAAACGCCTCGAAAGAAACTTCGCTGTTGCCATCTTGTTCATCAGGGTCTCCTTCGGAAGTTGAGAGTTCGACAGTATCTTTTGCAAACGAAAAGAGTTTACAGGAAGGCATATTATAGTAATTCTTTTATTCAATCTTTTTTCCCCTATTTTATGCATATTTTAAAAAAAGATTGGAGTGGCTACGTTTCATTAGGGGGGGGGGGGGGGGGGGTCACTGGAAAACCAACGGTACACCACAGGGGGGGCTGGGCAGTCAAAATAAGGGAAAAATAGGGCTACGTAATTTATGGACGATCCCTTTTTCATGATATCTGAACTTCATTTACTAGAGTTAAAAAAATAATTTTTTTTTTAATTAAAGTTACAGAAAGTTTAACGACATTTATTTTACTAGTACGGAAGTACACCGATTTTGATACACTCTTTTAAAATGTAAAGCTGATCGCACTCACAATACAACATAAATTAAAAATTGTTTTATAAATCAGTTCAAGCAAATCGAAATCTCATTCATAAATCTTTGATATTCAGCATTTCATGGTCATGCCAAGCTTTACAATTTCTGTACTTTTCGTTCTAAATTTTTTTTTCATTTTGTTTTCTTCGTAATCGTAATTTATTCAGAAGTGCTCTACATAAAAGTGATTGAATTCATTCAAACTTTATTGAACAATAAATGAAGTTTGAAGACGTGCCAATAAATTGGTAGCACTTTTTTTTTATATCAATAAATATCTTGACGTTACAAATGGTTTCATACACTCAGTCTCAAGAATTGCAATTATATTGAAATAACACCTTTTTAGAAAAACATTGTGAAACGTTCGGTTGAAAAAATATAAACTCACTTAAATTTTACTAAATTTTAATCTTTTTGACAAAAATGCAAAAAATTTTAAAAATTTGTTAAAATATCAATAAATGACTTCTCAGAAACTGAACAATACATCTATGTTTATGCGAGGCTTAAAAATTACACAATTTATATAAATAACAAATAAAAATAAATGCCATTACACGCCGTGTCAGACCAATAAAATCGTCATAGAATTTAATAATTGTCCTTATTCATCCTTAAGTGTAGTCATATAAGAATAAAAGACCAAACCGAGAAATTGAAAATTTTATGAAAACTATAAATATGTGTAAATAAATATGTATTATGTACTGAAGATGAACGAATTAACGAATGATTATGAGTGAGAAGATAATATATGTTTATGTAAACAGAATTTTTTATATACATTTTTTAAAAATATAATTTTTTACTTTATATTTACGTTGCACTCGAACCGTCAGGATTTTTATTATTTTTATTTATAAACTCTCAAAAGGTCGACATTTTTATTGCGAAATAAAAAGTAAATAAAGATAGAAAAAAATTGAAGCTCAAGTTAATTTATTTGTGAGTGAATCAATGATCACCTTAACAAAATTTTACGGAAAAAAATAGCACCAAATGCACAAAAAAAAAAAAAAAAAAAAACAATAAGAGCTGTATGCGCGTATTGTTTGCAGCTGCAGGACATGGCAACCTGATATTGTGCAAAACTCACATCCCAAGAGAAGTAATTTAGCAGAATACGCGCAGCGTGGCAATTAATAGTTCGTGCGTGCGTCAACGTCGCTTTTCGATTAACTTTCTCTAGCCGTGGGCGACACCGTCGCTGTCGAGCTCGAAATTACCGGCGCAACGTGCGCGACGCACCAAAGCTGCGTGCTGCGCAGAGTGCGTTTGACAGGAATGCGGTTAAGCGCTTTTGCCTCGTTCCCTCTCTTTCGTTCCAAATTTGTCATCGAGCTTAGCCGAGCTCGCGCACCGTCTCATCGGAGCCTGCAAGCTTCGAGATCTTCCAAGCATCGACTTCTTTTCTTCAAGCTATTGGTAATGTTTGTTGAAATTTTAATAGTCTGATATGCCTGGAAGAGATCCTGGAAAACTGCTGTCAATTCGTCTACCTTCACCTGTCTGAATTTAAACTATAATTTTAAATTTATAAGCATAAGTTTCGTTTACAAAAAAATGGTTAAAGTATTATTTAAAATTAGTCTGCAAAAAATGAAATTAATTAAATTAATTTTAGACCAGAAAATATGTTACATTGTCTGCTAATTAGTGAAGACAGTCTAAACTTATAAAAAATCTAAAAAATGTAAAACTCACTTAGAAATAACGCATCCACCTAAAAATAAAAATGAGGGTAAGCCGAAGTGTGCCAAATCCTCTTTACGTTTACGATATAATTTGTTTCTTTCATTATCAATTATTACTAGCGATATGTGGGGTATAAGTGCTTTATCAACCTGACGACATTGGAAATGGGGGTAGTTTCAGTAACGTCGGCAACAATGCCGTGCCGCGGTCTAATAAGATTTTTCTCTGAAACCTCTTTCTCCAAAAAAGAAGAAAAACTGCACGCACACACGCGCATGTATAAAGGTTATGACAGCTAAAAAGACGTACGCCACAACTACAAGAAAATATATTGTTTGCATATCTGCACTGAAAAAAAGGTTCCTCTCCTTACGAGAAAAATCCTCTCAATATTTACGTCAGCGGAATTTCTTTTTATAAAAAAAGGATTCTGCTCCTCTCAAATGGATTTCTATTTAGTTGGAAAACCCATAATTTTGTCTGAAAATGAAATCTATTCCTCACAAACAATATTCCTCTTATTACAAATAGAAATTCCGCTGACGTAAATATTAAAAGGATTCTCAACGTTCCTCTCATAAGCAGAGGATCGTTTTTTCAGTGCGGGGTTTTTTTTCCTCGAAGGGGAAAAAAAGACTATTTTCCCTTCAGCAGGGATTACCGGGGTTTTTTACAAAAGTTTTTTTTTTCACGAAGGGAAAAAAAATTTCTGAAAAAGGTTTTTTTCCCCTTTGCCTTTTGACTTTCTAGAGTGTTAATTCTAAAATTATAATCCTTTTATTACAAATAGAAGTCCTTTAGTAACCAATTGATTTCTTTTTGTCGTAAATCAATTTTTTAAATTGAAAATACGTTTGCGTTTATAATGATTTCTTTTTGTGACCCATCAACTTGATTTAGAGAGGATTTTCCGTAAGTCACACGAGGAAATCCGCTAGGGCAAATATTGAGAAGAATTTTCTCTTCTGACAAGTGGATTCCTTTTGTAATAAGAGGATCGTTTTTTCAGTGTACAATAGTAGGCTTGTGCGTGGCCGATACAGCAGTTGCATTGCATTGCGTTGTCTCTTCGTCTTTCATTCTGTAGTTTTTAAAACGGTTGTTTTCTTATGGCTTTCTTGTTCCTTTTCGGTTGTTCTTTGCAGCGGACCTACGGACCTGCAAGTTTTGCATGGATTGGCGATCTGCTTACACGCAAACCATGTTTGGGGGTGATGATTTACTTCGTTGTTTCTCTGGAGATGATTACATGAAGAGAGAGAGAGAGAGAGAGAGAGAGAGAGAGAGAGAGAGAGAGAGAGAGAGAGAGAGAGAGAGAGAGAGAGA
>JAWWEO010000045.1:10071430-10085850 GCA_035582975.1 Ormyrus labotus | reverse complement strand
TTTTCTTAATTTATTTTTAACCTATTTGCGCTAGTCGTTTGAAAAATACTTTATCGTAAGATTATAGGAATTAAAAACTTACGCGTATTCCTTTTTTGAACGGAATTTTTATCTTAATAATTACTATTTTAGTGCTCATCATCTTTATTATTTTTCTTAAAATAATAAGTATATCAATCTCTTTTCCTATAATCTTACTATACTTAATTTTAATCATACTATTTTTTTATTACTGTACGGTAATTCTATTATTTTAATTTATATTTAATATATTTATAATATTTATTTATCTAATATATAATTATATTATTATTTACATATTATAATCGACTTATTTTAGTTTTATTTTAGTTTAAGCTAAATAAAATTTCGAAAATATTTCGGGTAAGTTGCGCGTCTCCGCGTCGGACGCTTTCTCTTTTTTTTCGAGATCGTAAAAAACAGATGGCCCTCTTCTCGAGGGACTCAAACCTCTAACGGTTACTCTTTACTTGGAAAAGCGGTTCGTTAGAGTTGCTTAGTCGCAGACGCGACGTAACAAAAGACGAAATCTCCTACCCTAAAGTTCTTTTCATTAATTTTCTTATCATAATAACCTTTTGCTTTCTGTTTAGAACTAATTAAATTCTCGTAAACTATTTTTTTAACTCCAGTCAACCTAGTTACTAAATCTTTAACATATCCTTGATATGTAGGTAATAAATCTGCTTCTCTCAATGAATGTTCGGAAGGTAATCTAGCTAACCTACCGAACACTACCTCAAATGTATGTAAGTGTTATAATTTAGCACAGCAATCTCAACCCATTCATCCCATTCATTGTCTTTTTCGGCGTACTGCTTTAAAAATTCTCCTAAAGCATGATGCGAGCGTTCTAGCGAACTATTAGATTGCGGGTGAAATGTAGTGGTTTTAATTCTATTAACCTTGAATCTTTGCCCTACTCGTTGCATTAGGAAATAGGAAATTTTATCTCAGAAATTTAATAAAATAATGATACGGTGGTTTACCCCCTTAAAAATGATTTTTTTAAAAAACCAAAAATTCCGTCAACTTTGTCTTTGAATTCTATAAAACATAATTTTTTTAGATTTTTTTCTTTAAATTTAGATTTTTTACGCAAATTTTTTATAAAATTTGGAAAAATTTAGGGATAGTTTACCCCTTAATAATTATTCAGAAATATCAAACGAACTGTGCTTTACATCATTTATGTGAAGGAACATTTTGAACTTAGTTTGGTTGAAAAATATTTAGTCCTTCTTATAAAACCGTAAAATCGTGCTCCGACAACCCCAACTTTGAGATATTGTTTCACCCTCTAGAAATGGGTTGCCGCAGATAAAAAATACGTGTCGCTCATTTTTCAGTCTACTTTAACATATTAAAAAATTTTGCGTGATAAGGGGATTACAGCAAAGTGACTCTCCTTGTAAGCAGTATTGGGTTGTCTATAACAAAGTCGTACATTAGTACATTCGTACGTTCATTACAGAGCTTTATTTGTTTAAACTTGTCAATGTGTTCACGAAATTTATTATGTATAAAAGTTGCGTTTTGTTTTTAATGTAATATAATGATAAGCAGCCTGCGTATTTTGTCAAATCGAAAGTGATTTTATAAGCGATTCATTCTCGTTCAAAAATTGTAAACAAAGTTGAAAATTATAAATAAATTGTTGAATTTCAAAATTAAAAATGTGATCGTAATCGCGCTTTAAATCTTAAGAATTGTAAGCGTTTTCGGTCTCGTTTCCTCTCGTGCAACGATCGACTTGCGCTAATCAAGCGGCCCTGAAGCTCTTCAGTTTGGATACATCTTAGTGATTTTCTGACGATGATTAATTGACCTGGATAGTGAGTTTAGCTCCCAGGTTACGAAGATCACCTGCATGCTTAAGAAACAACTCGAAAAACTTTCTAGGCCGCGAAGCTATCGAGGATCGCTGCGAGTTGAAACGAGAAACGAATCGCAAATCAAAAAGAGCGCGAGGAAATCTTTGTAACCCAAGGATGAATGAAAGCGCGATAGCTTTCGTTTCATTAGAAAAGAAAAATAGGCACCGAGAAAAGCATATAAATGCTATTAGCGAGCTCCGACTGTATTGTGCGCCCAAAATTGATCAATAAATAAAATTGTAATAAATCGCAAACAATTTATTTCACCCGAAATTCCTTTACAATGAAAATTGGACACCTTTCCTTGAGTTTTCATATCCCGGACGAGCCCTCAATTCTTATGTTACGTCAGTGTGGCATTTTTCCTGTTACGCCGGGTGGACACTGATTGAACTGCTTTTTGATCAGGATCTTCTTTGGCCTTGAATTGAATTCGAGGGAAAATCAAACAATATTAAAGGTATGTGTATAAATTCAAATCTTAATTTTATTTTAGTAAGACAAAGATACCATGAGTTAATTTCTATGAAATCGCGGATGATTTAGTCGCGTTGCAATTCATAAGGAAGCTTGAGGAGGTTTAGTTTTCCTTTCCTTCCCCTTAATCTTAAACGTCGTCTCCAATAATCTAATACTTTAACTTTTTTTTACATGATCCTACTTCCATAGGATTTAATTCTCACAGTAGATACGCATCTCCAGTTATACCTTTTAAAAAAATGAATGTTTTTCTTTTGCGAAGTGACTTTGAGGGATCAAATGATGCTTGATATACGTATTTCCTTCTGACCCGGCGAAATCTAAATAACGCCTAATTTTTTCTGCGTCAACCTTTGGTAACGGGTTTTTAGTTCGATATAGCGATTGTGATGATACTTTATTGTCCTCTAGCTGCGATCTATCTCTTTTGAAAAGCTTTTACTGAGGTTGATACAATCGTTTCTGTTATGATACTTAGTTAATACTTTACTGACAAAACGTTACGGTGTCAAATATAATAGTTTCAAGTAGCAAGGTATTAATCCAATAATATCAAAAGTTTATAATAAAAAAAGTGATAGAAACTACAAGTAATTTTTCTATAAGTGTTACTACACCGGAGTACGAATTTTTTATCTCGAATAATATATATATATATATATATCAGTTTAAAATTTGCCAAATCTGATTTGAAATGCATGAATAAGGCTCAAAAGTAGTTGCTGCACAAGTTATGTATGTACGTTTTGTAGGAATTACTATGGGGTACACAACTTTACAAATTAACTTACAAATTAACGTACAAATTTTATACGTACATACTTATAGCCGTTAAGGTTGGTACCTTTAGTTTTCAAAAAGGGTAAAAGAGATTACTTCTCGAATCCATTTACCACTAAAAATTATGCTTTAAATCGATATTTTGATTTACCTACCAATGGTAAGCTTTGTGTTTCCCAGTGGTACATAAACCGAAATTCGTTAAGTCAGTTGATATGCACATGGACATTATCTTCCAACATTAGCATTGTTTTGAAAGTTTGTTTTAACTTTGCAAGCTATTGTAAAATTCAAAAGGACATAAAATGTCAATTTTTTCCGCTCCTCTAAAAAGGCATTACAATATTCAACAAACATGAATACGGAAAGTAGCAGGTTTTCGGGGCGAGGTTTAACGACAAAATTATTCAGCTCGGAGAGATGAATGAGTTAATAAGCTGCACGGCGCAGCGTCACAGAGCACTGGAGATGAGTGATCGTAAATGTAAATCAACTGAAAGCTCAAGTATCGCGCTGGTGCGGTTAGAGAGCGAGTGGGAAAGAGATGGAGAGCTGATGCCAAAATGAAGTTTAAACTGCCATAAGCTCTTTAAGAGGAGCGTTAAAGCATCTGGCTCGCGTTGGGCGCTGTCCGTACAAAAAGTGCGGGAACGTGGCTTGATGAAAATTTCACCGGACGCCATTGCACTTTACCTCGTCTTTTTTATTTTTATGTATACGTGCTGGAGAAGCATTTTAGCTCTATTAAAGTGCAGAATTAAAGTGGAGCGTTTTAAAGTGCGTAAGGCCCTTCCATTACATCTATTTTTCTCTTCTTTGTTTGCTTTCACACAAAAAAGTTTTGCATGAAAAAAAAGTAAAAAATTTTTTTTTGAAACCAAGAATCTTTGTTATCATTTTTTCATTAACATTTTCCTAAACATATTCTATTATAATACGCGTATACAATGCAATAATTAAGTTGTATATAGTTTTTTCAAAGAGAATCAATATCAAAAAGCTGTCACATTCTTCAATAATAACTTTGTAATGTTATTATCCTGGATGCTCGACTCAAATAAATAATTTATTACACGTAAAATGCGTCGGAACTTGTAAGGGAGTTCAAGCATTCCCGAGGGCAGGAAAAAAAAAGATCGGAATGGATATATGATGTGAAAACAGATCTTGAAAGAGGACCCACGACTATGTTACAATGTGATATGCTTTGAGGCTTTTTTACATGTTACGCTGTCTTCTACATCTGTACCGTGTATATCTTATTTTATTTACAGTGCCATTTCTACTGCTTTTACTGGAGTCGTATATTATATTAATTAAAGCTAACTTAACAAGATATAAAGTGCAGATCTGTTTCTCAACTTAAAACAAGTATAAAACTGTAGATATACTGATAATTTCTCAAGACTTCACAGAAGAAGAAAATGGTAGCATATTTACGACTTATCCTACAGGTTTCAAAGAAAAATGCGAAGCAAAAAAGACTGCGAGAGCTGAGTAAAATGTAGAAATTCAATTTTATTCCGTCAAAAGAATCCTAGAAACAGAATTGTACAGTTGTGTCTCTTGAAAAATATAAAAAAAATATATAGAAAAATAAAAATATAAAAATAAAAATTGTTCTGCTTCTTTCTTTGGTATAATTTTTAATATTCTCTTCAATGTAATGAGAATTTTATTTTATTTTAAGTTCAATTTTTGATCATTAAGTTACTTAAACATTATTTGCTTTCTTATCAATAAACGCATAATAAAATAATAATCAGCTAGATTACAATTGTCCATATCATTTTCTTCTAAAAAACTGCAAGCAAAAACGATTCCTTTAATTTAGTTTTTTTTTAATGTAACTGGTATTACGGATTACTATACTTGAAAAATTGAATTATTCTCTACTCTACTAGTTGCTTAATGTAAAAATAATTTCTTATCCGTACAAGTTTAAGAGTCTACAATTACATTCACGGTAGTTACACCTTCCGTGTTTTATTTATCTATAATTTCGACAAACGTATGCATCATTTGCTGCCGGACTCAAACAAATATTCCCGCGTAATGCGGTAATCTTTTATTTACATAATCATGGTCCAATAAAGCGCCGATGATAATCAATATTCGAAGCATCGAGCGTTCATCTCCTCGGATCGACATGAAGGCAGGCCGCGCGCATATACGTGTACCCTCTTCCGGCTGACGATATATCCGATATGCCGGAATAAATTGCGCTCGCCAGCCGAACACGATTTCTCCGCGGCAGAGTTTGTGCTCCAGCCGACGCCTACTTATATACACGAAATACACGCGATGAATATATGAATAGTCGCTCGTTCGCTCGCGCCCGACCTCAATATCTTCTAACGTGTCGTCTAGTGAATTATGCAAGTGGCTACGTAAGGTTTAACCGCCTTATGCCGGCGCGAGATTCCGCGGCTAACCCTTAGTGTGTGCACTAGCAGGCCGAGACTCAGTTATGCGTGCACTTTAACGCCTCTAGAGCGCTTCTGCAGTGCTCTATATAGGTTGAGTGTATACAGAGACTGGCGCGCGAGCCTCCAAGGACTGATGGCTCGCAGGTATCTAGTAATTAAACCCAGCTTAGCTCTGATTTTTAGGTTATTACGGATAAAGAAGTGCGAACTTTCGTTTAATAAACGTTTATTTTAGATAGTGCCGATGCTTGCAGCATTGTAGAGTTTTTAATAATGTATTTTTTACATTAATTTTCAAAAGACAAATCATTATCGAGAAAGCTTATTACAAATTAGTGACGACTCGTACCTCGTGAATGCAAGATTTCATCTTCACTTTCCCTTGTTCCAGTCGAATAAAAACCGGTACATTAGATAAAGCCAAGAAAGTTTGGTAAAGCGTACGCTTAGTCATCCTGCGCTCACGCATGCGTCGCCATTAATACACAAGGTTAGAAGTCCCTTCGGGGAATATTTCTGGGGCGCAACGCTGCAGGAGAACGCGAGAGAACTTCCGAGTTTCCGGCGCTCCGCATAACTGTTCATTTCGCCCGGAGCGCCGTCGCGGTCGCCGTCCGGAGATTCCCCTCTCTTGCAAGTGCATTAAGCATTAACTATCCGGCTCGCGAGCGCAAAGCGAAACTTCCAATTTGGATCTATCGCGCGATTTTCCCTCCGTTCCTCTCTCTCTCTCTCTCTCTCTCTTCCGCTCTTTCGCGCTCTCCGTGGCTCTGCATAACGCGGCGCGTGCCTCCGGCAATTGCAGAAACCGAGAGAGAGACTAAGAGGCAGGGGAGTGCGTTTCCCGGCATATCACGCGCCGAGGCCCTGGGATTTGCGCCTGCTTACAGTAGGTTACAGCGCACGTGTAAAGTCATTGTGGTGCGGGTTGTTAATTAGGGATCGAGGGGAATGCCCTTTGTCGAGTTTTTTTTTTCTATCTCACTAGTTATTTTTTTTTTAAACGAATGTAAAAAATGCATTTCGTATGGTACGAATTCGCGACAGATATCGATAAAAATAATCCCTGTTCGAAGAAATTTACATGAATGCCTGATGGAAATCTTGGAAATAAGCTTTTTTCCAATAATCAGAGATAATCGTGTTCGCGGATTTATCTCCATTAAATGTCGAACGTCGTTATACCATATTCCCAGGGCGTAGTGCCAGGCTAACTTTTTATTTCCACCGGGAAATTTCTACCATGCACGCATAATTTTAGCGTCGATGTAGTCTCGACAGTTCAGTAACACCACCAATAATTTGCACCTTTTTCTTCAAGAATAACATTGGTGGGCTTTCCATGCGGAAGTGCGTATCTCCTTCAGAGTACGTATTTATTGTTCATGCTTTAGAGGGGTTGTTCGATACGGAGGTACTCGAAAAAAAACGACGTATAAATAGACGTAAAATCAAGAGCAGATCTTTAAATCAATTTTGGTTGTTGCTTTTGATATTTTTGTTATGCTATTGAAAATATCGGGAATATTCAGTGGGTTCAAGTTATAATCATAAGGTACTTATTCCAGTATTAGGAGGCTCATGAGTGTAATTCAAAGCTATTCGAGTCTTGTGCGGCTCACGTGTGCTTAATACTGGTTGGAGTATGTAAGCAAACGGATGCTGCTTTGAGCAATGGATGACACATAGTTTCTCCAAAATTAAGCAAATGTATGCTTCCGATGTGTATAATACGTTTATTACTATGAAAGTCTGCAAAACTCTTACTTCTTTAAACTCGCTCGAAAAATGCCATTATAATATTAATAATATCTTTGTACGATCGCTTTACATTTCTATATTTGATTATTGATCAAATGATATCAAGTAGAACTCTTTTAAGATTTTGACTTTATCGTAACCTGAAAAATGTACTAATAAATAAATCCACTCTTAATTAACCGACTTGCAGCTTCAATCCGCAATTAGAGAATTGAAATTCCTCTCGGAGAAACGGAAAAGTACTCATAAACGAATCCCTCCTAACTTCGAATATTTTGTTTACAAGAACGTCGAGCCCGCCGCGCGCAGTGATGCGCCCCTAGCAATCGCCCCGCAAAATCGACGCTCTCTCGCGGCTCTCTCACTACAGTCCTGCGCGTCCATTAGTAGCTCTCGGATCCACTAAACTTCTACTGCTTCCTCTCTCCCTCGTAGCCAGAGCCACTCGGCGTTCTTCCTTCCTCCTACGCCTTGTAGTTACGAGCAGCGCGAACACAGCGACTCCCTCTTGGGGCTTCCGCTCGACTTTCTCGGCAACTCTTCCTCCCTTCCTCGCGTGGTCCGCGCTCCATTGTTTCTTCACGGAGGCAATTAGCATTGTAGTTAACACGGACCGCGCGCTGCTGCCTCGGTTTCGCTCCCCCTCGCCCCCCCCCTCTCTCTCTCTCTCTCTCTGTCTTTCTCTCCCTTCACATTATGGCGCGTATTTTTAGCTTTTATTTTCAGCATTTTCCGTCGAGCGTTAATCATTTCGGAATTCGCAGCGGTGACGGCTCGTTTCCGTGATAATTACGCTGCATGTCCCAAGAAAGAGAACGCCCTTTGAAAATTCGAACAGAAAAAAAAAAAAAAACATTAACTCTCACTGGCTCGTTTTCCGGGTTGCTCAACGACTTCTTTCGGATTTAACAGAAGTTAGTAACAAGAAAAAAGAGTTTATCAAAAAAAGTTGCCGGGAAAACTTGTAATTGCGCGAATGTATTTCTGCAAATGTTTAAAAACGTTTTCCCTCGAGTACGTAATACATCAAAGCGTAGCAAATAAATTGATAGTTATAACTTTATTTAATATATGATTAACACGCGGAGCTTAAGTCAGTTTTGTCCCCCCAACTTCCTTAATGGAATAGCAGTGTTAATTAGAAAAAGAGATAGATAGTCGGGACAGAAAAAAGAGTGAGGACGAAAATGAAAAACTCTTCACGGGAAAACTGCCGTGTAGGAAAAATAAAACTGTAAACTCGCGGGTGCGCGCCTCATAAAACTCGTAACGAGCGTCCGAACGCTCGACCGCTACGTTCCTCCACACGTTCTTACCCTCCGTCTTCGGCACGCTTTAATTTCTTCCGGAGTTGCCTGTCTGCGTCGAGAGAGAGCGAGAGAGAGAGAGAGAGAGAGAGAGAGGAAGATATGAGAGAGGGAGAGACCGAGGGGTTAAGGAAAAAGCGTGCACGAGCTCTTTCAAAGAGGTATATGAATTGCGAGACAGATTTTACTTTCGTGATAAATTTTAATCGAAATGATTGACGTTCAGGTTCAAATTTGTAAAGAGTTTCTAGTCAATTTTACTTTATAATTCTTTCATGTTAAAGTATACGATGGAGGTAAATTATTTTTCTACTCAAAACTGACTATTTGAAATATAATAAACAGTTTTCTCCATTGTATTTATACACGGAGAAAAATGTTTAAGAAAAATTACTATACTCATCAGTAACTCTAGGACAGTCTTTGAATTAGGGTAAAAAATTACTATGCTTTATATTATAGTAATTTTTGCTAAACTTTTCATAAAAATTGCTAAAAATATAACAAAAATTAATATAAAATATAGTAATTTTTCGTAAAACGTTTCTCTCCGTGTAGTAAAATATTTTTCACTAGGAATTAAATAATTTCATAAATTATTATTTACTACTCACAATCAGTTCGAAAAAAATATTCCAAGAAAAACTTTTAAATAATAGCAAAACTTTTTATTAATAAATTAACATCTCCTTGCCTACCTGCTAAGTTAAAAAAGCCGATGAACAAAAAGATAACAAAAACACTTGTAGTAAGCTTTGCAAAACAGAATAAGAGAAAGCTATTGCTCTTTTAAACAACTTATTAAACTCGTTTACTGTCCCATTATCAAACAGGCGCATATCCCCCTGCTTATACTCCTGCAGGGGTTCGCATATCATAAACAGAAATTGCGCAAGGAGGTTCGATGAAAAAATTAATTGAAAATCCTGGAAAAAGTTGAATATCTCTTTCTCTCCTTCTCGCCTATTCCCGCCTGTGGTGGAGCACAAAGACTGAGCCCGTCGAAGTTCGCTCGTAAGAGCCTCCGCATTTACCTCCTTGCTATTTCCTCCGCACTTTCGTTTCATGCCGCGGAGCAAATTTACTCGCAATATAGCCGCGCGAAGGAGAATCCGGAAGCAACTCAAAGAGCCCCAGCAGCGAGGAAGTCGATCGTAAAGAATCCGTCCGATCTGCGAGCGCCTTTATTCGCCGTGAAAGTCGGTAGCGTGTCTTCGCTTCGGTAATCTGCATCTCCGGTTCGCGGATCTGTTTTTGCATAGCGTCTTCATGCCTTCTAACTTTATTCAAAGATGCAGTTCGATCGTTCTTTGAGAACTCGTGAAAATTTGAAATTTTACAGTTCCACTCGACTAAAAACTTGATGAAATTTTTTTATTTAAACATTTTATTTTTTAATACAGTTTAATTCTGCTTTCCTATTCAAAATAAAAACGTTCATTTTGCATTGTTAATTAAGCCTAAAAGTCGCAAAATTAGAATAACTTCAACAGTTAATTGTTTCGATAAAAGCTCGATTCAGTTAACCGAGGTAAAAAGTTCCTCCTCTTTTTTCGGGAATCGCCAGCGATCGAGAAAGCAGCACCCGAGCCTCGGTCGTCCTTCGTGCACCTTGCACCCGCTCGTGAATCACAATGCGGAACTCGAATCAATTCGTCGCGCTCCATTGGCTGATCTCTTCGCAGTCGATGATTTAAGGGGTTAGGGTCGACGTGCGCTCGGACAAGTTTTCAAATTCATCAAACCTATCGATTCCGCTTGGACGAACGGCTAATGCCAGTCGATGGAAGGCAATCGGCGCGATTCAGTCCTTTCCGTCAGGTGCACGTAGCTGTAGGTACAGAGGTCTGTCTAGGTATAGATACATAAGGAAACGAGGCGAAACGTTTGTCAAAGTTACGTGGAGTTTCGCGGACTAGCGCCGCTCGTGGGGTCGCGAAGTAAAGGTCTCTGAACGTGATTTAAACGAAGGCCTCGTGAATACAAGACGAAGGGCCGGGAGTAAGGGGTGTTTCTGGACTCTTGCGGCGACTGTGCCGTAACTCTCATCTCCTCGTGGTGGCTCTGATCAGACTGCGCGCGTGGTTTGCGAACCTTGCCGGCTTATATACCACTGTTCTCCAACTCTTGACTGGTGTGCGTGAGCGCAGCTCTCTCCCGTGACTTTACAGGCCGAGGGAAGCAGAGCGTAAGGTAAGGTGGCCTGCAACTTTAGTGTAAACAAAGATTTTAAATGCAGATGGGTACCCAAATTATTTTTATGCAAATTATGACATTGTTTTCAATAAATGGCAAATCATTCCGCTGTTTGTCTTGACCCTTTCAGACACAGTCGGACACCAGCGACCAACATTCTGAATAGTTTATTATCGATTTCGTTGCGGTTTTTTGTTTCCTGCTTTTCTAAGACTCGAATAAGTGTTAAAAAAATAATAGTATAAAAAAAAGCAGAATTTTTAGCATAAATTCGTTGGCAACTGACAAGAAAAACAAACAAGCAAACAGACTAGCCAAAGCAGATAAAGATAAAGAGAGAAGAAACGGCTAGACGGGCGAAAAAAGAATAGAGAGAGAAATTGTATTACGAGTCAAGGATCGGCCTTTTCTGCACCCGGCTTGTTTGCGGGATAAAAACGTGCCGAGAAACTAGCAAGGAGGCTTAGACTCTCAGAGGTCAAGCAGTCTCCCCTTCTCTCCCTGAGACTATAACAATGCGACAAAGTCGGGAGCTTGTCATCCGATCTGCCTCTCATCAGACCAAGCCGCTTAAACACAATGATAAAAGCTCTCGGAATTACTTTTACCTACATCAATTTTTTTCGTACTCGGGCAGATCGATTTTCATTATTATCGATTTACTTTGAGTTTATTTTCAAATTAAATATGAACCATGATTTTCGAGAGGAGAATTGTTTACGACCCGCTTCTCGCAGCGTTTACGTTCACCACGTATTTTTCTTCATCGTTTGTGTCAGAGATTTGTGTGTACATGTTTATGCAGATATGCGAGGGGATATACGTTCACTGCAAGCTCGTATACATAACCATTTATGTTGAAAGGGGGACGAGAGCGAGATACTCGGATACTTTTAGCAGTTTTTAATATTCCATAAGTATCTCTCTTTGTATTGTTGCCTTGTAGGAGAAAGGCAGAAGGGGAGTTTATGCTGACGTAAAAAATGCATCAGAATAACAGAAAGTACGCGATGCAATGTGCATAGTCGACTATGCGTATACAGCTGCGGGAAAAGCGCTCTGAAAAGCAAGGGAGGTTTAAATTGCGCAATGCCAAGTGAGGTACCGATTGTTTTCAATAAAATTTTTATCTGATGATGGAATTTGATATTACTTGCTGGGCGAAATTATTGACGTTATTTTTTCATCCTACCAGCAATGAAATGTTGCGATTACTTGGTCATGAATCGTGTTAAAAGCGTTTCTCTTAATTTAAATCAAATATTTTGCTCTTTAAATAAATGCTAACGGCTTATTGCATTTTCTGGACTTCAAAGCAAACTTAAGGAAAACGTAAATGAGAAAATTTTAATATCCTCCTATTTCCCTTACGGAGGAAACTGAAGTTTATTGCTTAAAAGATAAATTGAGTTTACAATTTGTTAGTAGCATAGTTTCAATATAGTCAGCCAAACGCAAAATTTATTTTCACGGGCAAAATTGTATTTTAAAGTAAATTTTTAACAACAAAATTGTAGTATACAATTCAAAATAAGGATTATATGAAGTTTAAAATCTTCTTTTAAAAAGTTTAAAACCTTTGGCATTATATTTAGGTTCGAAACTAATTTATACTTTGACTGCGCGTAAAATGCATGTTCATGCAAAATAGTCATTAGTAAATTATTATTTAATCTTATACATGTGGTTTACGGAAAAAATGAAGTTTCGAACTTGGCCAACATGTCCGCAAGGAGTAAGGAGAGGGTCGCTCCGTGCTTGTTGAAACAGTCTATAGCTGCAAAAGAAAAATATATCTCTTAGTTGAAAAGAACTTTTTCGACTGCCTGCAGTAACTAGCTTTAGCTCAGCAGGCGACAGAAGCCGAGGTTCACTAACTTCCTTTCCAGCTGCTCAAACGAGGGAAAAAGAGAAGACGGTGCTGTTCAAATTTTTACCGAGTTCGCAGGTAATAACTCAGTGCCAAAAGTCGAATGTACGTAAGGTGCTGTAAGGGGATGAAGAGCGAAGAGGACAAGAAGCGTCTCAAATCGCGTCCGATAAAAATCGGTGTCTCCCTTTTTCGCTCCCTGCTTTTCCGTCTTTTTTTTCTCGTTTCGGGGGATTCAGGAGCGATCGTGCAACAGGGGAATCTACGATTTCAGGAATTTATAAAGTTTAATGTACTTGGAAGAAATCGCATTAAAGAACAACTTTTAATAGGACCTTGTTAGTTTCTTCTTAAGTAGTTGAAGCGTATCAAGGAAATTTCTAATTAGCAATTTCTTGAATAATTTTTTTTATTGACGAGCTTCTAGAAGTTTAAAATTGATTGCCAATTATTTATTATGTGCTATGTATTATTACCAGAAAAAGAAATTATTAGGATCACATTACGTCTTTAAAAGTGTATAACGCAGTGACTTCTTTGAATTATCAAAAATAATTTGAATCACCTTTATGAAAATAAAATAAAACGGTTTTTTAAAATTTTGTTCAAACTATTTTATTTACTAACAGCCAATTTATTACTGCGGTACTCTGGAGCTTCTTTGCTAGCTTCTATATGGAAATAGTGGATAGTGAAAGCGAGCTCAATCCTCGGTAAAACCGATCAATTAAGAAAAATCCAGCCGGGTCGGATTTATATTATCCACAAAGCACGGAAAATTCTCGTACAAAATCGGTGGGGCTCGTCCGTAAAGCGAGCGTCTTGAATGCCTAGGCGTGCACTTCGTTCCGCTCTTTCTCTTTCTGTCTTTTTCTCTTTCGTTTCTCTCGAAACTAAAACTAGCGAAGGCCAGCAGCAGCTCAGAGCTCTACCGGAGCTTGAGAGAGTTTATCGGTCGGGACGTCGTTAAGATTAGAGCACTCTTTTACCTTTAGGGGGTAGGGGATGTCGGGGAAAGGCTGGGAAAGAAAGGAGGGCGAGGCAGCAAGAGAGAATGGTGCTCTGGCCGAGAGCTTTTTTATTGATGGCGATAAACATTTTTATGGACCCCATGCGAATTACTAGTTTTTATAACCCCTACGCTCGATGTGCCCGGCTCCTTTTCCGGCGCGGCTTTTCTCTTTTCTCCTGTTTGTCTTCTCCGTCTCCCTTTCTCTCTCTCTCTCTCTCTATTTTCTCAAAGCTTCGGCTGCTCCGCCTCTCTCCTTCTTCTTCTAGCTGCTTGGATACTTTTTCGCACGCTTGCCAAAGACGTTTTTTCGCAAAAGTTCGACAGTTTTGAAGTTGTTTGTCTTACGTCCCGTAGAAAATTTTGATGGATATAGTCATAATTTTCTTTTCTGCTGAAAATAATATTTTTCATATTAGATGCTTAAAAATCGACAAATTTTAAAATTTTAACATAATACGTTACTTAAATAAATTTTCTAAAAGATGATTTACTCTCAATATTAAAATACTTCTTTATTTATTAAGTTTTTACATTTTCTGTCATAATTTAAAATGTTTGTTTTTAATAACTACACTGAGAAAAATGTTATTTCAAAATTTACTATAAATTGATTAAAAATTACTATATTTATGTGGTAAAGCGAGTGCATGTTCAAATTTTATCAATTTTTATTATGTACATAGTAAT
>JAWWEO010000045.1:10014186-10063436 GCA_035582975.1 Ormyrus labotus | reverse complement strand
CGTTTAGGTAAGATTTTGGGAAGAAGTTACTATCTTTATCTGTACGAATTGGGCGCTTGAAATTGTATGCACAAAAATTCGATTTTGCGCGTTAATGGGTTAATATTTGGTAATTAAAAGAAAATGAGGAAGAGATTTCAAAGTATTTTCATAATAATGGGTAATAACTAGCCGAATACTTTGACGTGTAATTTATTAATTTCACAAAGGACCTTTATTAAAAATTCATCAAGTAATTCATTAATTTTAAAAGAAATTCAAACAAATTAATTAAGAATTTCACCCTGTATTTCTTAAACGAAAATCGAAATTAACGATAAAAATACATGGGAATTTGATATTCATCGATTCGCGCTTATTCTTTGAGAACAAAAACGGACGAGGAAGATTCAAAATATGCCGTTATAGTTTATCAAAAAGATAAAAAAAAGGCCGCTGTTTTTTCAGCGCTTAAATAACAAAAAAAAAAAATGCAGCACACAAAAACGGTTCGCTTATCGAGCCCGGGGCGGCAGATCCTCGAATAAAATGCAATTTCCGGCAGGGCGTGCGGAAGCGCGAAGTGCCGTAAATCGCACTTATTAAACCCCTAACGCACCGCCATGGAGCCAGCCGTTCTCTCGTATCTGCTTCCCAAAAATTGAAATAGCCCGGCCGCCGCGCTGCACTCCGCCCGGTGCTTTATGCGTTTACGCGTTCAGCGAATTTCCTGCGATGGGCTTTGAAAATGCAGTCTCCCTCCCGCCCTGTAATTGCCGTTATGACATAATAATGCAGTCCACGCGTACGCCGCGCGCGTATCGGCCTTTTGCGGATGATCATTTTTTTTGAAAATCATTCTAAACTATTATTTTGCTTCCACTTCTTTAGGAAGCTTTGGTATGTAAAACAAATTTTTTAAACAAAAAATGCAAAAAACTTTCGGTGCTAAAATTCCGCAATATTGGAAATATTTTTTTATTGCAGATGGGCGGGCGCATCGAGAACGCTCGAGAACGCTTTGACCGCTTCCGATTGGACAAAGCTTATTTACTTCGGTTATGAGGAAGCTTTCAAGCCCAAAAACATTTTTTCTAATTAATTGACTTTTGTATGGGAAAAATGTATTTTTCCCATCTCCCTTTGAGGGATTACTAGGGTGAAATACAGAAATTAATTTTTAGGTATTAGAATAAGAAATGAGCATGAGAATTTAACGACTCGTTATGTCTTTATTTCTCGTATTTCTGCAAGGCATTGGTAATTACAATTTGATCCTAAAATTCCAGCGGCTTATTAACAAAAATTTTATTACTCACGCGTTAGCGCATTCTAATGAAGCTCGACACGCGAAAAAAGTGAATTAATGAATAAATAAAATGAGGCAGAGTCGAGGGAAGAGTGAATTAATTAGGCGGAGCAGCTGCAGCGCGCATACAAGACACGTCTTAGGTACAAAGAAAGTCGTCCTTCCTCGGTGGCAGCCGTAAAGTACAAGTTAAGTTCAATTCGCGTCTATTAAGTAAAGAACGAGTATTAACTGAAGCAGGTATTAAGGGGAAAATGCGGGTCCTTAAATTTGCTGCTGCCGTTGTCTATTAATTTTAGCCGAAGAGTAATCATTTTTTAAAAAAGCATAATAAGAACAAAATAGATAAGAAACGACGATATCGGAAATATTTTATTGGGTTAACAGAAAATTAAGAACTATTTTTAAATTTGCAAAGTTCATCTGTGTAATTCTTACTTTTTAACATTCATGAATGAAATATTATTAAATAATTGGTATTTAACTTTTGCAATTCAAACGGAGAATTTTAAGAAAAGAGTTTAATTAACAAATCGTTAAAAAAATAGTACATTTCAACACGAATGTGTAAGTTGATTATTTACCCTGCGGGGCAGTTTCCAGCCGCGCGAAGCGAGGTAGGAAAGTCGAACGAGGTAAAACTCAACTTACACGCTATCGAACTTTACTTTGTACCACGAGAGTCGAAAAATCATGTCGAATTCGTGATTTTGAAGTTAGAGTGGTATAAACGGATTTGAAGTATAACGATGAATTTTCGTTTGTTTCAACTTCTACGTTGCAATTAAAACATGTCGTAGAGCTTGAACGTTAGGAGAGAAATTGTTTCTAAAACTATATTAGAAATTCCCGAAGTTAGAAAGCGTTTAATGTTATCCTTCTGTATCTCATAAAATACATAACTTTAGCCGAGAAAGCTCGGAAATTCGGACACTCCACGATTCCCTGCCGCCCGGCCCGAAATGAGCGCGTGCGCACGTGCGCGGGTCTGAGAGCGCGAGTGAGATAGAATCGCGCCGGCTGCGGGGGTGGAGGGAGGTTGCGCGGTCCTCGAAGCGCCGGAATCACTTCGGCGGCGGCGGCGGCGGTGGCGGCGGCAGCGGCACTTTTGCCGGAGAAGGGATGAAAGGCGGAGAGCGAGAAACCGAGCGGAGCGTAGAATTCAGTAAGCCTCCGGCTCTCGCCGCAAAAACGCACAGTTGGCTTCGCGATTCTCCCTCGACTGCCGGTGAACACGTGCGTCGATTACCAGTTTAGTTGTTTGTCAACTTTTTTTTCACCCGTTATTCGCTGTGTAATTTATTGAATCGATTGTTCGAGATTTCGTCTGGAAGTAGAGAATCGGTGTGATTATCGGAAGAGCTTTAAGGGACAAAAAGAAGGGTTGAAGAAACTTCTGTTTAACCAATTGGTAAGCGGATTTTCGACACCGGTTAACTCGCTTATCTGCACCTACGCAGTCAGCATCAGTTAGGGCGAATCTTGCATTTATAACTGTTTAATAAACAAAATTGAAATGCACTGTCATTCCATATTTATTGTGCTATTAGCGGCATAAAATATTAATTCCAGTTATTGCTTAATAAATTTATCAGTTTTTGCAAAATATACTCGGTATTTTACACGCGAGTGTGTTGTAAAGAGCTTTTACGTTCAACTGAGCAATAATGTAATTATTTTGTCATTTTATACGCATAACATCTGAAGTTGTAAAAAATAAAATTAAGAAATTGAAGGCAATTACATTTTTTCAAGTCAAGAAAGCATTAATATTTTAATCGTCCTTAGTTTAAACTTTTCGTTTCTCTTCGAGTCATAAAGCGAATTAACATTCGGCGCAGGCTTGCAATAAAAATGCTGTTTGCATTTAGTACTTTGGTAGCCAAGTCCGGTATTTCATTGCTCTAAGGGATTCTGGGATACAAGTTGGTTCCATTGTCTACTTGTTTTAATTCTTGTTTACTTATTTCTCGGTTTCTGTTAATTAAAGCTTCAATTCGAGTACTATTGTTACCTTAAACTTTCTTGAGAAGTATAGTATCTATAACATCTACTTCTTTTATTCAAATAAACTTTTGAAAATTTTACGCAATGATTTTTTATTAATACTAATTCTTAACATGTACCAATAATATTTCCAACTTAATTATTTACTTACAATAAATTTTGTAAACTTTGTTGCACTGTTTCTATTTTTATTTCAATTAATTTTTAATATTAATAAATACGTTGGTTACAAATTTTAAAGCCCGCAAAATAATAAAATTAAAAGCAACGCTTCCCAATCGGAGAACGTTCTTAGTAGCAGCTAATTTTCTTGTTATAATAAGTCCGAAATTCGTGCGAAAAGAGCATTTTCATTTGTTATATATGATAAGGGCTGACGCGCTCTCTGCTTCTCGTCGCATCTTTACGCATCGTAAAATATGAGAACGGCAAAAATGTAGAAAATTTATTCCCAAATGCGCGGGCAGAAATAAACCAAACGGCAAGCAGGGGCTAAAAAGAATAAACTGAAAAGCGAACACAGAAAGGATAAATACACGCCTACAGCGTACATTATGCGGAGCGGATAGACAGGCCCGTCAGTCGACATTTTCCTCGACGAAAAGCGACGCTGCCTCACCTAGGCGCATATCCATATAATATAAGGGTCGGCGGAAAGCGTAAGGGATAAAAATGAGAGTCGGCGAAAAAGGGACGTAATTCTTCGGGGCGGCACTCGGAAGCCAAGCACGAACCTTTAATGGATTTTTAGTTATGTGGGAAAAAGCATTAAAACCTTTGCGCCCCGGCACTCGCACACTCGAAGAAATTAATTCCGATTGCCGCTATCGTCGCGCCGAGCCACGGATAAAGCGAATCTCGAGGCAGTTAAGGCAGGATTTACAGGAGAAATTGCGAGGCGAATTTTTTGCGCTCCTCTTTCTTTCGGCCTTCCTTTTTCCGCTCTCGCTTTCTTTCTTCTCTCTTTTTTTTTTCTTCATTCGTTCGTTTGGTTGTTTGCGAGAGCCGAGAGGAGACTCCTAGGGGAGGCTTTCATGTTTTTTTATCGTCTTTTAGCTGGTTCAAGCGCTGCTCGTTCGAAATAATAATAACGCTAATTTCGGTTTTTTTTCTACTTTTTTTTTCTTCTGCGCTTATGTTTGTTGGGATAACAAAGAAAATTGAATCTGTCGCGTTGAATTAATCGGTGCCTCTGTTTTCAATTGCTAAAAGCTTAAAATTATAAATAAAATAATTCAATAATTAATAATTAAATAATTCAAGTACCCTGGTAGAAACTTTAAGCAATTTTTGGCCAACTCTTAGCTTGTTTTGTAGTTGAAAACGACAAATTGCTATTATTTTTTGTCATTATCACGAATGTTTCAGTGATATTTTATCTTTTGAAATGATTTTCCAATGATTTTTATTTAATTTAGGTATCAATTTTAGCCAATAAAAAAGGCTTCGGTTAATTTTCTACCAGGGTATTTTCGACAGTTTTTAGGCTAATAATTATAACGTTAAGAAATGCTTTTAAATATCCAACTTTGACAGACATTTATTGCACAGTTAGATTGCACCAGGCACACAGGAAATCCAATAAACGAAAAACATCGCTACCGTTCGAAATTTCTCTGATCAGAGTCCAAAGTTTCGCCGTTCGAAAAGTCCGTTCGTTCGTCGGGAGCGGGGTAAAATTTCTCGAAGCAAAAAATGTGAACGTCGTTTTCCTGTGCATCCTTTTGAGGCTGCCCTCTCGGCAACAAGCCGAGGGGTCACAGGACAAAGCTCGAAGCCGTTGTCCAAAGCGAAACTTTTTGCGATCTCGGGCTTGCAGCTTTCAGTCGTCGCTGCTAACTGTTTTTTCCCGACTGTAAACGGTCTCGTTAAGCGAGAGGCATTGCGGCACGATAGTTTTTGGGAGTTTTTTAATTTCTACAAGTTGCGCGAAAACGCGAAAGTTTCACGTGCCGTTGCTCGCTCAAAAGGCAACAAACGGTTACTGCTTTTTTCTTATTTTTTTCTGTAAAGTTTCTTTATTGGTTGCTGTACATAAGTTTAATTTTTTTAATAAAACGGTTTATTTTGAAATTGAAGAATCGGTAACTGGAAACAATATTCTATCTCTACAGTTAGCAATTGCGATCTCTTGAAAAACTAGACAACCAATAACTTACAATCTTTTCAATCGTAAGATCCGAAAATCAATAATACGGTCAAAGCTGTACTTCTCAAGGGGTTTTAAAGAAAACGCACGATTTAAAGTGCATATAGGCTACACACGGTTCCGTAAATGCGCATTTTTACGACGTTTTTACAAGTTTCTTGGTTTTTATTTTCTCCTGGTTACTGCCGGATGCTATACACTCCAAAGATTTTGAGCCTTTGCTCGTGTGCAGTGACGATCATTCGTAACATTTCACTTTTCCAGCTCTTCAAGTTTTTATTTAGTTCAGCAGTTCGTGAGTTTTTATTTCTTTGACTCAAAAGGATAAACAATCTGTCCAGTTAAAATTTTATACCACTGTAATATAAAAGCATTAATTGTGCACTAATTGTGTTTTTTACTACTTAAATTTTAATTTTAAGGTAATTATTTAAAATTAACCTATACCATTATTATTAACTGTTCAATATTACAGTGATTATTAACGTACTTAAATACTTATGTATGCTGAGAAAAAAATTTAATTGAACTAATTAAATAAATAATGAAATATCGCCGATAACATATCTTATTAAATTAAAGACAAATTATATATGTAATATATAAAAGCATTAATTAACAAAATATTCTTCTGCGCTTATTACAACTTAAATTACAATTATAAGATAATTTATTATTTCAAATAATATAAATCATTCAAAATTAACGTATACTGTAATTATCACTCTTCAAACGAAAGCACTTAAATAATAATAAATTAAAATTAATTTTATTTCAGACTAGAAAGGGGAATAAAAATAATATTCAACTACTCGATTTATTATGAATTAAAAGTAAATAATTGCGCGGTAATGAAAGCTTTTGATACTTTTCCCGTACAAAAATAAATTGCGTAATAACTCAAAGGTACAAGATTTGCTGCCCGTATCTCACAAAAGCCTCACACGTATGCAAGCATTACGCACACTCGTCTTCGGTAGCGTAATCCGACGGTAAGTAGGAGTGCGATAAGCGAGTTAACTGGGTGGAGTTATCGAGTCTGGCAGTATCGCTCCACGTAGAGCGAGAGAGAAATCTATGCGCAGACATTCTCTCTCTCTCTCCCTCTCTCTCCCACGTAAGCTAAAGAAAGCACGTGCCGATTCGCAGCAATGCGTGAATTCAGGTGAATTCCCGGCAAATTACCCGTTGCAGGTCTTCGGCCACGTCCGAGAAATCCTCGAGGATGAAGAGGAAGCCCGGTCCGATCTCCTCGGCGAGAAGCCGAGGCTGCCGTTGCAGCCAAACGTGACGAGATTTCGCGCCCGAGAGGAACGAGAGAAAAAGCGCCCCAACGATGCCGGGACTTTGAAGGAAAGGCGCGCCGTGGCAGCTCGCACATTCAAAAGGACACGAGAGAGTGAGAGAGAGAAAGAGAGAGATAGAGAGAGAGATATATATAGAGAGAGAGAGACACAGAGCGAAAAGAGGTATTCGGAAGGAGCGCAAGAGATAGAGGAAGGAGATGTGCTGTACCGGGGGCGAGGACGAGGGCCGCGGTGGCACGAGGATGACGAGATGCGGCCTGCTGTGCGGCATGGCAGCTCTGGCAGCTCTGACGGCGGCCCTGCTTGGCCCAGCTTGGCTCCACACCGAGGAGCGACTTCCCCATGTGCCTCATCACCTCACCAATTTAGTCAGCGTTAAATTCAAGCTCGGCCTGTTTCGCGCCTGTCCCAAGATCGTCAAGCCTGCCAATCTCACTCTCCGTGAGTATCATCATTTTTATTCTTTATCTTTTTCTGCCTAGCGAAGCCTAACTATAGTAGATGTGTTTTTTAAATATATTTTTGTCCAAGTAACTGACGAGAAAAATGTCTGGCTTTCGAGTCGTATAATTTTGAAATATCTACCAATATTATGTTAGTTTGCTTTACACAAACTACAAATTATTATTAAGTAACGTGAGTGGGTGAGGAAGTGAATGAGGAATCATGAGAAGCTGAAATAATTAAAGTGATCCGATGTTACTGATTCTAAGATAATTGCTTATTTATATTAAATTTCAAGGCTAACGGCAATAAAAAAACTCCAGTCGTAAGTGGAGGAAAAGCCTGTTGCCCGAAAGAAACTTTAATTCTAAAAATATAAATTTATCTGAACAAAGAACAAACTTAAGAGTAAAGAATGATAGAATTAATATTACTTAATTTACCGCACGCAAGAGAGCTCTCTTTTCATAAACGGCAGAGCGTTGTTCAGCTGGAGTTCGAGTAGAAACGGACACCCACGTGTGTCCTAAGAACTCGGTGGTGCGTGGCCAGTGCAGTGCCAGGGCTCTATCCGTGGGTGGACTTCCTGACACTCAGAGATCAGTCGGTGCACACGACTGTCGCAATGGCCATTCACAATAAATCCGAATAGTCACACCACGCACCAATATAAATGCCACTCTCAATTAAAACAGGGAAACAGCTCTGACACAATATAGAACAAGACAATTCCTTCTACATTCTCTTTCCAGGGAATAGCTCTGAGAAAGCTTAGAAGGTTTTAGCGCGAAAATTAACTCCTACTCTAGCCGAACGAACACTCAGAAAGACTCGAGTCTCCACTCCAGTCAAACATAAAAAAAACATTCATATCTATATACTAGTAAAGCGCTATAAGCGCGAACACATTATCTAATATCTCTACAATTAAGCAAATTGATCGAAAGCTTGCAGCTAGAAAATGTATGCTTCCGTTAAAAAGTTTTTATTCACTCTAAAGTTAAGTGCGTATGCTAAATTAAAAATTATTGAACAAGCTTTCAAGTAAATAAGTATTTTTTAATGCAACAATTCAAATTAAGGTTCGAGCTACTTTAATAATAATTAAACTTCCCCTAGATTTTTTGAGATAAGCTCATAATTCAGTAAGCAAAATGTTGAAACACGAGTGGCAGTTGGAGATTCTCTTTGTCAATTAATCCATATAAAATATTGCACTGTTAATTTTCGATTTGGCCAATGAAGTTGGAAGTCATTATTTGTTAACCATCCTTTTGAAACAGTATTTCATTTTATAACTTTCATTACAATAAGAATATATAAACTGCTAAAAATATTTAATATTATTCATTGAAGATAAATATTAATATTTTATTAAATTATTAAATTTTATTAAAAGACCCTTTAAAAAATTTCTTCATCATTAAATTAAAATACATCGTTGTGAGTAAGAAAGGAATACCTTTTCAGGTAGTATGCGAGTAATTAAACCGGCATAAAAATCAGCGTGGCTTTCAAGAACGTTGTTAAAAGTGCTGAAAAGTCTTATCATTTTGCGCTTGTAAAGTAACATGAACGATCCTGAAAGCGCACCGACTCTTTTTACGGAAAAGGTAGAAGAATAAAGTAAAGCCAAGAGAAAAAGGCCGGGTAAATGACTGGACTAACGACTTTTTTCGTATGTGCTGTTATGTCCATCGACGCGCATAACGTCGATACCGCCCTCTGAACACTATGACATTCAAGAAAAATTCAGCGTGGAAAGTTAGCGTAAAAACAAAGGATGGGTATAAAAACAAAAGGCAGCGAGGCGGAACGAAGACGGAAGAAAAAGAAAGCAGCCATCTTTTCATCTTTCTTTCTCCTTCGCTCTTTGCAGCATCCATCCAGGCGATGACAATTTCTTTTTATTTTCCTCGGCATCGTTGTTGTCGACTCTTTTCTGTCCGTCTCGTTTCGCTGCCTCGTATTCTGGGGAAAGGAGAAGGCTTTTTTTTCTTCCTCTCCTTCCTCCCTCCTTATTTCCGTCTTTATTTTTTTTCATCCCACCAACGCTGACGACGATACCCTTCTCCTCTGGATTCTCCCTCCTTCCTCTTTATTTCTCTTTTCTCCGTGTGCGCCTTTACATCGGTAAGCAAATTTTGGTTTCGATGAGGTGAGAGCAGCAACGTCCTTCTACTCGGTTCTCTTTAAAGGTTCTTTTATTTTTTTCCTCCTTCTTTTTCTTATCGTTTGGGTGTGCATAGCAGATCGCTGACCCCGTTGCATCGATCTCGTTAGGAAAGCTTTGAGGCAGAGAATTCTGGAGTTGCCGTATCGTCAAGACTGTTTAAGAGGACTCTTGAAAAAATTTGAATCCTTTTTGTCTTGGAAGATAGTATCAACGATTTTTAATTAAATAACAACTTTGAAGGCTTACAATACAAGTAATAAGTTTATTACTTATAAAATATTATATCATGATGCATGAACAAAAATCTGCAAAAATAAATATTATATAATTTATTCACACATATTATGAAAAAATGTTTTCCCCAAATTACATTTTTTACTTTGATATTCATTTATTTGACGTTAAGTAGCAAAAGCAAATATTTCATTAAATAACAATTATTAGATTAAGCAAGTCCAATCAAAATGTAAAATAATTTTTTTAAATTCCAATGATTTGTTTGTAGAATTATTCGTAATATTTTAAATTACATTTTAAATAATTTTCATAATTCGAGAATAAAAACTTATTTGCCTATTTTCAAAAAGAGTTTCTTACATGACGCATTACTGACCGATGATCGAAAAATTTGTCCGAACCTTTCATTCAGTGAGCGAAACCAGTGAACGGTATGCACCCCTTTCTCGCAGATTTAATCTTGTCCTCAATCAGATTTACCGTACGTACTCCAAGTTCTCTGCCGTTGTTCGCCCGGCATTTTTCGAGTTACATTCGCCGAATTCCGGATCTGAATATTACCGCGGGATCTTCTTCATCTTTCTTTTTGGCCGCAAGTATTTTCCACTTTTGTTTTTGCCCGTCGTAGTGCGGTGGAAGAGCGGAAATCCAGAAGAAGGAATGGAACGAAGTGGGACGAAAAGAGCGAAAAAATAAAAAGGGTAGAGAGCGGCGAATGTGCGACTGTAGAAATCCCGAGCTCCACTTCTTCCGTTGTTTTCCAGACCGGACTCGAGATCCCCCGAGGAATCCGAGAAAAAACTCGAGACGTGTAACTTTACGGCCTCGCTACGCCTTATGTTCTTTACCTCTTAGTTCTCGTTTTTTTCCGTTTCTTCTCGTCGTCGTCTTCGATTTCTCTTCGGCGATTCCAAAATCTCTCCTCACATCTATAATTATGACTGTACTCCCTATTTGATTAATTCTTGAATTCTTTCTTCGATGATCAAAATTTGTCCGATGATTGAATTGTCTCATGTTCTAAAATATATTGATATTTTATTAGCAAACAAATATGCATTTACTATAATTAATATCGAGCTATTATGAGTTCATAATTACACATTATAATGTAATTAACAACAAACTATGATTAAATTTAAGAACGCTTTCTCATTAACCTGATTGAGCATCTTCAAAGTCGCTCTTTGATAAGCTTTATCGATCTAAAATACATATACATCATCTATTAGATATAAAATCTTCAAACATTTATTTTAGAGACTAATATTATATGTTTCATTAAAATGAAATGATTTGTATAACGTATAAATTTTTTTATCTAATACGTTATATTAAGAAAAACACATATTCCGACAAGTACCTTAAAGTCGTAATCGGGTGTAAACTAAAAGTCAAGGGTTGTTAAATTGTTTGAGATCAAGATGGTAGTTTCTCATCCGGAATGTCAACTCGAGGATTGATGAGAGATCTTCATTGTTATTCTTTCCACCTCTCAGAGCGGCTTTTTGTGCGTAAAGAATGGTGCTACAATAATGTACAAACTCTCTATTGTTTACTCAAAGAAATTATATAAATATACGAAAGCATATAGGGAGTCTGATTGTAATAATATAAAGATAAATTCGAAGTCAATCTTAAATTAAAATCTTAACAATAAATTTTATTGAGTTACCGAACATAAGTTTCAAGTCATAAAAATTGGAGAGATTTTGTTATTAAACACATTAAAATTTAATTGATATTCTGAAACTTGAAAGCACTTCCTATAGAATTCAATATGTAACATTATCACAAAGCTCTGTTGAAACTTGTAAAGTAGCTTAAACGTTGCAATGGGATATACACAACGTACTGGGAGGCAAACATTTTTAAAAATATCGCATGTCGACTCCCTGAGTGATAAAACAGTTAGAAAGTAAAAAGAAAAAATATCTCCCTTTAGTAGCTTATTACTATATAGTAACTAATGCCTTGGGCATTAAATAAAACGATCGAGGCTTATTATACTGTCCTAAAGTATAAAGCTTCGACGGGCGAGGTTGAATGGTAAAGCTGCAAAAAAAAACAAAAAAAGATGGATGACGAGGGGCCATATGTAAAGCAAGTGATAGATGACGTGATTGGCCAGTGTGCAAAGTTGTATTTATTTTTTTTTTGTGTTACTATCTAATTCATGTACTAAATATAAATAATATATAATACTGGGGAATATAGATTCTTCGTGTTCTAAATTTTACCAAATTTAGGCGGTTTGGAAAATATAGATTAATGAATATCATAATGCCAGCACCCTTTTTGATGGTATCAATATCAATTTTTTTTATTCATATCAAATATTTTTCTATTCACATCGGAGGTGATATAATGTAATGTAAAAAATTGTTCATATAGTGTAAGCAGTCAAATCCGTATCATAGGTTACTTAACATCCTTTGTTATCCGATTTATCAATCTGACGGTTTTCTCAGTCATCGCTTTCAGTCACAGCCAAATCTAAAATTTTCTACCTCGTTCTCGTCCGTAATCTGCCTTCAGCTTTCGCGGGCAGGCATCGATTCTCGTGCTTTCTCCCACTAGCTCTGTTTCTCCCTGTACCGCGATAAGTCGCGTCGCCAATGAAGACAAATTGTCGCTATCTCGGCGTGGTTTTACGAAGAGAGTAATTAATTGTCCTGCGTACGAGCTCGAGGCGCGCTTTCATGGCAGCTTGCTGCTCGCTCCTTCTCCCCGTTCGCTTTTTCCGCCGAGCTCGAGCACTCGCGCTATTTGTTACAAGTTGGAATTAGCATTCGTTGGATTTCAATGGTTCGGTCGCTTTGTCTGCGTCTCTCCGCGGAGAGCCTCGATTTTTCATTAGCAATTTGCCCTGAACTCTTTTGTTGTGAGGTACAATTTTGTTGATAACGAAGCACGAGTCAGTCGAAGGAGATTGTCACTTTTTTTCAAGCTTGAGCATTCTGTAGTGGGATGTGCTGGCTTTTTACTCCTGTGTAATTAGTGAGCAAGTGATTAATTGCATTACTGGATGCTCCAAGCTAATAAATTACTTTACTATCATAGTCTTATTGCAATATTGAAATTGGAATTATAATGATTTATGAATACTTTTGCAAGATAATATTTCTTATTAATAAAGATTAAATGGCACTGAATAGTAAAAAGATATCTTATAATTAAATTCACTTTTTTTATTATTTTTAGTTCAAATTTTGAAAGTAATGGCAAATTCTGCATTTGCCCATTTCATAATGTGTCCAAAGCTTATAATCAGAAAATACAAGGTAATGTTTAGATTTTATATCTTTCAATACTAATCTTCAAAACTGCTCTCTATTTAAGTCACTTTTATTTTAGCAACAGTCAAAATTTACGACGGATTAACCTCACTAACCGTACATTGAGAAGCCAAAGTTTGTAGAATTTACAAAAATATTTGTAAAAATTACGAACCTAGTTGGTAAAGCAATCACAGACTACGAAAATGAAAATTTTTACCAACTAGATTTGTAATTTTTGCTATTTTGGTTTGTAACTTTTACGATTATGGCTTGTAATTTTTAACAACTAGCTTATGTAATTTTTGCCAGTCTAATTGGTAAAAATTTTCATTCTCGTAGTCTGTGATCGCTTTACCAACTAGGTTCGTAATTTTTACAAATATTTTTGTAAATTTTACAAACCTTGGTTTCTCAGTATGTATAATCAATGTTTGGTAAATAAATTATTTGTGTTCAGCACAGTGGTGTTTGTTTCGATCGATAGAGTTTAGAGACTCGGGACTTAAGAATCTGAATAATCACTCCTCTTTTTCTCACCAATCGAGCCATCGAATATTTTCACGCAAAGTTCCGAAGTTCTCGAGCTACACGCGAGTAGTCAACCTTTTCAGTATTCATGTGGTTGCATTCGCGATTCTTGCTAAAATGGATTAATAAGTAAGCGCTCGGGGATTCGAATCTACGATCTGCTCTATTTTTTTCTTAGGAGATAAGAACCTTACCATCTGAACTATACATTACTTTTTTTCAAATATTGTCAGTTATCGTATCTTGTTTGTTGCAGATCATTTATACGTAAAAATCTAGAGGTAGGGATTAATTAATTGAGAGTTTTTTGTCTATTAGTAAAACATTCCTGCACATGTTATTTAACTGGACTAGTTATATAAATTGAATTCAGTACTTCAGTATAGAATTGAAAGCAGTAGTAGGAATGGAAAGTTCGCAGAGCTTATTGATAGAGAACGCCAAGCTGGCCTAAAATTAACAGTAAAATCGTATAAATCATTCAATTTCATTGAAATAATTTAAAAGCACGAGCATCGTTTTTAGGTTCATCATAATTTTCCACGTGCTAATACCTCAGAGAGGAAGCGACATTGCCGAGAGTAGCATAATATTAGCTGGAATAAATCAAGTGTCAGCGGAGTGAACAAAAGTACCTTTGCGCACGAAAAAAAAAGAGAAGGAAAAATATGGTTGAATTTAAGCGGAAAGGGGTACTCAACGCGTAAAAAGGTAGAGTGCGCTATGAGCGCCAGACGGAACATCATAAAAATGTTGATATATATCGTTGATTTTTTGTCCAGTGGTTTTTCATCGTCTGCTACAGACTGTAGAGCGAGGAGGCGCCAGGAAGACTTAGCGCTCAGTATATAAATGTGTTGGTGCACAAAAGAGTAGAAGTTTTATTTTTGTCCTACGGCTTAATGGATCTTGATGCGAACGATAATTTGCTTCTTTTTTACGAAAAAGATATTTCTTTATAGAGCTTTATTTGAATTTGGGATATAAATAAACAAGTGCTTTCGTCATATCGAATTTTTTTCATTAAAAAGAAGCCTGCAATCAAGTTGTAAAAGAAGTTTATCATTATTAAAAAGTTTCTGTAATTATTAAATCGGTTCTTGTTTATTTATATGCAACACAATAGAATGAAGCATCTAAAAAAAAAAAAAAAAGAAAAATCTTTTGCTTGAAACTCAGATCGTATACCGTTGATAATGTATAATCCCTCGAAGAGCTGGAAAAATAATATTTCCGAGAGTATTACAAAAAGGAGAGTATCCGCTTTACATAATCCAAACGCAATTTCTACTTATTCTAGTTTTTTCCTCCGAGGGAAACACGTAGCCGAGCATCTCGGCTTCGGCAGCGTCGGTACTCTCTCGCCTGCATCATTTTTCTTCTTTCGCAAAGTGAACACCGCTGGCATAAACTTCGGGCCGGCTCCAATAATGAGGTTACTTGTAATTCTAGCGGGCGATATCGGATCTTCCTAATTTCCGGGCATGCCACTTCTTGAAATTCTGATCGCGAGCACTGCTGCTAGCGAACCCATCTTATATATATATATATATATATCTTCGCCGTCGTATCCTATATCTGTAACTCGAGTCTTTATAAGTAAAAGGGCGAAGGCTCCTCGAAGAATACGCTTGCCGGGGCGGCGGAGGAGGCGGGAGGGCGACGCTAAACACGCGAGCTACGTATTAATTTCGAATAAATTCCCGGACGAAGCGCGAATCGCGCTCGGAATCCTGAACAAGATTATCTGCTCCTGCTCTGGATTTTCTCTCTGCCTGGCTGGGGTAAGCGGTCGGAGAGACAAGGAGAAAAGCGGGTTCGGGGTTTCGCTTGCCTCGTTAATGACGATTACGGTGAAGAAAGATGGGCTCCCGGCCGTAATTAGCCGAATCTCTGGGCGGTTTGGAGCGTCTTTCCTGACGGCTCTCATTAATTGAGAGATCCTTAATTAGAGAACATGCAAATCGAATTGGCGAAATGTTCCTCCACGCTCGGATCTGCGCGAAGCATATCGATGTTTCAGACTAGCTTAATGTTTGTCTGACCGTGAATTAATTTAATTTTTCAGTTTTTTTTCTTTAATTATAATCTTTGCTTGATGATTGTCGTCCAATCAATTTTTTTGAATAGTTCTAATTAAAAAAATATTTATGCGCATTGCACAAATTTATAAGTATCAAATGGTTTACATAAAAATACTCTGAAATATGTAACCTCATAAAGAAGCATGTTGTATTGTATATACAATAATAATGGGTTATTGTTATGAAGGGGTGCAGTTCTGTTGGGGACATCTTGAATATTTAATGTCTATATGATTTCTAACTGCGTCTGCACATTCTGGTTTGAAATAAATAAAAAAACATATGTGTAAAACTCAATCAATTTTGACTGTATTGAAGTAGTTCTTTACCAAACGAGCGCTATCAAAACTTGATTAAATATGAATTTAACTTTCATTACAGATAGTTTATTTGAATAAAAATAAAAAAAAAAATCTTCCTTCCGACATTTAAAAACACCAAAGTCGATTCACGGCCGCTAAATCGAATTCCCATACGAACAAGTTTCGCAATTAGGGAAATGGTAATCCATTTCATGGATTTTACCACTCAATTAGTGGTTGAGTCGCGCGCAAGCACGCACGCGTGCAGTGGCAATGAAGTTAGTCCCCTGGACAAATAAAAATTTGAATAATCGCTCTGCTGTTCATTCTGTTGTGGCTGCTGGAATAAAAGGCTCATGCCAGGTGAAATTAGACGCTTAAACGACGGCGACGGCGGCGCTCGAAAGCTCAACGTGACTTGCAAATGACTTGCGAACGGCGCTTCGCAATTACCTGCATACGAGTCCTCGTCTTACGAATCTTTTTTTCCTCTTTTTCTCGGATGCTTACACTATTGCTTTTTTCTTTTATTTCTTTTTCTCCCTACCTCCCTAACTTCCTCATTTTTTATTCATGCATTAAAGGATTTTCAATTTGAAATTGTGTCTCCAAAATTCCCGAGGCATAACGTATACCGAATCTAGATCTCGTTGCCGCGACAACAAAATGTTGACTCCTATCGTAAAGCCGTTCTAATTCAATCGAGATCTGTTACCGTGCAAAAAGCATCTGCATCGATGTCACGTAACAAGGCAAGCTCACGGATACCCACCTGCACTACTTACAAGCGACCTCGTTCCGCCTGCTCCTCTCTCGCTAGAATTTCATTTTCGCGCTGTCGCACTTTCGAATGCGCACGCTAGTAGGGCGCCAGTATTTGATTAATTAAAGTCGAGCGGAATCTCCCCGAGCGCGGCAGCATTGGCACAACTGCGAGCGAGTCTACCGCCTGCTCGACTGTCGTTCGAGCTCAACTGCCTTGATTATTCATTTATATTATCGGAGGCGCAGTGTGCTACATTGTTTATCGTGCTTTTTTTTTCGACTTTGCCAGTGGCATGAAAACGGGATTGTAAGAAAATTCTTGTAACGATGAGTTAAGCGATGATGTTACGTGGTATATTAGCTTATGTCATCCACATGCGTTGCATTTATGTAATGGATGTGATAGTAAAACATTACTTTAGTTACACTGAGAAAAATGAGAGAGAAAATTTTATTAAAAATTACTATATTTTATACCAAAGTGTACTTGCATTATCCTAAAAATTACTATACGACATACCAAAAATTTAAAAAAACTATATCAATTTTTACTACATGTATATTAAATTTTAGTATACATTATAGTAATTTTTAGGGTAATGCAAGTTTGCTTACACTTTGATATACAGTATAGTAATTGTTAATAACAAATTTTTCTCAGTGTACAGTCGCATTTCAGATATCTTTGAAATTTTTTAATCTCGATTTTTGATGCAACATATTGTAATTGCAATTCAAATGTTATTTCCTTGATTAAAATTTTTCTAAGTTTATAGCAGTAGAGAAGTTATAGAGGAGGAAAATTAGTAAAAATTATATTACCTTTCTATTTAATATTTATGTGAAATAGTTTACAACAACGCATCTTAAAAATTTTCTTTTGAAAAAAATAAATGTTTCGTTGTTATTCATTTTTGCATTATTTCTTCCTGATTAAATCGTTAAAAAATTTTAAAATCAATTTGAAGTTCTGAAATTTTAATGGATTTTATGCGCCATCATATTCGATGGGAACTTGAATGCACAAGTAGGGGGAGATATTCTGAACATATTCTACACACAGAAACTCTACGCACTATATCTACATATAAACAAAAATAAAGGCGTTTTTTTGTGCCGGATATGATCGAAGCCGAATTTAACAGTCGCTGAAGAAAGGAAAAATCAACGCATATCACAAAGAGCCGATTCGCAGCTCGTCCGCAAATAAAAGAGGAAACAAGAAAAATATAAAGGGCGAAAAATGCATCTCGGAGACATCACGAACCTTTTCTAACTAGACGTGATGTTTTTCTCTCCGCGCATATCTCGTATGCAGACGCATGCAGGGATCGTAAAAAAATAGCAAAAAGTGAAAAGAATGAGAGAGACTGCCAAGAGCCCTGAGAAGATCAAAGGCCGCGAGTTTGGCTCGCTTAAAAAGAACGTCTGCGGGGAGCAAAGCTGTGCGTGTGTAGGCACCAGTCTAGGTGTAAAAAGAGATTCAGCTGAACACGGATGTTTCAGTTATCAAGAGGGAACACGTGTTAAATTTAGGAAAAATAAATAACGTTGAACTTTCTACGACTGAGAACTTATAATTTAAAAGTTTTCAGTTGGTTTTTACACGGCATTTATTTAATCGTTGCGGGCTTAATTGTAAAATTTATAAGTGGCTTACTTCTCTCTCGACGGTGAAGCCCATTAATCACCTTCTTACTCGGTGAATCATTTTTCTTCCGAAAGCAACTTCAATAAAATCAGTGCGACGATTAAATCAAATCAATTTCGCGAAAGAAGACTTGAAGCGAGAGCCCCGAGCAAGTTTTCGAGCAAGTAGAAAAGTTATGACTTTAAATCGCGAATACAAGTTTAAACTCTAAGCGAAGGAGAGGATAGGGAGACAGAAAGAAAGTCGAACGCCGCAAGGTTTTAGCCGCGCGCGACTAGTCGCTCTTTGAACGAGGCAACGCTGGTCGCCTGGCAACTTCGCTCGCCCTTTTCGAGGAGCGAAAAGTTCTATTGGCGATTAACGTCATTGTTTGAAGTTGCCCGTTAGTCCGTTGCCGTAATTAAAACTGCCAATCAGTGAAATGTCACAGAAATTCTCCCCGTCTCGGGAACAGGAAAGAATAGGCTACCCCTAATTACTGCGCTGGAAAAAGTTACTTAACCGTAACTGCGCCACAACTTTATCTTTTCAGCTGAAATTATTACCTCTATTCTCATTAAACGATTTTGCTTCGACGCTAACTCCGATACGCTAATACTTGTTTCGCAGCTGCGTCCGCCGTCGAGTAAACGAGCGTATATGCATGGGGCGTTTCGTAACAATCGCAATACTGAACTGACGATCGCGTCGGTAGCAGGGGCACAATGCCGATTGGTCTAGCGTACGTCTGCGTGGGCGTCACTTCCGCTTAGTTAACTTTCCGCGTCACGGCAATTTCTCTCTCTTTTATTTTTTTTTTCTTTTTTTTGACTTTGCCGCTGCGCTGGTCCGTGTCGCTCTAAAACGGGAAAATACGCCATGAGAATGCGCGACGAGACGGAGAAACGAGGGGGAGGGGGGGGGGGCGATGATGGTCGATTTCGCCGAAATTGGCCCAAGGCTTTGATTTCACGGGTTGAAAAAATCCTATAACAATGCGCAGTGATTTTAGATGCGGCCGTTCGAAGTTCAGAGCAGCTTGTACGACTATGCCCAGGAACCTTTCCAATTGTCTTGCTCCGCGTTTCTATGCTCTGGTTGCGTTGTTTTTCATCAGCAATTCCAAGGTATTTTTTCACATTCGTATATTGCTGTTTTTTTTCGGAGTAACAAGTTACGATAGAAATAAATCTGCTGTTGGAAAACGACTATTTTTTTTTTCTATTTTTATGAACGCATTTGAAAGGATTATATAGTACTCGTTTTTCGCTCTTCGGGTTAACAGATTGCAAGGAAAATAGATACAAAACGAGAAAAGCAGCTATCGTTTTTTACTATATCACGGAAAAAATATTGTTCGGAAAAGTGCAAATTTTCCGCGTTAAATAAATAGAAAATTTCGGCTGAAACTAGAATTCGTGAATATGTTTACAGCTAAAACTGTCATCGCTCGGAAAAACGAAATTTATAAAGCAGCATTGCGAAGGCGCAAGTCACGTTTCACAGCTAAATTCAAACATTTCTCATCCCACCGAAATTTCAAAGGAGCCACGGCGACAGCGCGTAATCTGATATAAAGCAAGATAATAGCAGCGCAGGGCCGGCAGTGGCGACAGCGGCATCATGTAGATATTATCATTGCGCGCAAACTGCCGTCTACGGAATTAGTGGAAGAAAGCCCGGGAGCTTTTGATATTAACAAGCAAGCAACTTTGCAACTCGTCGTTTATCAAAGCGAAACTTGAGGATTGTATTTACGGGAAGCCGCAGCTTACAATGACAAGGCAAAATCCACTGCACGAATAACGCCTGGTTTGATGAGAAGCAAGGAAAATGCCTGCAGCATTGACGCGAGCAGGAGGGCGTGTTCAGCTTGCTCGTTCGTTATTACTATCCGCTAAGTAGCTAAGCAGTCTTTCATTCACGTATCGCGATTAACGTCCCAACGGGCAACTCGCGCGCGAGAGGAAGCCCGTCGGCTGGATTATATATTTCACCAGATTTTCGACTCAGTATTCCGACAAAGCCAATGAAGCTGTACGTGGATTGTGTAATATACGTTCGCCTCGCTTAAAATGCAGACGCGTGCTTTGGACGTTCGTACGCTTTGATGGGGTACTCGTGATTTATCAGCGAGCCTGCGGGACTGGCTGCTACGTTTATTTTTGCATAAAACAGTTTTCCGTGATTGCTTGATTAAGCGCGATCGATTTGAATCTGCAGCTTCTAAAAGGACTAAAACTTATCACGATAAGTTAATAAAAAACGGGCATATTATTACATTATTTCAAACTCGGCAAATTTATGTAGAAACTGAACGTGATTCCCAGCTCGGCGACAATTTCAGTATCCTAACTCTAGACTAGAACAAATACAGGACACATATTATACAAATATCGAGAATGTCCAGAAGATAGCAAGGTCGTGAATGCGCCCAAGTCACGAAGAGGGAGACGCTGTACAGCGCCCGCAAACGCGATACCTCAGCTGACCTCGGCAAATACCGCAGACCGAGGGCACTGTGTGTGCATTCGCGAAAGGTTCGTTAGGGTAAGAGCGCGCGCGTATGCTGTTTAACATGTTCAAGCCGAAGCAAAGAGCCTTTGTTCCCCGCGGTATACATTTGACGGGGCGGTCTGAAGAGCCAATAAAGAATCTTACTTCCCATCGCGATTGTGCTGTAAGATAAGGGAAAAACGGGTCATTCGTTTTTTAAAGGAAGATGTTTTTTTTATTCCTGGCTTCGAATACGGGTTCAGACAATTTTTTTTTTTTATTTTTATCGCTTTAATATGAATTACAATTGCTTTTTATTACATTTTAAAATTGAAATTACTTGTTTTCGTATTAAAAATTATTAAATTCGAAAGTTTGGGAAAGTCTCGTTGGCCATGCTATCGTGAAGTTATGCCAAAGTAAAGTTTGGGTAAACTTTGCCCAAACGTAATTTTTTTTTACGCGGGTGCGTATTCATTTAAACGCACATGAAAGTTTAATCTGTGTGTAATTTAAGGGAGCAGAATAAATATATTAATTGAAAGTTAATGAAATGAAAAGCCATTGGATTAATGGGCTAATTGTATATACGTTTTAACATTTTTTTATAACGAGCGAGTGTATTCAAAAAATTTAAATCAGAATTACGAGAGTGTAATAAACCAAATTAAGCTGAAAAAAAAAATAACTTTTCATCCAAATAGTATATCGTGTTTCTTAATTAGCAAAGAGGGGTACGAGAATTTTGTAGTTCACGTTTTTGCTCGCAACATAAACAGTGTTAGCCGTGCACCTCCCCGTGTCAGAGAAAACCTGATAAAACGAATAAGGTACACGAGTGTAATTCCACCGAGTAAAGCCAAAAATTGTATACTGCTCACATCGCGTTCGTCTTTTGCGCGTACACAGTGACACGAGCAAACAGGTGGTAATCAAATACATTTTCGTTAGACCGTCGGTATGGGAAAATTCACGGCTCTGATGTTTAATTTGAGCTAAAAGTTATTCGCGAACTAACTACGATTTACACTGAATTCGGAAAAACTGATCAACATTCTGCTAAATAATTTCAAATAATTTCTTACAGTTGCCTTTGAATGCTAAAAAATGACATTTTTAAAATTTGAGACGGTGATTTTTCTCTTCCACCAAATTATGTGAAAAAAGGACCTTTAAAGGGCGATTCAATGTTCTTAATACAATTTAAAAACGATCTTTCTTTTAGCATCCTTTCGTGGGTATATAAAAATTCAAATTGCAGTGTAATTAAAATGTGCATATTATCAATAATTACCTGTTCAAAATTTGCAGAAGTATTTGTTAATACATTTTCCATTATTTGCCTAATAAAAGCCTGAAGAGGTGGAAAATGCAGTCACGAAAACTTTTTTTTAAGTTTTTAGTATTAAGGTAATAATATATTAAGGTAATTAATATATTCAATATGTGACAACATGTCTGTAAATATTTAGACGGCGAAAACAATTGAAATTTTTTTATATGGACTATACATACTGAATAATAAAACAATGGTAGTCTGTACATGATACATTGTAGCTTCTCTAATCATTTACTGAAAATTTTTATTAATACTTTCATAGAATTACTATATCTGTACAAAAAGAATACTTTAATACTTTGATTGCAGTGGTATTTATTGATTTTAGTCAGCCAATGAAAAATTTCATTCTGGAATAGCTAATATTACAAAATTGTTAACCAAGTAATATTAGTAAAAAAGTTTATCAAAATATTTATTCAATTTATTTTTAATTCTTTAGATTTTGTATTTCTAACTCTTTGCAATTCCAAAGTTTAAAGGAATAATCAATCAATTTTTTTTAATATCTGAATTCAATACTTGTAATCCCGACAGTAATGGCTCTTCAATTTTTTTTTATTTATTTAAAGGCCTTTGAAATCACATAGATGTCTTTTTTCGGCCATACCAGCTTACAAATTATTTTTATATCAGTTTTTGCCGCTAGTTTATTCAAGGTTTTTTTGTACAATTGGAGATTACATAACACATAATATGAATGAATTCAGATATTGATTTGTTTCATTTATTTTATTGATTTTTTTCTTCATTTATTTCGCATAAATCTGCAAAAAGTATAACTATAAAAGTATTAACTATTTAATGAAGTCCCAAATTTTAAACGCCTTATAAATAACGAAGTCCCAAATTTTAAACTCCTTATAAATAACGAAATAACGTGAGCAAAGTATTGGTAGAGTTTTCAATCTATAAAATGGCCATGAAAAATGGCCATTTTTCGTATAATAATGTAAACGTTTTTTTCAAATGTTTATCGGGTATTTTCAAGTTTGAACATAACCTCATATATTTTTATTACACTTCAGTCTCCGCTCCAGTTCTTAGACCTTTTCTAGGTATCTAAACTGGCCAATAAAACTAGCTTGGAAATACTGAAAAAATAGCAATTGCAGAATTCATTCCATTTTTAATGTTTTATTAAAAAGATTGGAAAAAACGTTCATATATTATTATACGAAAAATCGACACATTTTATTCCCCTTTTATGGCCATTAATTACTTCAAAAATGTTTTCAGTTTCCACCAGGGTACCGTTCATTTAAAAATTAAAAGATTTAAAATTAACTTTTAAATTTATAATTAATTCAAATATGTATAAAATGCCATCGATCCAGTGTAAAAAATACGACCGAATTTGCAGCACAGTTCGACGAAATGAATGTACGAAGCTCGCGCGCCGAACCGTTCGTATTAAGAATTTATGTTTCGCAGCAATTAACCGAATGCCAGCGAGGGAGACCAAGAGAAATACGTATAGATTCCTCCCTATTACCCTCAGTTTCGATCGATCGATTACAACACCCCAACTCCTCTCCCGCCGAAAATACGGCGAATGCCCGCCTCCCCCCGTTCCCCTTCCCCGAGGGCATTATTTCTCTCGCTGCCGCTGCTTGCTTCTCTCATCGTTTTTTCGGCTTCGCTGTTATTTCCTGCCTTCGTAGCCCTACGCCGAGGGGGGAGGAAAAGAGGAAGCACAAACGAATCACGTCGCGCGCGAAATTGCGTTTTCTCGCGATTTTCTCCGGCCCTAAGTACACACGTGCGCGCACACGTCTGTTTGAATTTTTACTCCGCGCCTCCGCCGCGCCGTGCGCTCATACCGTCAAATTGAAGTTTACAGGGCCGGAGTACTCGCGCGAAACTTTTTGCGCCTTTGAGAAAATGAAAATCTCCCCGCGGCGTGCGAACGAGTGAAAAAAGTTTCGGGCCGCGCGCGAGAACTTTCGCGTATAATGCATGTAACGCGTGTCTTCGGCGCCGACGGCGTCGCGGGGACTTTCGGCGCGGTTATTTGTTTAGGGTTGAGGGAGTTAGAGGGAAAAAGAGAAGAGAGCGAGAGAGAAAGAGAGAGAGAGGGGAAGGGAGTTAAGCGCGTGCTATTGTTCGGGTAACGACTTGAAAAGACGTTGGGAGCGAGCTTCGATCGCTATATACGGCTGCGGGCATTCTTCGGGCTTGGACGGACAAAGTTTTAATGAAGCCATTGAATTTTACAAGTGGATTCCCATTCGCGGGATGGACTGCTTGCTCTGGAGGTTCAATACGGGATCATTAAACGATTTATGAAATTGGACTTTTATGAAGAGCGAGTTGTTTGGAAACATTTCATTTCATTGCCAGCAAATTAGAGATCTTGCAAAATTTTCGGGCGAAAAACATTCGTTTATTCGACTTAATTAGATGCGAACTGCGATATTTAGTAAAAAATAATTTTATAATTTTTTTTTTAAGGTTAGGAAAAGTTAACAGCTTGGAAAAAGTTTTTATTATAGCGGGAATAAAAACTTTTTTTTCTAAATATTTGTTTGAGCTTGATCGAACATTTTTATTATTTATCCAAAAACTATTTAGAGTAATATTTAGAGTAATGTTTTTAGCGCGAATGTTTGCAATAAACAACTTTCTGCTTTATAATTTATAAATATAGTCATAAAGGAGGTGACTGAAATTTTAATGTTGTTTTGTTATACTTTTTAAAAAATATAAAATGCGTTTCGAATATAAATGAGAGGTAGGATACGCTAACTGAATGAATATTTTGAAAAATAACCACATATTTTGAAAACAAATACTTTTTCCGTTGTTTTCCTTATTGCAAATCAAGTTTAGTTACAATTATTTGTTGATTAGTTTTATAGAGGAAATTAAAATGTCAAGTTATATTACCTTGTTACTCTGGTTACTTAGTCCCTTTGCACTTGCTTTCTGTGCGGCTCCAGGGGATAGTATAGTTCATTTTATCTCATTTAAGTTTTCAAACAAATTATTAAGAGAAAATGTTCCCTTCAAATATGTAATTTATGTTAAAAATTATCGTCACGAACTGTAACGGTGGGACATCCTGTTAAATCGACAAAATTATTATAGCGCTTTAGTGTGATTACCTAATCTTCAACTGCTCACAATTGATTAAAGGATAATATTTAAATTCATCAATGATTCTTAATCGTTAAAAGAACCTCTTTTATTATTTAAACAATATACTTTCTTCTTGTTTAGTGGCACTCTTAGTGTAACTGTCGTCAATGATTGTGGCGCAAGCACTTTAGTGGTCATTAAGGTGGTAGATTTAAAAAAAGTTATCGCATGAGGAAATGTCCGAGATGAAAAAAAATAAAGATAAAAACAAATCATCGGGCCCATTATTCAAATTACAAGAAGGTACCAAGGGGAGGGGGGGGGGGGGGCTTGCGTCTAGCAAAAAAAAAATAACAAAATTTACTGTTTAAAACTCACTAGCAAGCTCAATTTTAGTCCTATATCGTGAAGGGCTTTTTTCAAGTTGTAAGAGAAACCATGAGAAAATAAAAAATGATCGAAGTCAATTTTGGAAAAACCTGTTTTAAAATTAATGAAAGCAAATATGATATTGAAAATTTTTTAACGAAACACAGTAATTGCAAACTCAAATCCTAAACATAATACTAATATTTATAACAAATAGGATCCTTTCTAATAAATAGAAATTAATTCATTTTACTCAAATATTGAGAAAAATTCCTTTTGCATGAAAAGGATCGTTTTTTTTAGGGTATAGTATCATAAATGAAAATAAAAAGAAAGAAGCTATTAAATATTAACACTGCAATCTATCCGAAGTCTACCCGAAATTACGGAATCAAATGAGAATTAAGGGTAAAAAGGAAGGACGGAATAGCTTAAGCTTAGCTGATTCTCTCAAGAGGCGAAAACTTCAGTGCTCAAAACGTGAGCAGCTCCAGAAACTGTGATTGAGATCTTTAAGTCCTTGCTACAGGAGCAGAGGCGAGAAAGCGGAAGATTCTAATGAAGCAGCCTAGAATTAAAGCTTGCTTTGCTTTTCATGCGAGATAAGGTCGTGATTGCTCATCTTTCAAACGAACCCGAAGAATACGGGTTTATTGAATAGATTGCAGCGCGATGAGACGTAGAGAGCAGCAATGTTTACCGTGGAAGTTAACCAAATATTAAAAAAGTTACTCTTTTCTGAGGAAGTTTGAAAAGTGAAAGAAATACGTTGAGTTGAAGGGCTGAGTTCCAGCATTCAAGCAATCACTTGGAAAGTCGTGAATTATTACATTACTTAAACAGAGGTTTGCTTTACCACTGATTTATGTCGTAACAAATCTAGAGCTACTCAATTAAAATCTTTAAAGCCGGAACCCCGACTTTAAGTTGGCAATTCAAATAAAAAACAATTATATTTGAATGGAAATATTGTCCTTTGATGCTTAAAAGGACAGTTGTAAAAGGAAAAAGTTTGTTGGTATTGCCAGGAACAGTTTCTCATTGAGCTTTTCGCTTTGGTGAGGAAAATTTTGTCCTATTTATTCGGGCGTTGAGAAGGAATAGAAAATCATAGATTATGCTTTATCTCATCCATATATCTTGATCTCAAATAGCTCAACGCGCTGCAAGTTAGACTTATTTGATCAGTCCTGCTGGAGAACTATGTGATTTAAAGAGAAAAAATTTATGTGCATAAATCCCACTTAACTTTTCTGAAAATAACGAAAGAAGCAATAGACCCAGCATAAGAAGAGGCGCATAAGCGCACAAACGAACTGTTACGAACGAAAAATATACCGTAACGAAAAGGGAAAAATGCGCCCGAAAAAAAGTCGAGGCAGGGCAAGAAAAGAAACAGAGCAAAACGAGTATTGAAACTGTTCGAAGCTAGTGTGCGCGCTGGGGCTTTTGATCGTAAATTGGAGCGTTTCCGTGCGCGAAAGCCTGAAGTAATGAGGCGCACACGTCACTCTATTCGTTTTCCTCGCCACTTTTATAGCAGTGGCAGCAGAACATGAAAACCGATTGCAGCTTCATCCGTATTATTCTTGCCTTTGGATCTGGACACGTTTTTAAGAATATATCTCTATCGATCGATTACTAGTGTTTATTTGCAAAATAATTGTAAGCTTGAATGGTTCTCTTCTTTTCATTCTAAGAAAAACTTCGTTTACATAAAGAATTTTAGTTAATAAAATTACCACTTTTAACATTATTCTTATATTTGTTTGTTACTGAATTTAAAAAAATTAATGTCTTGATCTTAGTGTATTTTATCATACTTCACTGGAGAGTACAACATGGTGGAAACAGAGAGTCACATTAAATTTTCAGATATATTTATGACATTCAAAGTGCAATTAAAATGGCGGTATACTATATTTCATTATGCCACTGGTAACAGTATTTTGTAATTGAACTTGTGGCAAATCATTTGAACATTATGCTGCACCAAAAGTTGTAAATATTAGTGAATAAATATTTGTACACAATTACGTACGATCATTTATAGCTGATTTGTAGCATCAAAATATAAAATGATTTAATAATTAGTGAATACGTATTGAAATGAGTTAATAAATAATAGTATATTGCCGAATAAGTTATTTTATTATGCTTATAATTTTTATTTGAGGTTTTGATTTGGAGGAAAGAAATTTACTGTTCCTGATGGAATAAGCGTAAAAGGAAAAAGAATTTGAAGCAAAGATGGAAATTTTCTTCTTTGTTTCAAAGTACTGTAGCTTAACTGTCTCGTACTATATACTAAGAGGGAAGACAAATGGCGAATCTGAGTGCAATTTATTAAGCCAATACGTCAAAAAAGAAAAAAAAATAAGCCGTACCGGAAAGTAAATAAGTAAAGAATACGTCTACAAAAAATTGAATAGACTTTTGAATAGTTTTTTTATTTACATTCACAAACTCATCATAGTTTTAAGTATTTAAACTTCTTGGAAGGAAATACATTCTTACACTTAAAATGATTATTGGAATTGCAAAGTTTTTAGTTTGAAAGAAAATTAGCTAACTTAAAATTTATGAAAAGATAAAAAACTCACTTTCTCTCTCTGTGAATGAAACTGAAAAGGTTCTCAATTTTACGCGTGAAAAGGGTGACGTGAAAAAGATGACTAGTTGCTGCTTTGGCGTAATGGCACTTTAAAAGTTGCTCAATGTCTCGTAGCGCATTGGAGAAAAATATCGTCTCTTTCGGGCTGTTTCCCCTTCTTTCTCCTCTTTCATACGAGTACGCGAAAATCATTTCAAGTCAAGTTTCACTTATAGAGATTTTTATTGTCAATATGACGTAATGGTGATAAAACACTGAATCACCGCTATTTTTATTATTCTCTATTGGTACGGAAAGCTGTATAGTATGCTGTATCTGGATCGTACTTAATCTTACATCCTATTTATGATATTATTAATTAAAACAAATTTTTATGTTGCTTCTTTGAATAAATTTATTTTAGATTAATATTTAATCTTAGCTTGATAAAAAATATATGACTTTCTAATTTTGATGTTGGCAAAGTTTGCTGTATATAAGTATTATCTTTGCGATCGCATTTTCGAGTCTATTCTAGAGCGACGCCAAAGAGAAAAAGGGCAAAAGTACGTCACATTGCGGGAAGAGTGACTTCAAGTCGAGTGCAAAACTCTCTTTTTCGTAGCCTTCTGGTGAGTAAGATAATCCACTTAAATAATAGCAAAAGCGCAAAGAAAATTGTCACGCGATTAGGAAACTGAAAAGTTGGAAAAATATGAAAATGAGAGGGCAGATTTGCATTGAATAAGAATACCAGCAAATATTTTTTTTAGCTTACTTCAATATTATTAGTTTAAAATTTTTTTATTTGTTTCTGGAAAATCTTGACCCACTTAACATTAATCTGCTATTTGCCAAATTTTCACTTGGGCCTTGAGAAATAATTCATTTTAATATGCGAAATTCCTTTAAAAATTTATTTTAGTATAATAAAATTAGTTTAAAGCACAAATTTAAAAAATGTTGCTAACTGACTTTGGCACAATGCTTTCTCTTAGAGAACATAGAAATAATGAAAGAATTAATTTATATTATAAATGGAATATTATGAAACAATTACTATTATCATATTTATTAAAAGGTGAAATTTAAGTTAAAATTTACCAACGTAATTAACATTACGCTTATACGTGCCTTGTTAAATTAGGCGGTATTATATGATTTATCAATTGATTTGCAAGTTACTAAAATTTTATAGTTCGTTCATGAGACTATCAATTTCTCACTACATTACATGGCATAACCATGATAGGTTCCTCTAAAGGGGGTGCATTAAGTCATCGGATGTCCTGAACTATTTTCTATTTGGAATCAGTTAATGTGGCAAATCTTCGGAATGAGACTACTGTTTATCGTTTAAATAAAATTTTTACATTTTGAAAAAATAACTTAAATAGCAACAAAATCTAAACTAATCATAAAATTCCTTTAAATTTTCAAACAGATTCTTAATACATGTTTACGACAAAAATTTTATCAAAAAATAGTTTTAATTCAAGTATTTACGTCAATTTAACATGTATCTTAATAAAATATAAGATGAAGATAAATCTTCATTAAATAACTACAAATATCTTAAAAACATGTTCTTTATTAAAATTAACGTGGAATACAATTAAAAATAAAAAAAAAATTAAATATTAATATTTTCTGGCAAAAGTAGAAAATTAAAAATTTCAAAATTTTCAAAAATCACTTCAATAGCCATAAAATTGAAACTAATCTATAAAAGTACTTGAAATTGTAAAGCAGGCTCATAAAAATTAAATGAAACGTGTGTGTGAAATTTGAAGCGAATCCACCGCGAAAGTAGTACGGAGGAAGTACGTACATACATTATAAGTACGTAAGTACGTGTATATATATACATCAGTACATTTTTTAAAAGCCACTTTTTTGGACTCTCTGAACTGAATGATATGCTTCTACGTCAAAATATGAAAACCAAAAAATGTTGTCGTTCCAAAGCTTTCTCTATGAGAAAGCAAAAGTAAATGCCATTTTCGACCTTTTCATTTTTCGATACACATTCCGACTTTCTCTTCGCACTCCGGCTCCTTCGAAAAGAAAAGAGTGTTCGCTTGCACCAGCCGTATATATATAAATATATATATATATACATCGTTAAGCCACGGGTATAATGCGCATTAAGCTTGCTGAATAATACTCGAGCAGCGGCAGATCACGTACTCCGACCGCAAAGTTCTCTCGAAGTTGGGGGGGGGGGGGGGCGGACCACGAGGCAGCGGCGGCGAACGCTTTGAACAGGAACTTTGACGCGTATTATGCTCGTTAAGTTGCGCTTGCAGCCGAGCGGCCGCAGGCGCAACCGCATGCGATAAAACGCCAGAAACTCCTCGCGACGATTAATCTGCCCCCTTCGCCCTTCCCGCTGCCGACTGTTGCGATTATGGGTTGTGCTGCTGCCGCTGTTGCTGCTGCTGCTGCTGCTGCTGCGCTTACCTTGAGCGAATATAGGCGAAGTTTAAAGGAACCGGCCAATTATCATGAAGGGCCTGTTTTAAGCCGCTTTACAGCAACATCATACTCTCAAAGTTCCATTTTAACCTTCTCTTCATCTTGGTTCGTTCAACTATTTAAGTGGCTTTTAATTAAGCCCCAGGACTTCTTTTCTTCTTTACTTTATGCCTGTCAAGAATATTAGGGATTAAGTTTGTCGTTCAAAAGTTAATAATTTTTCGCTTGATTGCAAGTACATTTCACAGCAGGGTGAGCTTTAGAAAGCTCGTGTACTTTAAAAGCTTCGTGTTTAAAGTTTCAAGCCAAATTAAACTTCAAAAAATCAAGTCAAAGATTAACGTCTTAAAACTGAAAAATAATTAATTCAACATTTTTTAAGCAAGTTTCCTGTAGTTAAGCATTTTCTGGTTAATTGTCGTTCTATATCGTTCACTTTTTGACTATATGTGGAGTATTTTCACTTTCATACCAGTAAACAAGACACACATATAGCCGCATATAGCCGAAGGGAAAATGATGTAGATATAATCCACGTGTTTGAATATATTTTGTTCTTCTTATATGCTATTATTGGGTCAATATTTCAAAATGTTTAACATATTTCTTTCCAAGAAGTCCATAATTGAATTGTCAAAAAAAAAAAAAAAATTATTTATTGTTACGCGTATATATATTTGACTTAGTTTTGCTATTTAGACGAAGTTAATTTCTTCCGGAAACTTAATTTCTAGACAAGTAAAAAACAAAAATAATTTTTCTAACTTTCAAGGATTTAATAATTATATTCTTAACAGCAGTTGCCAGCGCGATTGCAGTCTCTACTACCGTGAAACATCTTCCTGCATCTTAATAACCGAATATGAGAGCTGCCCTGACCTCTCTCCCTAAATGCACTTTTATCTGCTGCGGCCCGAACTCTAATTCCCTTTGAGAGGTAAAATATGATCTGCCGAGCGAGCGGCGTACAATAGGCCGAGAATTTACCAGAAACTCTTGCACTCCAGCATATGTATATGTATATATTTATATATATATATATGTATCTATCTGCATAATGCCCGATAAATACCGTATCCCCGTCATTATGCAAGTACTTTACCCTTTGCTAATGGCCCTGTACGTAAATCCGCTTTACTCGTTTTGCTTCCACGTGTATGCGCGCACTACTTTATGAAATACGAAATCGAGGGTTTTAGCTGAATTAACGAGGGTTACGTATTTGAGAGTATGTTTATCCACCTGTTTTGCATTTTTAAGTGTATAAATATAATATAAGGTTTACCAAGTTTGATGTTATTGGCTGAACGTTTGATTAAACTCCGTTCATTGTGCGCGTTTTTATCGTGGATTATCTTGTCGAGAAATATTGATGTTAATGGTTTATGTTGAAACATTTGCGGTGAAGCGCATTATCCGAGATGATTAATATTTTTTTACTAAACGTGACTTGCCATATTTAGTATTCATCTCACCCTAGGAAAAGCATTAACTTCTGGATTTATATGACGTGCTTAAAGAAAAAAAAGAAAGACTTCCATTATTAACATTCGAAATCTCGCAAAAATTTTTATTAAAAACACGGGAAATGATTTTTTTTAATGAAAACTTTTCTAAATTATTTTGTAACAGTATAGTTGAAAATAAAAAGTTTTATCTTACATTCCATGAGCATTTCACGAAGACTTATTAAATAAAAAAATTAATTATTTTTATGAATAATTTTATGAGGAACTTTACCGTTCCTCATAAAATTATAAGAAATACTAAAAAATAATTCAACACCCTACTACTAAAACAAAAATCTAAAAGCGACATAAATAATGCTCAAAACTGCAGGTGCAAAACCTCGATTATTTTCTTCGATGTAAATGTTACCACAACTTTTCTGACACTTTCTCTTTTCCCTCTGTCATTTTTCTGCACTGGAACTGGCGTATGCATCTCAGCGGAAGACGAAAACCTCTGAAGGGATGAAAAAACCACTTCTAAAGCTCTCGCAAAGCAAATCGAATTCAGAAACAAAACCTTCTGCGAGTGCAATGTCTGGTCACCTTCAAGGCTAAGCTCTGTTGGCAAAAACTTTCTGCGATGCTTCTCTCTCTTTGTTTCAATTTTCAAGCAGGTTGTACCAGCTTTTCGAATTCTTTTTGTTCATTTTTCAGAAGAGCTAGTTTGAATTTCAAAGCGTTAGGTGCATTTCCAGTATTTTATAAGTTTCAGATTCTTTTCCTTTCTTATTGGAAGGTTAGTATTAGATGCATAAAGAGTTTAAAAAATTGTTACCTCGCTATTGAGAAAATCAATATTTTGATTTTATTTCTTATGTAATTCTTTATCGATAAACTCTTTCTTAACTTCTTATAATAAATATGTATTTGATTATTTATTACAATTAAAATATAAAATATCTTTACTTCCAATGTAAATATTACACATTTCTCAGTTCCTTTTATTAAGTCGTGATTAACAAAGAGATATAAAAAATATAATTGCAATGACGAATTTTTCAAAGTCTGATCGGCTTTGACTCAACAAGTTCATTTCTGTACAATTTATTTTGCAGCTTTCGGCAAAGTTTTAAGTAGATAATTAATTATCTGTCAGTCTCTAAGGCGCAACCCAGATTTGTATTCCGAGTCAATACTTAAACCTTTCTTCGCGCGGACCAACCCCGCTTCAATACAACATTGCGAACTGTTTTGCGAGCTTCGAAAGTGCCTCACTCAATTTTCGAAACTTCTGGGGCTGCTGTCGCCTGGGCTTTTCTCTCTTCTCCCGTTTTAGCTCGCAGAAAACTCTGCGCGAAAGCTGCTTAAATCTCATTACGCAAACATATATCCTGTTCGCGCAACTCGAATAATTTTCTGACGTACTCCTCGGGAGTGAATGTAAAAATTCCATAAACAAGCCTTCATCTTTCATTCCTTCCATCTATTCTTGGACTATTTACGGAAATATAGATAAAAGTTTACGATTTGAATTCTTTTATGAGTATTTATTATAAAAATATATTAAAATTTATTTTCGTATTTTAACCAATTGGGATTAACAAATCCACAATGTTACTCTTCTCTAGGTCCAAGCTCAGCTTTGACATTGATCTCACCTAACATTTTGGCACTTGGAGGGTGTTGAGTAAGGCAGGCGTTGATGTCGTGATGCATGGAACGTCTCCGGAGAACAATCGCGTTCCGTACTTCGTTGCGTGCGATGCTATAAGACGTATATGGATAACCGAGTGAACAAGAGCTTGGATACCACAAGGGATTGCCATCCTGAAACTTCCTCCTCCTTCGTCCTTCTCTCTCCTTCTCTCGTGTACATGTATGCGTTTATGAGAGGATGCGCGATATATATTCATGGGAAATTCTGTCGTTGGGAAGATGTGAGGGCTTTCATGGCGATGGGGACACAAGTTTGCCTAGTTTTGGTGTTTCAGGACTGAGTAGAATTTTAGAACACGACTGGATTGATTGGATCAAAAAAGAAATCTCAGGTTAAATGTGTTAAATTTACAACTGATTATTTTCCGCTTATTTTATTTTTATTACACTTCAAAATTATATTCCTCTGAAATTTATAAAAAACTCACTTATACTTGACCATAAAAATTATTCTCAATATGAAGTTTAAAAAAAAATTTTTTATTTAGTTATTTAATATGTCGAATCCTCTTTGGGGTATTAATAACAGGATTAACTACAGTCAGTAAGCTTTGGAACAAAAAATTTGAAATTTTTTCTAATTTTGTAAAATTCAAATCTTGAAATATGACCAATAAGAACAATAGGAATATTTAATCAGCTCTTCACAGGGTATGCATAATAATAAGTTTGTAAAATTTTATGAGAATCTAACTTTAAGCTCGTGAAACTTTATTAAAAATGAAATTATAGCAACACCCATAAAAATAGTACAATTACATTTCTAACTTTATTACAACCTCTAAATTAAGCTAATTATTGCACGCCCAAACAAATGATATTGAGCTTTATTCACAACCATTTAAACTCAAACTTTCTTTCACGAAGCACTCGTTCATTACACCATAGTACTTGACACCTATTTAAAAAGCTCTTATTAAAGCACTGTTTTTCAAAGCAGTTTTTTCAGCAGTCGCATTTAAAAGCGGAGGTAGCCGGCCGAGTCGATCGATTTTCGAAATTGCAGCCTGCGCGCTTGCGTCTCGCTTTTACGAGAGCAGCTCGTAAAGCTCTCGCTCCCTGCCTGCGACTCTCCGCTAAGCTCTTCACAACGTGCTTTTCGTCGCTACGAGTATAGATGCTATCTTTCAAGCCAAGTATCAAAGGAGGCTAGCCGCCGAGTTCGAATATACCGAGACATTAATTACGCCGGAACTGCCGCTCAAAGGTGTAATCATGCTTGTTTCGGCTCTCCAAGTATGGTCGCGTTATGGTCCTCCGAAGGTAAAGTTCAATCGGATTATCGATGAATGGGCTTGGTTGGACATGAAATAGACGACGTGATCGTCAAAGTTGACGTAAAATCGAAAGATTAGAGAGCCCGTCTGCTTGTTGAGCTGTTTGTATCGTTCGATTTATCCTGTTTCGTTAAACGTTAGGAAAATCCATTGAAAGTAATTATTTATTATTATTTCAAATCATCTCCATGATTTATATCCTGTGATGGGCTCGAAATCTGTGCCCTTTACACACAAGGAATAGGTATCGGAGAAAAGTATTTTTTAATTAATAAGAATGAATGTAATTAATAGTTAAATTGTGTGGTAAACCACGAGTCGATTAAAATAAATAAAATCTGTGCTTCGCGTTCACTAATTATTATTAAAGTATTAAGAAATAGAGCGCAGATAATTGAGTTTTCCGGCGAAGACTCGGTGTCTTATGCTTTCTGTTCGTAAATTTGCGAGCAAGTGCGCTCTATTCCAAAGTAGGTTCCAAAAATCTTCCTCTCACAATAGCACGATAGAGACAGCCCACTCCTCGTTTCTGATTGGCTGCTCTGCTGGCGGGCCTGACCGAACCTACGCAAACCGCGAAGTAGTGATTCAGTAGTGTAAAGCGATTTTAGTCAGCCAAAGTAAAATTTTTCAAATTATTTTGCTGCAGTAGTGGTATAAATCAAAAAAGAATCAAAATTTTTTAATGACAAGTAAAATGTAAATCATGAAACTCATAAAAAGAAGCGTGATTTTTGAAGTATCACAAAAACGCGTATAATTATCTTTATTCAAAACAATGATTTTACGCATTCATTTTTTGCAAAATTCAGCTTATTATTTATACCTTTCATATCAATCGATAAACCAGTAAAATTTTATTTCCTTTTTACGTATACGTAACATTTTTTCATTTCAAAAGTTTTATCGTTAAAGTGACTGCTGTAGCTATGTACACAAGCAACCTACTTTGTTATGTTTTAACAAAGATTTAACTCAAAATGACTTGCATAATTTATGTAGCCGCTGACACGTAGATCGAGTTTCTGTTTCCCTTAAGTTTATCCTCAATAGAGCTTAGAGTTTAGTTGCAACAAATGCAGCGCAGGAAATGAGAGTGGAATGTTCGCTGCTCTGGTTATTTGGGTGCTAATTGCTAAATCTAATGTGATATTTAGTGAGATACAATATGTTCATGTTCTTAACTTTTTTATTGGATTTTATATTATAATAATTTATCAAAAAGATTAACAATTTTATCGAGTTTATTTAAATACAGTAAGTTCTTAAATATATTTTATAGCTATGGGATCATCGGTAAACCTATGAAATTTCTTCGTTTAAATTATTCGACGTTCAGGCTTTTAAATATATCTATTCAAGCCTCTTATATATCCATATACAGGCAATAAAGGGGTTTTATTCGACTCGAGGTTCTCTCCAGAGTTGCGATCCGGAAATCAAGTTAAATGATTCCGAGGAAATCTTGATCGGCTGTAATCTCCTTATTAGTCGAGCGGATATCAAAGCCACTCGATCACCGCTAAAATCTTGCTCAGCCCTCCTTCTTCCGCATACATTATTACGTTCTCGTAAATTCTTCGATCTTTCCCTCGCCCGTCTGCCTTACTATCTCACTCCGCATTTTTTACTACCAAGTAAGCCCCGTCGGAAAAAAAAGTCGAGAAATCCCGATCGCGAAGAGAAAAAAATGTCCTGCCTTCTTTTTTTTTAACGTCTTAGGCTCTTCCTTTCCCTGCTTCTTTCCTTGAATGCTTTAGCAAAAAGTATTAGGGCCCGGGAAAAAAAGGAGGGCATGAAAGACCGTGGCAAAAGTGGAAAAAAGCTAGTAGAAAAGGTTTGGTCAGTTCTTTTTTTCCCTCGCGCGCTTCGCTCGAGGCCGAAGCAATAAAGCGAGCTGCGAATGTATAAGAAGATTGAAGGATAGAAGATGGTTTCCAGCGGCATATCACTGAGCGTGTGTCTGTGCGTGTATCCCGCCTGCGTGTGCCTTTGCCTCGGCAATATTAAAACTACGGTAAAGGGTAATATAAAGCTATAGTCCGCGCGTATACCGAGAAATCGTCCGCCCGCTTAAATTACGACGGCTTTCTATTCGTAGTTTCGTAAAACGTATAGAGAATTTATAAAACAAAATAGATATGTAAATATTATATTACTATTTTTTACCTACGTATATAGTATTGGGCAGCGAGGGAAAAGTGGAATTATGGATGGTCTGCGAGAAAATATTCTGGAATTTGTTGGAGTAAAATATCATTTAATTTTATTTAATAATTGGAATTTTTTTTGTTGTAATTATTTTATGCAGCCTGTCATAAATATTATTTGAAATATGAAACGAATTTTACATTTTTTAAACTTAAAATTTACAACCGTAGACTACAAAAAGAATTAATTAATGTGTGAGTAGCATTATTTTTTTAAAACCCTACATTCTTTTGATTATACTGAAATAAATGTTTAGCTTATTAATTAAAAAAAAAATTTCTTCTTGCATTAAGTGCAAATATTAAAACAAATGAATTATTTGTCAATGTTAGAATCGATAAAACACCTCTGAAATGTAATTAATCAATTGAAATGTCTAACGCCTTAAATCTGCATTCGCAATAAAAACGGCGTAAAATTGGAAGGGAATTTTCATTAGCAGTTTAATTATTGCTTGGGTGCGACAGGACGGGTTGCAGCGGCGGTGATTGCGCGTTCATCTCACGGAGAGAAAAGCGGTGGAAACTCTGAGAGCCACAAGTGTTCGGTAAATAATGTTCTGAGTTTAATCATCAAACATATTGAAAATACAAAGAAAATTTTACCAAAATCTTGAATTTTTCTTAATTTCTTCTCTAAATTTCGATCTATTTAACCGACGGATAATATAATAAATACGTAGACGGGACTCCTAATCCGGCAGTGCAGAATATTTCATATACACCACTGACGTATAACATGCCGGATTTATTTTCCTGTACCGTGATCTAAACTGTATACATACGTAAGAGCAATTTCCTCAACAAAATGACAACGCTTTCACTGGAAAATTTAACGTCCCAAGAAATAAGTCCGGCATCTCGATAAAAACCCATATGATTACGGAGCCGAAGAGAAGGCAGGCGAGTATATATATTTCCGATATGATACACGGGCAAGCATTTATCGAAGATCGAATGCCTCGTAAAAAGAAGAGCTCCGGTCTTCTCTTCCATCTTCCTCCTTTCTCTTTTTCTCTCCTTCGCGGTAAAACTTTTTATCAGAGCACTAAAATTTCATACACGCCGGCCAAAGTATAGCACGAAGGAAGGAGAGAGAGAGAAAGAGAGAGAGAGAGAGGTGGGGCCAGCGGAGAAGGGCCTCGCTCCTGCCAAGAATCGAAAAAAAGGTTCGGCGAAAGCCAGCTACCGAGAGAAGAATAAAAGAAAAATAGAAACTGGAACACGCAAGCCCAAGAGTTAGCCCCAACGCGGAGGAATAAAGTCCAGAAGAAAGGTAGGCCCACCTACACAAGCGGCGCCGGCACATGCACGCGTCCCGTATATTTGGTCGCTGGTGGTCGAGCCGCGGCAATTTTTCATCCCTTCAATAATTTTTGCCGTCAAAAGCCAGGCGCGCTCCCCCCCTCAGCCGGCGGACGCGTTATCCGCGATGTTTGACCAGGAATGTGCGCTTTCGCGTTAACTTGGGGTTCCCTCTCTCTCCCCCTCCCCTTTTTCCTCCGGCACCCGCCACGCCCACCGGTACGCCGATCCTGCGGTCGACCTTATCGCTCGATTCTCTCTCTCTCTCTCTCTCTCTCACTCGCTCGCTCTCGTTCACTCCTTCGAGTCCCCTACCCGCCGCGCCCCTCTCATCCCTTTTTGGTCCTTATCGAGCGTTCCGGTTCGGCGAGCGACGCGCCACGCCGCGTTGCAGCCGGCACGACACAGTTCCTCTCGCTCCCTGCTGGACCGAGCGGGGAATTCCTCCGCTCTGCGTACGTGCGGCACGCGTGTGTGCGAGCGAGCCAAGATCGGACGGCGGTGAAAGATCCGAGCGAGAGCCCGCGAGCTCTTTACCAAACTTTTGCACTTTTCAGATTTCAGAAAAAGGGAGAATCGGTCGAAGTAATGTCGGGGTTTTGGATAAAAAAACTATAATTTGGACCCTCAGTAAGTTCCAGTAAGCACATCTTGGTCCGTTTTCAGTTTTTTATTTTCAAGTAATGTCAATTGCAGCGGTCAATGTAAAAAGTAGTACAAATAAGTTATGGTCAGACTTCGAGTAAAATCTTTTTTTTTTTTCGTTGTAGGTTGATTATTTTTACATACCATTTTTAAATAATTATTATTTATTCTATTCACAAATGCAACGAAAAACCAGTGTAAAAGCGTTAAATCACTATTTATGATTTTCTTTCAAACTTAAAAAAGATGAATGATTTTTTAATGAAACGAAAGCAAAGTCAGAGTGATCGAGACACAGGGGGCAATAAAGTTTAAGTCGATGCAAAAGCCGTCCCGACGAGCCGGCCTGCCTCTTTTACGCCTGGGAATATCGTAACGAGCGAAAGAGAAAAGCAGAAGAGAAGTCGAAGTGTACGTGTATTCATCATTCAGCGCCGACAAGGAAACTGCATTAAGCGCGGCTACTGCCGCCGCCACGCGAACCCGTAAAAACTTTCGGCTAAACGAAGGCCCTCGAAAGAGAAAAGTGTTTCCGTAAATCAACTTTGTCCTCCTCTGCGTATGTTGAAGAAAAAGAGAGAGAGAGGAAACTTGCCTGAAACTCTGAGCCACTTTATACGCTTTACTTATTTTCATCGTTGTTCATCGAGTCGCTCCGTAGCCGAAGGAAAAAATGGAGAGAAAACTTGTTTTGCCGTGAGCTGTTTATGAGGGGTGTGTTTTTTTTTTTAGAATTTTTTTTGAGATATAGGCGTTAGTAAAGATGGTTCATAAATTTTATTAGTACCGTTTAGTCGACAAATTTTTCTTCGTTTATAAACGGTAATTTTTTCTTTTCTAGGTCGTTTATGGTCTTGTAAACAGAAGGATAATAATAAATTTTATTAACATATATACATTTGTACAGTTGTAACTTTAAAGATTGAAAAGAATAAATACCGGTAGGAAAAGAATATTTTTCTTTTCAAAGGCTTTTAATACCTTAAAAAGCAGCGTAAAAAATTAGCCAGCCCTCTTATCCAGCCCCCCTTTTTTTGTAGGACGTATAATTTCAAAAGTTTTGCCAACAAATCCAGTCGCGACGTCAAACCGGGAAGTATTGACAACCGTTCTGAAGGGAGTCACGAAGGCTTCAGATCCGAGAAACTAAAAAGAGAAAGTGGAAAAGCTCTCGGACTCTCAGAGCGTGACTGGAAATGAGAATGATCGCGACAGTGGTGAAGAAAAGGAGAGAGGCGGAAGGATAATTTGCAAAGCAAATGAAGTGCAACCCACGAGCTTGACGATGCTCCCTCCATTTAGATTTTTTTTTAAGTTTAACGGACGCTAACTTTTTGAGATAACGTGAATTTTAATTTTTAAGTTTATAAGTCACTGTTTCATTCTCAAACAAGTGCTTTTCTGCTTTTTCCTATAATAGACACTTTAGTTAACTCTATAAAAATTTTACTTAAAATTTCTCTATAACTTAAAGGTAGTTCTATGCTACGCTACTTTTTTACCAAAAATTATCTAACGTAAATTCTAAAACTATTCACTCTTTTATTTATATTTTAGAAGATTACCGCTGTTATTAACTATTTACCATAAACGCGAATATAATGTTGAACACTATATTTTATAAATAATAACGTACATAATGAAACAGCTTTTTATTACATCGCACAAAAGGGGAGAGTGAAAAAAGATGAGAAAAAAGACGAGCACGTTTTGCAACCGTGGAAGCGGGTGCTGTGTGCACGCCTAGCTTATATGCGCAGAGGCGTTTTCTTCTTCTTTCGGTCTAACGTGGCATGCCGTTGACAAGAGACTCTTTAAGAAAGATTGTAAAATATGACGAAGGGTTCATCCAAGAACAAAAAAGTAGACCGAAAAGAACGTGCGAAAGTGAAACAGAAGAAAAAAGATAACATAAAGAGGCGGAGGATTCGGAAGCTCCTTAAGAACCTTATTAACGGAAAAACTAAAGGCGATATTCTACTTGCCGTTCAAATCAGAACAACTTTTTTACTCATTTTGCGGTAGGAGCACTCTTCTTGCCCTCAATCATAAAATATTACTAATATTGAATAGTTTTATGGCTAACATTGCACCCCTAAATAGTTTGAACTTGGACTATGCTTGCAGCAGTCCAATTAATTGTTTGCAATTTAATGACAGCTATTTACTGCTCGTTACAATGATTTATTGCACGTAACTCTACGACCTAACTTTGTGAGCATGAACATTACTATCGTCCAAAACTTCATCTTCCCTTTCTTCCCGGCTTCCAATTCGGGATTGTTAAAATCCATTGAACCGAAGCATCATCCACGCCTCTTGTGTATATTCAGCCTCTGCACTAGCAATGTAAGTGCGCATCTCGGGCGAGGTAAAACGCTCCTTTCCCATCTCCGTCCGTTCGAAATCGAGCGAGCAAACAGCCAGAATTCACGAGCCACACACAATTGAATCGTCGTATACGTACATTGTACGGCTGGCGCGATTCCAGTGATTTCGCTGCGGGAGGAGGCTGGCCCGATGAAACTCTGACATAAATCGCTGGAAACGGAGGAAGAGAGAGAGAGAGAGGGGAGAAGGCGAGGGAGGCAGGCTGCATGCGCTCATTCGTACGAAGATTTCGCTTTTAATTGAGTTACTCCGTCGAGAAGCAAGTGAATGGCTGCTATATACGCCTGTATCGGCGAAGTCAGTTGCAGGTGTGTCGTCTCTTGGGAGAGCCTGCAGGAAAGGAGAAAGAGAATCCGTATCGGAATTGAATGGATACTACTCCTCTTCTCGTTTTCCGCAACGTGCTTAGCCGCCTATAAGTTTATCGCCTCTCGTGCTCTCTCTCTCTCTCTCTCTCTCTCTCTCTCTCCGTACTGCTATTTTATTCTATCGCTCTCCCCCGTTTTTTCCTCTAGATCTATCACTGTTTTCGACAAAGCCACGGTACTGCTGTTCTTCCAAATCTTCCTTTTCGAGGACATATTTCCGCGTGGTTTTTATGATATTAATGCAGCAGATTGAACGATAATGATAATTGTTTGTCAAAATATTAATTATCAAATAAAATTTACCATTGAAAAAGTAATCATTCTATATAATGCACAATTAGGGAAATATTATCGCGTCATTAAAATTTTATTTTTAATTTTCTTTTTTGAGTTTTATATATAGCATAAATTACGTAACGTTTTATTAAATATCTGTACAGTGTTGCATAAAATACATAATCCGGTATACTATATATAGCAATTACAGTAATCCAACAAATCCTATGCCGTAATTAAGAACTCTTTTTACTTAATGCGTCGGTGAGTTATATGTGCGCTTCAGCGCGATCCAAAGGCAGTAATGGGTTTAAATAATAATAACGAAAGGTTAACTATTTATTTAAATACCCGTCCGGATCTCTTTAATACTTAACTGCGCATTTAAAAAAATTCCATTAAAAAGACTCGATGCACTTTCTCAATCCTTCGCCCTTCGCCGTAGAGCAGCAATCGGTTCGCAAAAATTGCCGTAGCAATAACGTGGAGGTGTAAGCCAAGGGACGGCGAGCTCGTTCCAGCGGACAATCATTAAGCGTGACGAGAGCACGTATATATACGCGTATGCGCACTTCGGGATATATTGGACGAGACGACGCATCCCGTACGGTCCACCTGATTGGATGACGGTCCTATTTATCCTCCGGGAGCGCACGCACATGCCTTAGGGTGACGGAACGGATTTATGGCCCGGCGCCAGCGGCGTCCCAGTTTGATTATCGTCTACCCCCTGCGTCATCACACCTTTCGATTGCCCGTTGGACACTTACCAGGGCCTGTTGTGTCCTTCGATGACCAACCTATATATACTGTCCCGGTAACGCTCGATTGCGAGATAGATTGTTTCGCGCGTGCACTGGTTTTACTTTCTCGCTGGCTCTCAGTTTCTGTCCGAGTTTTTTTGTTGCAGATATTTTCACGCGCGTACGTATTAAATTAACGAGATTTTGATTATTTGGATATTAAAAATTCACGAGTTTTGTCGTTAAATACTGAGAATTTATTCAGTAATGAATAAATTTTACACGATAAATGTAATGAATATTTATTTGGTATGGAATTATACAAAATTAGGAAATTTAAAATTAATTAATTTATTTGCCTTGTTGAAAATTCTGATTTCCTGTTCAATTCCGAAGAAATAATTTCGTCCCTAATGCAACGGAAGTTTCCGTTGCTCGCTAAACTCGAGCAATTCCCAACTTTTTTTTTATTCAAAGAAACCGACAAAAGTCTCCAGTGAGGGAATCCTGCCAACAATTAAGTGGCAAGTATTTCTTGTTTCTTCATGAACAGCAGTCGATCATAGGTTTCCCAATTTAGCTTTCTCGTTCTAGTTGTTTTCTTGAAACTGGCTTTCCAACCGCGCAAACGAGGCGCTGGTCTCGCGAGATACTCGCCGCATCGCAGACCTTCCCCTTCGCTCTTGTTCCTTTTTAAAACAATCGGGGCTCGTAAACAACGTCATTCCCAGCTCTTTGTTCGAGCGACCATTTTGCAGGGTAAAGCGAGAGACTCTCGTCGACAACGGAGTGTCGAGCGTTATATCGTTATTATACGCGTCCCTCCAGACCATTTATAACCGGGACGAGAGACTACCACTACTAGTACGTTGGGCTTTGCGTTCTGATTGTGGACTTGTCATCGCCTGAAGTTTGCTCTTTTTTGTGAAGGAAGAAAATTTTTATTGTAGTGGAGCATAATTAAACCTCAAAGTTAAATTTATTATAATGCAGAAATATTTACTAATGCTTTTTTAGCTTTCATTTTTGGTTCCCAGTGAATCGTGAATTAGTCAATCGAAGGAGTGATTAAAACATCTTAAGGTTGTAAAATTTCGGATGTTTTTATTTCACCTTTTTTATGAAGAATAAAACTTCTATTTTAAGAGATAAGAATATATTTTATTTTTGAATAAACGACTCGAAAACGTTTCGACGAATCAATTTGAAATTTATAGTATGTTTAATTTATATTATGAAGAATACATGTATACAAAATTTCATTAATATTGTGTATTTATTTATGGATATAATTGATTTTAAAATTATAGCCTTCTTCGTATAGATACTAGGTTAATTGAGGCGCGCATCCCGCGCTGATATTTTACACTTTTTTTAATTATAATTCGACCAACTCGAGCGATGTCGATATCCTTTGCTCGACATCGATAAATACTCGAAAACCGAAGAAATCTCGCGTGGGATTGTCATAACTAGGTTAATAGAGGCGCGCATCACGCGCCGACATTTCGGATTCGTTATTCAACTTTTTTTGATAAAAGATGATAATGCGATGAACTCAATCGATTTCGATATTTTAGGTTCGAGATCGACAATATCGCGTCGGATTTTTATGTAAGGGATAATTCGATAAACTCGAGTATTTTTTCGATATCCTTGGCTTAAGGATGATAAATACTCAAAAATCGAACGAATCTCGCGTGGGATTTTTATAAGAAGGACCAGGTACAAACGCGAAACATCGTATTCGTTATCCTAGTAACTAAAGAAAATCTCTACTCTCTCGGCTGATGATCTCGAAACAATCGATAATATCGCGTGAGATTTTTTAATAAGGGACTAAATTTATTCAAATTTTAGCTTCAAAAAATAATATAATAAAACAAAATATTAAGTTTCAGGAATTTAAGTGCCAATGGTTTTTTTTTATTATTGTTAATGAGAGTGGATAAAAGTACAATATTTTTTCTTTCGAAATAAAAGAAGCGAGTCTATCTCGTAAAATTTTATGTGGAACAAAAAAACACGTTTTTGTTTTAGTTAAAATAAAAATGGCCAATAAAACCTAAAAGCTTTATATAGGCATGCAGAAATACATATACGGTAACATAGGATTTTCGTATGAATTAGTTAAATAATTTTCAAATTCTTCATTTATCCCTTATTAAAATATATTTGAAATTTTCAAAATCTTGCATCGTATATTTCTATTTTACCTCATAAGGTTAAGCGTAGGGTACAGTCACAAAAAAAAATTCTGTATTTAATAATATATGTTTACAAAAATGTAACTATGTTTTAGTTACATAAAAGTAGAGAAAGAAACAAATTTTCAGCCTAATTCAATCAAATTTGAAAGAGTTATAAAAAGTAATAAAAAAAGGTGCGTATTCTAAGTGTCTCTTACGGGGAAAGTTTGAGATATCACCAAAAACTGTACTTTTTTAATACGTGGTGCCAAACCTATAACTTTACACAGGCTTTTGTTCATATACTCAAAAATGTAAATTAAAGACCTGTTCGAGTCAGCAAAACATTAAAAAATTGAAAAAATGCTCTATTTTTAACAATAAAAAACTGTTCAGCGAAATAAAATTATTTTGCTCGCCTCAGAGTATTCATAAATTTCTTGAGCGCTGGAATGCGAGATTCTCGAAGCAAGCTAATAGTGTGTTTACATTTTTTCTAGTATACAAATTCGATTTTTACACCCATCTAGTTGACAAAATCCGGATTCAACTAGAGAAGCTCGGCATTACAGCGCTCGTGAAGCAGCGAAGTCTCCCCGAGACCTTCGAATCATTCGACTCGTGGCGATTCGGCCCGAATACTCGCAAATCTAAGAAATTTATGTTTGTTAAAAACCATTATTTTTTATTTTTTATTTTGTGTAAATAAAGACATTTGTGACGTGCAGTTCAGAACTAAAAATAAATCAAGTTATTTATCAACTCATGACCAACAATCCACCCCCACCATAATCTACAAAATTCAAACAGACACGATCCATCGGATGCTCCGCTTCAATAACCAGCTGAATCGACTGGTTGAAGCGTCATCAAAAACTGAACAATTATTTGAAGGACAAAAGCCTGTGTAGCTTTTTTATAAACATAATAACCAACCTTTGTTTAATAGTTTTAGTTGGATCCGATGAAAATCCGATGAAACCGTAAGTAACATTTGAAAGATTAAAAAAGTTGATTTTGAGAAAAGCAACTTTAAAATTTCTCACAAAAATAATTCCATAGCTTTATTAGTTGAGCAGTTCAAAATTTTCCAGCACCGTACAACACTTCTTCCTGCTTTTTAATGAAGTTTCTGATGACTGCCGATTTTTTTTTTAATTTGGTGCACTTATCAAGATTAAAAGTTTACTGCTAATTTCTGCTTCGACTACTTCCATGGCACTTGAAGATTAAAAAAATTTATCTCATTATTCACATTTTTTTTGATTACTTTTTTCTCGTTGAGTACAATATAATGAGTAAAATTTGTGTGCTCGTAGATGCCATGTGCTATTATTAAAAGATACACTGATATATAAAATTTCATTCATGATATATAATTGTGTCACTTGATAAATTTACAAGCAACTCACTCACTCACTCACTCACTGTATTCAATGTTTTAAGCAGGTTCTTCCTTGCTGAATCATTAACAAACAAAATTTGCCTATTCGTAGTTAAATCAACAGGTTCTTTTGGATTACTAAAATTAGTTTCAAGATTTTTCTCTTCTTTAGAGCATAACTTTTTAGTTGTAAATTTCTGTAGATTATTCTGCTTTGATGAATGATAATATCTATTTATTAATTTCGTTTGAACAAATAAATAGATAATGTAGTCAGCCAACGAATGAAGTAAACAGTAGCAGCCGACGCGCATACAGTGTTACATTACAGTACATGTGCCATAACATTAAGGTGCATTCTCATTGTCGAATCCTGACTGCCCTGACGCGTCATAGACGTCACATACTATGTATTTCGTAGTACATTTCGTATTATGAATCAGAAAATTAAAAAAAATAAAGCGTTATTAAGTAAGAACTACATCGTCAATACGCTTCTCACCAGTCTCGCGAAGCATGTTGCAAGCGAATTAGTTTTAGCCGTAGCGAGACGTATTTGAATAAATGGTAACTAAGAATCTACATTATAAAATTAAGCATTGAAATTTTTTTTATTTTGACTCATGAATGCTTTTACACATTTTTTGATACTTCTAGAACACATTTCTGAAATAAAAGAAAAAATAAGATTTTTGATAATTTTTGACTGTACTCTACCCTATAAAATAAGATGTATGAAGAAAGAACTGCCGTGTTTCAATTATTGACTATCTATGCTATTCGTACAGTTGCAATTAAAAAGAATAACGAATCAAAAGTCAATAGGACATTTCGAGACATTTTCTGCACATATTTAGAGATTTGCGAAGTTATAAATTTTATTCGCAATGAGTAACGTGTGCATATCATAAAATCGTTATTTTGCTGAAAATAGTAATTTCTTCAAAGTTTATTAACGATAATAAACTCTTTTTATGGTTTTAGGTTTTGAAATTACAAGATTATCAAGGTGTAGGAAACTAATTCATAACGCGAAAAAAGAGTGTAGAAAGACGCGCCGTAAAAATTTTACTTCGGTTAATGTTGCCCGTCTTTACGTTAATTTTTACTGCTGTGGGTGTCTGCTGAAACTCAGTACGAATATTTTGTTTATAAATATGTTTTGAATCGAAATCAAATGCCGTAGCATCGGATATAAAAAAAATGAGATGAAAATTTAATAAATAAGATCTACTGTAAAAAGTTTCTATACTTTTATAGCAGTCATATTTCACTGGTTTACGATGGCTGCAACGCCCTCGTAAATTTCGTTAATATCGCCATCGAACAAGTAATTGCTGTCGATCGCCTACAACCAGTATTTTCCCTCCAGCCGGTCTCGTTACATTATTTTTGGCTGGCTAAATTATGAAGTGATGTATACGCGGCTGTAAATCAGCACGCGCACCTACATTTTCCGGAAAAACAAGGTGACGTTTCTCCCCAGGCTTCGACTTAACGAACGCCTCCAGATTCGTTCGCTTCTTTTGCAATTTCGCCGGGAACACAAGAGCCCAGGCTGATCGCGCTTGAGTGAAGGTATCAACCCCAGGCGGGCGAAAATGCAAGAGAAAAAAGAAGCCGGAATGGGGAATAAGGAGCTCGACAAGCATTTCGCATCGCGCAAAGTAGAAAAAAGGACGCGTCCGATGGGACCGTGGCGCGGCGGAGCTTCGGAACTTTTGCGCCGCAGCCGAGCGCGCGTAGCGCCTTGGAAAAGCGCCCCAGCCGCCACATCCTAGAGAATGAGGATGAAGAGTGGTTATATACGCTAATGGAAGCTTTTTTTTTCAAAGAGAAAAAATATGCGCACTCATAATTTGATTAAACGCAAACCGGAACAAGAAGCTAGATAAAGAAAGGGATGTTTTTTACCCGCTGAATAAAACGATCGGTTAAAAGATTATGGTGTTGGGAGTTAATAATTATAGTGCCTGCAATTGTTTCGTAGGCTTTTGTACTATTTTTTGTTTAATAATTGTTTTATAGAAAAATTATATATTTGATTAAGTTTCATATTTTTTTATTTCTTTCTCTACTGTCAAATTAGGGATTTGTGAACTTTAAAGAAACCTTTGATTTACCATTTTATTAAATAAATTATCTTCAAAGTATTTTTATTGAAATATTATGTATGCTGCCAATGAACAATTATCTTTGTCAGCGAATCCCTTACAATTATTGTCTTGACAGCTTTGAAGCTTGTGATTTTAATACTTACTTTTGAAATATAAAATAAACATATTTAAAATACATCATAAAATAAGTTTAGGATAGATTCTTAACAATAAAGAATATTAATGTATTTTATTTAAGTTTTGATAATATTGAAAAAAATTCAATAGCAGAGTGCGACTTCAACTGTGTAATTTGTATACCACAACGTTTCAAAATTTCACTCACATGTATAATTTAAATATTATAATGTTATAAACTTTCGAGAAGGCCGAAAGTTTATAATCATTTAAGAAAATTGGTTTGTTTTCGAAAAAAAAGGATTACAGGGTCAGTCCCCCGCTATACAGCCTGGGCAGAAATCCTGTGTTAAGGCTTCTGGGATGAAGGAAAATTAAAAAAGAATTTACGTAGGCTTATCTAATTTTTATATTTTCGATTCTTTATTCGAAAAAAATAAACTATTGAACCCGATCAGAACATGAAACTACGACGCGGGATCTCTCTCTCTTTTTATTTATTTCTAT
>JAWWEO010000045.1:9943364-10014086 GCA_035582975.1 Ormyrus labotus | reverse complement strand
ATATAAATTTCACCATGTTAAATTGTGTACAATGTTTACGTGTACGATTCTTATGTGTATCAAACGCACCTTACCAATATCCGAAATGAAAGTCAAACGTACATTTTCATATGTTTTCAAATTTTTTCATACATTTGCATACGTTTCCGTACGTTTTGCTACATTTTTTATTTCCATTGGGGTATGTTTGTAAACTAACATTAGCCTATTTAATTTAAATGTTTTAAAGGTAAAAACAAGCTATTTCTTTTTTAAAAATTGATTTTCACATTTTAAAGTTTTGACATTTGCAAGGAGAAATTTTAGAACAGTTGCTTTGTAAAATTAAAACGATATCTGTTGAATTAAACGAAATACTTTTGCTTTTCAATGAGAAATGATATCTTTAAAAGTTACGTGTTTATATTCATTACAATTTGTAATACAAATATGTCAATCGTTTGAAATAAAAGAACATTTTTTTGCAACAAAACAAAGTAGATTAACAGAAGTAGCTGTAAGTATTTATTTATTAAACTTAATTCTTTACCGGACTGCTTAAGATTTCACAAACATAACTCATATTATGTATTCTTAGTTTAAGTATTTAATATTTTTTAAATTATTGATACATACCATCACATCACTGCAGAACATATAGATATATATTTTCCCGACTTTTGTTTAATTTTATAAACTCTATACATAGATTCTGGCTTTCTTTTAACCTTTCTTCGTGACCTAATCTAAATGTATTAACTATCAAAAATATTTTTCTCATGTATTTTTTCCATTCTTAAATTATTTCCGTTTAAGCCTTAAAAATCTCTTTTTCATTCCAACTGTAGTTATCTAATTTCTATAAAATTGTTGATTCAATGGTAAAAAATCAATATTTTTAGGGTAAAATTGTCGAATGTTGTTTTAATGACATGAAATCAACTACAATTTTTTTGGGTGATTGGAGTCAAGATAATTATAAAATTTTGGGATCGTCGTCTCTTTCTTTTATACCAATATTTTTAATGACATCAAACAATGAAAATTCTATTGTGCATGATTATGAAAGATTTCAACACGTTTATGTTATAAATGAAACAATTTTTAGTAAAAAAAATCTTCCTGCGACGAGTGTTTTTATCATTTCTTCATCAATTAAAAGACTCTCAATAATACTGGAAAATTTGCGAAATAGTATTTGGTGGAATTTCGAAGCTCAATTTCTAATAATTAATAAAAATTTTAATTATGGGTGTGAATGGGCGAGAGAGTTTTTAAATGTCGTTTGGAACTATAACATATTATCTGCCTTATATTTATGTCATAAATCAAGCAATCAATTAGAGTTTTATACATTTAATCCATACACTAACTTGGCTCCGAATGTTTGGAAAACTGTACCGATAAAAAACACTTTCAATGAATCGTGGACATTATTCAAATATTTAGTTAATCAACCATACAATCTCCTGTTTACTGATTGCAAGTATACATGTTAACTATAACAATTTATTTAATTTATTTATACTAATTATACTTATTTTAATTTTATTGAAATAGGCGCCTATTTTTGTAAGTATGTATATTTTGATAAGGCAACAAACTTAAATGGGTACACTATAAAGGCAGGTCTGTACGAAGGGATAGGACCTAAAATTAAATATGAAATTAATTCTCGAAAATGCAGTAATGGAGAAATTGGGATTATGTGTACAATGGTAAAAAAAATAAATGCAGCTACTACTACAAAAATTTCTAATGTTCCCGGTGCTATTGATAAAGAAGGTCGTCCACAAGGCTTTTATCAAGAGGTTTTAACTGGCGTAGTAGATTGTAGTACAAATACAGAATTTATAAGAGGTTTTTGGAAGCAACAGGCATATCCCTTCGACTCTGAATCTCTCAATGCCGTATCTCTAAAAAAATCAGATAAATATGTTAATAGAATTATGTACGGGATTAACCCAAAATTGTGGATTTTTTTAGCCTTTTTAGGCGTTATTTCTATCTGCATTTTAAACTTCGTCTTCAAACAATCTGTACCTAAAGCTATCTTGCAATTTGTACAAATGCTTATCAGTGTGGCACATCTAAGACAACCGAGATTTATATCTAAAAAAATATTTTTTGTGATCGTATATTTTGCCCTTTCGACTACAGCTATTATTCTACAAAGCATATTAAGTTCTTTAAAAATTGTTCCTAAATCCGACGTATTGTACGTTGACTCAGTTAAGGAGCTTCTCGCCTCTAATTTAACCATTTTTGCTACTCCAGCTATGCAAGTAATTCTAGGGAACGAAGAAATTAAAAATCGGTGTAAGAGTATTAATCAATTCCGTGATTGTTCCGATCGTCTATGGAGAGGTGAAAATCTAGCTTGCATAGGCGAGACTGCAGGTTTACGATACTACATCACGGAAACACCGAAAATTCATGTGTCAACGGAGATCTTGGCTTTGCGAGGTTATGCAAATGTGTTTTCCGAAGATTGGCCACTTTCTTTTAAATTTAACCAGTTACTATTAAAAATGGCTGACAATGGAATTATTAATCAATTTTACAAGCTCGACCATCATCGGTTTCATAAAAGAAATTTTTCTAAATGTCAAATGAAAAAAATCGATGTTGAAAATTTAATTGTTGCTTTCTATTTGTTATTAATAGGCTGGGCATTGGCTATTTTTACTTTTTCTTTGGAGATTGCTTTTAACAAGATAAAATGGTTATAATATCATATATTTTTTGAATACATTTTTATTATAAATTAATATAAATGGCGTAAAATTTTTGCGAATAAAATAGTTCGTTTTATTAATTTAAAACTCGATACCTAAAATATTTAAGAATCTTATTTTAAAAACTATAAACATTTAAAAATACATTTTTTATGTATCAATGTTTAGAATGTTTGTTACACAAACTATACAAGTCGTTATGCAACTGTTTGCTAGATTATTGTATACTACATATTTACATTTTACTTTGTAAAAGTGCTTGTACTCTTACATTTTTTCAGTAAATAAATATATAATGTAGTTGTGTTTTGTAATGAAAATGTGTATTGTACTATGGATAAATAAATTAAACTAAAAAACCAAAAATTATAACTTGTAATCAAGTTTTTCTGAAAGTCATTGCCTCCTTTTTATTATTAGTAAGATAGAAAATGGCTGTTGTAGCTTTAAATTATTATTATTAAATTAATAATTATTATTTATCATTAGTATTAAATTAATTTAATAACATAATTTAATAATTATTTAATAAATAAATAATTAAATAAATAATTTTATATGAAAGAAATGTACAAAACCCTATAAAACCGTACAAAAACATACGGAAACATATGCAAATGTACGTAAACACATAAAAATGTATAAAATATCCGAAATGAAAGTCAAACGTATATTTTTGTTAGGTTAGGTAAAAAATGTAGAAAAACGTACGGAAACGTATGCAAATGTATGAAAAAATTTAAAAACATGCGTAAAAACGCATTTCTTCTAAATCCTCAATTTGGACAAGACAATCAAAATAAAAGTGTACTGAATCATATATTTCCAATCGGATTTCTTAGCCTTTTTAAAAGCATATGTTTACTTTTTTTTAATTGTGTACATTCATGCTAGCACTACATTATTTTCTATTTACAGTTTTTGTAAAATTAACATTTTGTCATAAATTGAAGTGCATAAAACTATTGTTTAACCGTTAATGGAAGGCAGGTTATCCAGCATGTTATGCAGGTTCGCCATGATGATTTTCTCCTTGAAAAAACCAAAAACGTTTCTTTTTGCCTCCGGCAGAACTGGAACTTGATCCATCATTGGGGTTTTCAGGTGACTTTGGCTTTTCATCCAAAACGTGCATATTGCGGTGGTAACCACGCGGATTCTGAGCTTCTTCGATAAATCTCATGTATCCGTTGAACCTCGTGAATACTACCGGTTCTAACGTATTGCAATGCGGAGGTCCGTTACTGAGAACTCCGATGATTTTATCACGGTAAACTAATCCAGATCCGCTGTCACCCTATAAATGAAAGATACCTTAAACTAATCTGAATTTATTTAAATAAAGTATTCGTACTTACGAAACAACCTGTACGAAATACTTCTGTATCTGCATTCCTCACACAAATCGATGTTTCGAAAGTTTGACATTCGTCTCTGCCGAGTATTTTAACATTCATATATCTATTTATGGTGCTATCGGTTCTCTTTGGGAATAACTGTCCATTGCGTTTTGCAAGTACATCAAACCCGAATCCGCAAAACGTAGCTTGTTGATTAACGCCAGCAATAGAGCGTGGATCCAATACTGCCAGAGGTATGATCGCTAGTCTGTCTGGATGCTGATGTACGCCTAAATCAGCGCTTAACTAAAATCACAACAAGCCCATAAATATATCAAAAGATTTCTCAATTCTACTATATCTCACTTCTGCAACAGCTATATCTGCGTGAAAATTTGTGTACTCTAAGGGGATAAAGGCTCTAATGAGATCCCTCTCGATTCCTGGTCCATTCCTGTGGTTTGTACCCGCTATAATTTTTGTTCTGCCGAAAGGGTAAAAGATCTCTTGAACAACATTGTTTTTGACGGTTATTAGACAATGAGCAGCGGTCAGGATGTATCTTTCACTTATGATGCTACCGCTGCATAAATGCTTGTACTCATTTTTTGGACCTTCCTTTTTCTGAATGGATACGTGGAACTTAAAGAGATGATGATTGTCAAGTATGCCATTGATTATGGGAAAGGCTGTCATATTTTTCGCTGTAAAAGACAGGCAAAGATATTTTAAGCTCTTAAAAAAAAGATAAAATTTTTAATGATGGTGACCCAAAGAGTTTATCCTATATTATTACGTAATTGGAATTTACTTACCGTAATAAAACAGATTCACTACAATTAAAAACAAAAAGCAAAATAAATTGTGCTTCATTTTTATAATTTAGATTCAGAGCGTCGAGTAAAATAACTAGAAATATATAAAATTTCGTGACTTACTACCTTTTAAATTAGTAATGTGCTATATAATGACATTTTGAAAATTATGTAAAATAATAAAAGTGGATTTATTATTTTTGCTTCCTCAAGGAAAAAGCTTTGTTACGACGAAAAAAAATGTTTAAGGCAAAAGTTGTTTAAAATCGTGTTTTAAGACTTGGTATAAAAAAATTATTTTGGAGCAAAAATATTTTCGTGTTGTATGTATGTCCATTGGCTATAACTGTTGAAATAATCATCAATTCTTTTTATGTGATATACTTTAAGTTTATAACTTTTTTCAATTTATTTATTTTCCTTTATTTTATGGACAAAAACGACTTAGATAGTGTACCATCAACATCTAAATTATTCATATATTATACAAGAACTATCATTAGCAGCAAAAAACCTTTGAATGATTCTTGTTCTTACTCCGACATAAGTTTAGCTTAGCTTCAATTTTAAAACTATCTTAGTTATGCACGACTTCTTTAATTATGAAATATGGGATCTAGATGTCAGAGAAATTCAACAAAAGGCAGAAAAATCCAATTAGATAGAGAAAATAAAACTTAACAAATCTTATTACACGGTAACGGAGATGTTGTAGCGGACGTTCAGGCATAAGATATTTCTTATCTTCTTATCAGTCTTGCCTTGACGGTCGCTGTTTTTCCTCTCTCGTTCTTTCTGCCAACGTTTCGCTGTAAAGGCGAGTTCTTATTCTACGCCCGCTTCGCTTTCCCCGGCTTTTATTTCTCGACTATGCGCAATCCGTCATAAAAATGGCAGATGGCAGCGTCGGTGTTGAAGAAAGCCGAGTTTACAAGGGAATTGTTTTCCGGGACCAGCGGTAAGTGAGAGAAGGAAAGAATGAGAGAGATGCGCTACGCTCCAATATTGTTTTCTTACTGCTCGTAAAGCTTGCGCCTCGTTAAAAAAGGATCAAACCCCCATAGTACACTGCGCAAACGCTCTCTTTTTTTGCGAATCAACCGAGAACATTCTGCTTGTGGCCGATATAAGCATAAGCCGATTCTCTTCACGAAACAATTGAATTTTAAATTTTAATTTGATACGTAAATATTGTAATTTTAATAGTAACGCATTGATATTCTTTTTGATCGAAAAGATACTCCCGAGAAATGAATATCCCTAAACCAAAGGCTAAAAATTTGAATTGTATCAATTAAGGATAATCACTCTTTGCAGGGTTATCACTGGGCGGTGGCCTCATAGTGCTGGCATCAGCCCTATCCGAGGCCTCGTGGGACCTGCCGCAAAAGTACAGCTATTCATCGTCGAACAAGTCCGAGGACACGGGCCTGCCCCAATACCATTATGGCTGGTGCCTCCAGTTATCCGGACTGGCTCTCATCCTATCCGAGGTCGCGGCCCTCCTCACAATATCCGGTTACATGGCTCGCTTTCCCACCGTCGAGGACATGGTACGTGATGCACTGAGAGAACGGACTATGCTCTCTCGTTAATCATCGTCCATACAGACTCCTTCCCTCGTAAGCTTTGTGAAATCAAAGTCCGCCCGCATCGGAGAGGACGTGTTGGAGGGGGGGTGTCCGGCGCTAACACCTACCTGAAATTTAGAGCACCATCGTTCCTTTCTTGATGCCGCCGATGTTGATATTTATTCAACCCTATTTTGTAGCCGACGAGGCAAATTTTATGCGGCCGACGGCATTAATTTTTTTTTCATTTTGAACTTTTAACGGATGAGATTTGTTTTCGTTCTGTCTCGGTTCACGAAGAGTTTTACAAAAATTGATTACGCACACTGAGAGAATTGTCTATATACTAAAAATTATTATACTTTTACCAATGTGTATAAAAACTTGCATTATCCTAAAAATTACTGTACTATATACTAAAATGTAATAAAACTGAATCAATTTTTACTACAATTATATTAAATTTTAATATATAGTATAGTAATTTTTAGGATAATGCAAGTTTGCAAAAATATTAGTATAGAATATAGTAATTTTTAGTAGAACATTTCTCTCCCAAGGAGAGTATACTTCATTTGGGTAATGGATTTTCCTATAACTTTGGGAGCTTCTCCTATAACTGTGTTAAAATATGGAGGAAGCCGCGTCCGTTCGGTCTAACGCTCGATTTTTCAAAAGTTAAATTTCATCAAAAAATCTTTATTTGTTTAAAAGTTATAGCTAAATAAAAATTTACAATAAAATTAAGCTAAAATTACATAAGTAGATTTTTTATGTTATATTAATGGTCATTCTTTGTTTGACTATAACTTTTGAACAAATAAAGATTTTTTGATGAAAGTTTTTTTAATCGATAGGATTTGACCTCACCTTTGAAATGCGAATAGTTAAAATACTGTACCGTTGATAGTTGAGAAGTTATTAAACAAAAATCGATTTTTCTTAGATTTTCGCTAACAGAGCACATGATAACTTTTGAAAAATCGAGCGTTAGACGGAACTGACGCAACTTCCTTCTCACTCTCCTTGTCAGTGCAACAGAATATATTAAGATAGTGCAAAGTACCCTTCTTTTCATTATCAAAATTCCGTTGAGCTAAAAAAAAATTCATTTAGCTGAAGTACAAATACTCTTAATTTGCATAACTTATATTACTTTTACGCATTTCTCACTTGATTTAACTAATCTTCTCAGGATTAGCAAAAGAATTATGCATCAGGCTTTTACGCTTGCATCCACTTAATTCGCGCCAAATCAAGTTTTTAATTAGGAGACTTTGTATTTCAATTATATAATTTAAAGTCTGCCACGTACACTTACAAAGATTAATAATTAAATTTTAAGAAGTTTACACTCTGATTGTACGAAACTTTTTAATTCATTCAAAGGTGCGAGTAATGGTGCCAGGTGCTGAACGAAAGCTGCGTGAACAGCGTGGCCTTAGCTCTGAATACCTTGTCAGAGCACATCAAAAATCACCAGGACCTACTGCGTGCTCTGGAGTTAGTCAACCTTCAAAAGGCCAAGGTATAATGAATTTTGGGAAATTAATTATTCTAAAATGAATATAGGACTTTGGTTGATAATTGCTATATATTCGAAAAGGATTTAACAACTAAATAAACATGCATCCGATGTATAATATTACTCCAATAATTTGATTTATTTGCAATAAACTGCATTCGAAACACATTCAAAATTATTTTGATTATAAATCTAATAACATTTTAATGATCTACAAGTTATCATATACATAGTCATTGACGGATTATTTACACATTATAAATTATATATTATTGATAATTAACGTGTAATAAGTTAATTAGATATATTAGATTGATAAAAAAAAACATAATTATGAACTGATACTTCTCGCATTAATTAAAGTATACGTCCGTGTTGTTAAGACATGATTTCTGATTAGGTCCAACAAGATTGGCCGAGGAGGGTACGTCGTTACTGTGTAAATCGGCGCCAGACATCTGCGCTTCTAATCCCCAGTCGGCCATCAGCTACGTTGACAAGGCAGACCTGTCGCATATGCTGCCTGCTTATCCAGAAACCAAGATAATTGAGCCACACTTTGTCAGTACGGCTTTCCCCGAAAAGGCCGACCAGAGTGTCGTGGACTCGCGGCTGAGCGGCTTTGTCGACAAAGAAGGCCTCATCATGGATTCGCGCATGCTCTCCGAGTCCCGGCAGAACATGATTGCGTTCGCCGAGGGCAAAGAGCATGTGGTATGTCAAGAACCGCCCACAAGGTTCAGCGATTTTCCCCCTCCACAATTACCGACTGAGCAGCAGCAGCAGCAGCAACAGCAGGTACAGCAAGTACAAGTGGTGCAGCAGCAGCCTCCTCTAGCGTTTGCTGATACGGAACCGCCCGCTTTTATCGACCACCAAAAACCTTCGCAGCAGCAGCAGCAGCAGCAGCAGCAGCAACAGCATCAACAGCAGATACTGGTGGACTCATTATTGGATGCACCCTATGGATACGATACACGTTTTAATAGCTTGGCTGGTCAAACAGTGCCAATCACGCTGAAGCACCATCATCATCAGGTTAATGCCTCCGTTTCCGCAATCCAATCTTCAGCTTCACCCCAGTACATTTATCAAAATTTTGGCACAATACATTCAGGCGTATTAAGGGTAGCTGAGCCTGGCACTAGTTCTGCTAGCTCGAATTGCTCCAGTCAACGCAGTATGACTTTGCAGAATCCTAAGCGAAAGCCAGCCAACGCCCAGATTGCCCAAAATACTTTCAGTACCCTAGAATGCGAAAGACGAAGACGGGGTGGCGGCGGGGGCGGTGGTGGCAATGGCTCACCGGCTGCCATAGCGACTTCTTCTAAAGCCAATTTTTGTGCAGGAAGCGCAGTATGACCACCGTCCCAGGCTGCTCCGTCAAGGTAACTCAGGAATGAGGAAACCACGTTGTAAAGACGAGGTTTTATTTCCGCAGCCCTGCTGGATCGTATCCGGGAAAATAAAGTGAACAAATTATAATTGGCTGAATGTTTGATCCAGCAGACGGAATGGGCTTTAAAAAATACTAAGGTTTAAAATTGATGAGCAGACGAAAGATAGAGGACATCGCTTTTTGTATTGGCGAGACCCATCATGACAATGATAGCTCTTTTAAAAACTTACCTAGCGTGAAAGTAATTGATTTAGTGTGTACAGAAAGTAATTGATTTAGTATGTAAAGAGTGTTAAATGGAAGGATTTTTCTGTACTCTGAAAATTCAATCAATTTAGTTCAAAAAATCGAAACAGATTAAAAGGTTTAAAATAATTTCATATATTATAAATATTTTTATGTTATTACATCTCCTGCAGGTATAACTAGTAATTAAATTAATTTTTTATTACGTTATATGCAGAAATAAAAGACATAAAGAAGCATAATTTAAAAATAGCGTAATTTTTATTGTTTTGTTAGGTGTTGCAAATCTACAATTTAATAAATGGCGTATGTAAACGGACGTGTTTTGAATGCTACCACTTTTAAAGTAAATATAATTTGTAGATTTTTACGATTTTTATTGAATAATTTTAATTCCGTTAAGTTTACGGCGATAACACTTTTTTAATGTTTATTGACGTGCTGTAATCGTTATACGAATTATATATGTAACATTCTTTTTATAAAATGAAAAATTTTTATTGTATTAATTTTATACTGCCAAAATTAATTCCTTGTTAAACTTATTATAATATTTAGACGTCACTGAACGAATTCAGTAACAAGACTGTGACTTTTGTACATAAAAAATAGTGTATTTCATAAGCATGAATATTAAAAAAATTATAAATGTATAAATAACTGAATATTATTAGTATACAAAAGTACATTAATTATTGGCATTTGCTAAATCAAGACAAGTAATTTGATAAAACATTTAAAAAAATGAATTAATGTATTTTTGTAGACTATATTAAGTATTGTATATTCTGAAGTTCGATTCAAGTTTTTCATTTTTGTATCAAGTATTTATCGTACTGCTCTCAAAAATAGAGATTCGAATCGGACCGAAAAATGAAATGTCCATGCATCATTTCAACTTGCTGTTAAACAATCTTAAATGGTAACTAAATAAGTTAAAAAAATTATAAAAACCTAAGTATGTTGATGATGTATTATAGTTAACCAAAGAAAGTGTAAACCAAAAAAGTTTAAAATGTAGTCTATATAAAACTAACCCAGTAGATGGTTGATGTAGTAAAAATTAATCAAGTCTGTAAAATTTCGAATGTACTCCGCAGGTCCAACTAGGCCTGCAAAGTATAAGATGAAATTTATTTGTGTGGCTACGAAAGGTTCCTGAACATATCAAAACGTGAGACAAGTAAAAACTGGTGGAAAAGTTTACAATCATGGGAGCTTCATAACTCAAACGTCGATTGACTGTAATAATTTTTGCTGATAGATCTAAGCGCTGATTTTCTTACGAGAAAAGAACTGTTTTCATACGAGACCATTAAAACCCATAAATAAGAACTGCTCATGTACGTGTAAATGAGAAACACGTTTGTCATATGTATTAATCGTAGTTGAATGTAATAAAGTGTTTCTTTTATAGCAAAATTTAAAAAATTGTTTTTTCCAATACATCCTTTGTCCTTACGATTTAGAATTAAGAAAGGACTTCACTTTACTTTTCATAATAATAAATAATCGATATTTTGTATGAAAAAGTTAGGCTTTCGGGACAAAGATGGCGCGCTGTGATCGAAATTTACTCCAAAGAGCTAACTCTACTGGCGAAGCTAATGTTTAATTAACGCCGCATAATTGCCTGGCCAATTAGGCTTTTACCGTTCAATATTAATCTGCGATTTGAATTCATTTCAATGTGTTTAAATTTTACTGAATGCATAATCGACTCTTAAACTAATTGCGAATGCAAAACTCGTAACCTGTATTTGCAAGCGAAGATGCACTCTGAAATTTTAAGTCTAGAAACTTTCAGACAATATTTATGCAATTGGTATTTTATTGCTTTTTATTATACCGAAAATATTCTTGAGCATATCAATAAATGCACATAATTTTGTAAAGTATAGGTCGTCGTTGATTCCTAAACAAACTAAAAAACTATTAAAAATATTAGAGAGATACAGTGAAAGTAGTTATATTTAGAAGATTTTACAAGTGTTTAAATTTCAAGAGTTAAATAATTTCTTATTAGTTAATTCAAATTTTCAAATTAATTAGAAGAAAGTAAGATATTCGAGACAATAGTTATTAAAACCTAACTACAACCCATATAAAAAAATAATCTGAGAAAGATAAATTTAATTTAAATCACAATTGCTCGACATCAATCTCTTTGCTTCTTCTTGCCGCTAAAATATCAAACGATGACTGTTTATTCGAGAAAGAGAAAGAGAAAGAGAAAAAGTAGAGTCGGCGTTCGCATACAAATATGTGTCATGCCTCGCGAGCACACGTGTCTCGCCAAATTATCATCGGTGCGAATCAACCGCCCGATTTGACTGACGGCGCGTAAATGAGTGAACTTTCTTCTCGCGGGGGCAGCTTTGGAAGGGCCGCTTGCACGTTGGATGCGAACTACGTTTGCGTAGCTATTTCCCCCGAATATATGCGCATTAGTTCACATTTAGGCATAGCTTTCGTCTGACCAGGTGAGTATCACTTGTTTGGGTCACGGATTTTGTTCGAACTTTGGGATATATTTTCCAATGTTAAAATATGAAACAAGCCGCGTGCGTTCGGCCTAATGCTCGTTTTTTCAAAAGTTATGAGCTCTTTTAGCGAAAAGCTAGGAAAAATCGATTTTCGTTCAATCATATACAACTTTTCAGCTGTTAATTTTAGAGTATTGTAACTTCCGACCTCCAAAAATTTTTATTTCTTCAAAAGTTATAGCTAAATAAAAATTTGTAATAAAAGAAGCAAAAATTACGTCAATGAATTTTTTTGGATTTTTTTATACTATTTTAATGGTCATTTTTAGTTGAAAAATCGAGCGTTCAGCCGAACGCACGAGGCTTCTTTCATATTTTAATATTAGAAAACATATCCCAAAGTTCGAACAACATCCGTGACCCAAACAAATGATACTCTCCTGGTGAGTGTATTTAATTTAGTTTAGTTCTGACTTTGTATGCTAAATATCAACATTTGGAGTTAAAAATTTAGTTAGAAGAATAAAAAAAGTTTCAACTAAAGTGAAATTATTGTAATAAATAATTTTAAGGAAATCAGTTATCTAAATTTCTGTTAGATCTACCAATAGAATCTAAAAAATGACTTAAATCTACTTTAAAAGAGATAATTATATTTAATCGTTTACATAAACCAGAAATCTAAACGGCATGTTTCCCAGAAAATTAATATACAGAAAAGTCGGTATCATAGATGCTCAGGAGGTCGTTCCGATGAGCGAGGGGCGTTAAGAAAAATTATGCAAAAGGCAAGCTGCCACGCGGAAGAGCCCGAGTCTCCGATAAGCAAGCGTGGGTAGAAAAAAAAAAAAAAAAAAAAAAAAAAGGCGGTCGCTCGCCGCGCCGAGGGGAAAAGCCGCGTCGGCAAAGAAGAAAAAGAAGAGTATAGTCGGCAGCTCCGCGCGGAGACGCGCTTATAATCCAGACCGCCATCTATCATCGTGGAGTATACTAGTTAGGCGATTCTATCTTCCCGCCTTCTTTACGCACCCCGGCGAGAGTAGTCTCTCTCCTCTCTCACACACTCCTCTTTTGTTGCCTCGTTTAATAACTCGTGATGAATGTACACTTCGTCGCCCTCTCGGGGTTGCGAATAGAAGCACCTGAGAGCCGAACGGCAGTTTCTCTCTCGTTCTCTCTCTCTCGCCTTGACTTCGGGACGGGCTGCAAATTAAAATCGTAAATTTCTTATTCTATCCGAGGCTATTTCGCATCGTTCCGCTTTCGTTACGCTGCGAACGTCGCGCAGCACGCGGCCTTTCTGCTGCGTCCAATCTCCGTCATTTTTTAAATTGGACCGGGCGGAGGAGACGTACCAGCATTGCGCAAAGGACGAGTATGGAGACAACGCGTTAACGATCAAACGAGGACAAAGCGAGCCCGAGGGACTCAATCTTTCGCTTAATTTAAGATGATAAAACTTAGAGGTACTTTCTTACGCAGGAAGCTTAGAGAAAAAAAATGCCCTCGCCGGAGTGTCGACGTCGGTGTTTGCCCGCTTCTAGCATCGACTCGACGCATCTCGGCACGTGCAAAATTGTTACTAAATCCTCCATGCATCAAGTTGTCGTTCGGCCTCTTGGGCTTCCGCAGGAATCTCGCTCGCCTCTCGCGCGGCCCTTATCGTCCGATAATCCAGGACGATTCGGACGGTAAAGCACGGCCCGCTGACAAATGATGGCCGAGGCTCAGGCTCGCCGGAACAGGGCCCTAAATCGGCCCCGACGCAGTAATTCAGCCCACCCCTCCTCCATCCCCCAGCGATCCTTTCGGCCATCCATCCCGAACGTCTCTCGCGCGAAACGACTCTCTCTCTCTCTCTCTCTCTCTTATCTGAGCGGCGCGCCGTGCAGCGAATTAGCGAGCGGTATTAAATTACGCGGCGCGATATCGCGCGTCCCTCCGCTCGGAATTAACCCTGTAGCGACCGAGGGATAATTTCATTTGGCGAACGCGAGCGGCAACCGCTATCTCCATATGTCTGTCTCCCGCGCTCGCCAAGGGCCGTGCTCGCCGATGTTATTTGGAACGCGCCGCGGGGCGAAAACGGTCGAGAGAGCGCTGCGGCGCGCCGGGATTTTCCTTATTTTATAAGCGCGAACGCCGCGACGGACGGAGTTACGCTTAATGCTTCGGTTTTATCTTGTTTAGGAAGATACTCGGACGACTTTTCCATTTTAATTATATGCGCTCTCGCTTGCTTTTTTTTCAATCTTTGAGTTCTGAATTTTGTTTGACAGGCTGACGTATTTTGGAAATAGTTTACTAATGTAGATATACAGCTTTTATAATTGCGTTAACAATTTCAACAGATTCTCAAAGTAAGCAAATATTCTTTATAAAATTTACAAACGACTTCTCACATTAATTTTCTAAATAATATAAATTTTAGAAAATACAAGTAAAAATTCGTTAACTCAAGGAATCAAGCAATCGTACAGAATGTAAATCTCGTTTCCATTTGCCTTATCAGCTCTTTTTTTTTCAACCCCGCTGCTATAGGCACGTTTAAAAGAAGCGTTTCATTTCTTTTAATCTCTCGCATAAAAATGAAATTTAGCGGTCGCGGCCCACCACGAGGCAGCGAATAAAAATCGCACCTATCTCGCAGAGCAAATACCCACGAAATATCCGGCAACTGCCGACGAAGCAGCGCTCAGTGGAATTCTTTCTCCGGGTGGAAAACGTCGCTCTCCCGCGCGCTTATAGCTTATCGTCATCGGTGTAGTATTATATACACCACACCGAAGCTTGTTGGTACACACTCGTTCGTACATTCGAAAACTTTTTTCTTCCACTCTGTGACAGAAGCTAATTTTTAAAAAGCCGATCGCCCGATAAGAAGACCAATGCACGACGCTTATCAAGCCCTCGTGAGACTTCGAGGAACAGCCGGCGGCTGATTTTTCTAGCGCCTACGATGAAATTTTTTTTTTTTTTTTTTTGGCGACGAGGGAAAGGGGGAAATTTCAAATTTTTCACTGACATCCTATTTACGCTTTGACAATTGTCATTTTTTTTTTACAGATAAGAGCCGTATCTCCGTGATCAATCATAACGGGGTTTACAGCATACGAATGCGAGTTTTTAAGACAGATAATGCCATGATAAAAAATAAACTCATCTATAAGTACGTTGTAAATTGATTATAAATGCGTATGACAGGCTCATTTATTTTATTCTTTAGAAACTCTTATCTAAGTAAACAAATTTTTAATGTTCCGTTTGCATCGTTGCCGCTGAAAATTGTGTAATATTTAAAAAAATTAGAATAAAAAGGCGGATAATTTTCCACACTTCGAAACGCCAGGAAGGGAAAGAAATCTTTTTCGGTAACCGTCGCTTCTTTCTTTTCTACAGAGCCACTTGCTCCGAGAGTCCCTCTCCTTCTCTCTCTCTCTCTCTCTCTTTGCCCGAGATCCGAGTAATTCGATTTGACCATCTCTCTTTCTCCCTTCGATTTCGCCCGCTGATCCCCGGGAATTGGTTGACAAATTCGCCGGAACCCTCTTGGCGTGATAAAGCGCGCGCGCGAGCGGCATAAAACCGCTGCTCCTCAAATGGGGAGCAAAAAGGAGAGAGCGAGAGAGAGAGAGAAAGAGAGAGATCGGAGAATGAAAGAGGAAAAAAATGAGGTTCGCACCCTCGATGGAGCGGAGCGACGAAATCTCCCCCATTTGTGGGACAAAGAGAGAGAGAGAGAGAGAGAGAGAGAGCCGGACCTTTCTCCCACCCCCGCGCTCCTTGCCGCCCGTCCGACTTCATCTTTGCGCACGCCCTCGTATCTCTCCCCGTCGCCCTCCGGGGAGATCGCGATCGTCGCCCACGCGCGAGAGCCTCGCAGCCGCGAGACCGCCGGCTCCTGACCGCAGCCGCCGTCCCTTTTTTTTGCGAATCCCTTTCTTTCGAGAGCCAAGGAAGGCGGGAGGAGTCTTCGCGCGAATTGCACGGGCGCTTTTTACGTTGAGCTCGTGATTATTGTGAATTATTTAGCGGGAGTTTAAGCGGGGCGAAGAATTTTTGGAGGCGACGCTACGTGGGAGCTTTGTCGGGCGGAGAAAAATGATGGAGATTAATTGGGTTCTAACAATAACAAATAGTACTTTACCTAGCCTTTTTTATGGATCGTAAAATCAAGCTGAAACGCGGCACCATTATGACAGTCGTAAATGTCAATGAAAAGTCATTATAAGCGTAGAAGTGTTCTATCTAGAAAAAGCAACTGTCGGCACTAAAAGTTCGCTGAAATTAGCGCGGTACCGATTGCCAAAAAATTATTGAAACTAAAACGTAAAACGAGTCTACAACCTTTTACTGCAGATGAAAAGAAAAAACTTTTCCGTGAAAGAGCAAGCGACAAAAGTTTTTCGAAATAAACGTTCATTTTTCGGAAAGCCCGACGGAGCGAAAAATCTTATCAGATAAAAAGAAAACGTGCCTCGCAGCGCCCGCTAATAAATCAAGCAATCATCTAAATGAAAAAGCCGCGACGGGAATAACAACTCGGTGTGCCGTCCATCTCTCCTCCCTGCACTTGCCTACCTCCGCTCGAAAAATTCGCGTGCCCTCCTCCCCCTTACCGCGGCGTGTATGAAAAAAAAAAAAAAAAAAAAATTATGGGGCACGCTGTTGCCATGGCGACGTTCCGGGAAAGAGGGATTCGTCTAAATCCGCGTGGCGAGAGGGATAAAGCTCGCACGCTCTCTCTCTCTTTCGTGCGGGGGAGCAGAGTTAAGCTGAGAGATTTGCGCGGGCCGCGCCGGTTGGTCGGTTCATTGTTTCAGCGCGGCTCGCCGTGAGCCTTCAATATCTTGCGCGAGCGACCCGTAAAACGCTCGCCATTTCGGATTTTTCGCCCGACGGTAAGGAAAGGAAATGCTTTGCGAGCCGGATCCGTGCGTCATGTGCCTCGTAAACGTTGCACACCGAGGCTTCGCTGCCGCTTTTCTCTCTCTCTCTCTCTCTCTCCCTCTGCTGCTCCCTATTTCTTTTTTTTTTTTTTATAAAATTGCAGCGTTGAGTTGAATTAGCCATGAGTTACTGGCTCCCAACGTTATTTATCGCGTCGAATGGCGCTGTAAGCGTTGGTGCTTTTTTATTGTTTTTTTTTTTTATGGACAGCAGTGCATAGATTTATGAGAAGAATTTTGCGCAGCGTTCTCTAAATTTTTAAATAAAAAAACTTTGAGGGTGGACTGTGTAGTTAACAAGCGCGTGACTCGCTTATTAAAACAATGGTCCACTTACAGTCTCTTGTATACATTTAATTCTTGTAATCCTGTCTGATACACACCCCATACTGTGGTGGATAAGTAAAAGGAAACATTAAGCTAGGTTCAATGTACTCTCAACACAACATTTCACACGTGTTTATGCGTTAAAAATACGATTTGAATTTTTTAATTCGACCACAATAAAAGTTCATTAATTTTCATTTTAATAAAATCACAATTAATCAAAAATGGTAATTTTCCGAGAATCTTCCGAAAGGAATAGCGGTTTGTTAAATGTTCAGAATACTTCAAAGTATTATGAGACTCTAAAGATGAATTATTGAGTATGAAAGCACGTATATTAAGTAGCCGCATAGCTGGTCACCTGAAGCAGTGATTTATGAAGACTCGAATTAATACTGGTCCAACTTTACCCTCTTTTTCTCCCAATTCTTTATAATCAAACGAGTAGATTCGTTCGGTAAAATGACTTTCTTTCTTATCTTAAAATTAAAATATAATATATTCTATAGAGTTGATGCAATTTGGAAACTTAGTTTTCGCTTGGCAGCGCAATTTTGATCTTAAAATTAAATTCAAAACGCGTAATTATAACGAAGCGATTATACACAAGATAACAAGATTTGAAATACTGATTCAATTAAAGCAAACGTATAATTTGCATTAAAATGTTTAAAATTTAAATTATTATACATTTCGTACATTTCCATCAATACTTAATTAACGTATTTATTCAAATCAAGAGCACTTTTGCCTTACTTGCCTAAATAAACGATTAATTACACTTTTAAATTACAATAATAATAATACAATCTTTTACCTACGTAACACTGCTGGTATCTTTTATTACTGTTACTTTCACTTAAAGCTAGATTACCAGAATAGTTAGAAAAAAAATATTCATCTTTGAATTTGTGACCCGAACAGAATATTTTGAACCCCGGTAGGAGAAAGAAGAAGCCGAGTAGCCGCTTAAAACAGATGCGTAGAACCCGATGAAAACTTATAGATTTACATTTATTGTCACAATAATTTAATTTAGCCCGTTCGCTCGTAAATTTGCCGATTATCGGTCCTGCTTATTAAAATCCCAATGCGCTCTCTTGCGTCTTTTCCAAGCGGCCTCCTCTCCCCTCGTCCGAAGCTCGAGCTTCTCTTGCCTCTGGCGCATTCTTGTTTCTTTCTTTCTCTCTTTTTGCCGGCGGTACGGAACGTCTCTCTTTATCCGCACTTCTACCAGTAAAGCATATTAGCCTATACAGTTTGTAAATAAAAGAGTACACGGAAGTATACTCATTAAAATAATTATAATTTATTACAATTTTGACGCGCCGCGCTGAATTTTTAAGCGCTGAAACGTCAGATATGTTAATTTACTCCTGAAACTAGTAACAGATAATTTTAAATGATAAAAGAACAAGCGTCAGTATCATTATCGAAGCTTATAATTTTAGTGGAAAGGACTGCTTTTCGTCTCCGTTGGAAAATTGAATTTTAGGAAAATTTCTTCTGCCCGGCTAAAACGGCGCAACGGCACTTCGGCGTCGTTTACACTTTCTTTTCCCCCTCCGGTTAAGGATCCTTATTTTCCGCAACCCCGACATACCGTAAACACAGATTAGCCAATACGCTTAGGCTGACGCGCGCTTACGTATATATATCCTTCGCTCCTCCCTCTCCTGCTCTTTCCCTTTACGATCTCCCGATGCTAATTTCACGGGACTCGCGGTCGTATGGCAAGTCAGCGCGCGGCGAACGAAAGAGAGACGTCGGAGAACACGAACGGAGGAAGAGAGAGAGAGTGAGGGGGGGGGGAAGGAGAGAGGGAGAGGGGAGGTTTAAGGCCCCCTTCGAGGCAGCTTCACTGACGATGACGAGATGATCGCTTAATTTGGCCAACAGCTGCCGCGTCTTCGTCGTTCCTTCGCACACTTTATCCTTCCCCCCCTCCCCCCTACCTTATTTTCTTCTAAGAGCTTCGTTTTTAGTGATTTTCTCCTTCTTCCTTTTTATGCTTTTCTCTCCTTAATAAGATATTATAAAGCCGCGGCGTCCTGTAATTAAACCCCATCATTAATTCATCTACGGGAATTTATGTTTTAGATTGATTTTAGAGCCGGATCGAGGCGCGCGGTATACCTATTTTCGAGAGAAAGAGAGAGAGAGAGAGAGAGCGATAAAAAAAACAAGAGGACGGAGACCGCTCGTTTAAAAAAAAAAAAAAGAAAAAAAGTGTAAAAAAAAAAGTCAGTGACCGTAGAGAAAAAGTTCGAAGCTCAGGCGTGTACGCGCACACACCTCTTAATCCCCGGGATGCGATTATTTATGAACGTAAGAGGACAGCCTCGAGAATCTCTTAACCGCGCCGCGCGGCGCGCAGAAGAATGAGAGAGAGCGCTCGCATTCCTCTTCTTCTTTTCTTATTCTCGCGGAGCCGGAATATCCTCTGCTTATTTGCATTAATTAAATAATCTGTTAAACGCTGCGGCGTGGAACTGTCGTATTTTTTTTTCTATTAATCTGCGCTAGGTTTGGTGCTATTTTTTTTTTTTTTTTTTTCGGGTTCGCGGTGAGTGGGGAGCGATTCTCGTCGTTTCGTGGAAATTTCACGTAAAAATCAGATGTATAATTAATATCTTATATCAATGATTTTTTAATTCATTGGTTTATATATTAAATTTCAAAAAAATTAGATTTATATTTTAAACTTCGAAATATTCGGTGTCTCTTACTTTTTTCACGTTGCCACAGGGTTTCTTCTGAAACCAATTTTACTGTCAGGAAGCGTTAAGTTATAATTAATTAATGTATAAAAATATCGCTAGATAATAAAATTATTATAAACAAAAAAAAATATCATTGGTATAAACATAATATTTTTCTACAATTTTATTCAATTTTCATGATCGATGAAAATAGAACGTATAAATAAAGTTAATAAAGAAGGAACTTTTTCAGGTATTTGCATGTTCTGCAATTCATGATTTAAAAACTCATTTATCACGGTCCAAAGTCTCCAAATGTTCCCCTGTAACTTCGACAGGTATTTATAGAATTTTTAACACCTGTTCGGAAAGCCATAACTTCTGTCCGTATAATTTAATGTCTTAATTTGCCGCGAAACATTTTCGGGAGAAAAAGAATTTAGCGTTTCATTTTCACAATAATAACAGTAGGCCGCAGCATTTTACAAAAAACAAAAAAAAATAAATAAATAATAATAAAGCAGAGGAAAAAAAAAATGGACGCGGAGAACGCTGGTCGTAGAAAAATAATTTTCGAAACGAACGCGCGGTGAGGCCTCATTGACCCTAAACACGTCTAATCCTCCTAAAGCGAAATCCCATAAATTCCCAAAATTTACGACTGCACGTATAGACATGTGAGAGCGCAACTCCCTCGCGTTCGGGAGCCGCGCGAGGAATTCTATTCTGCCGGTTGGTTAGGTTAGGAAAAAACGAAGGATATTTAAATGACCGTATTCTATATTACAAGCGAAAGAAGCCCCGTCTGCATAAAGTTCGAGTCAGCTGTAAGCAAAAAAGGCGCGAATCGGATGAAAGGAAAACCGCAAGGGGTCGGAGATGACGGAGCTCGAAAGGCGAGATGAATGTATTTATTTATGATATGGCTTAATCAGTGGCCGTAATAGCCAACAATTAAATTTAACAGTATATGTGCATGCATAATTTAGAATTATTTACAAGTACCGGTACCACAAAGAATTAAGAGTGTAGAAAATTGATGTTATAAATTTTGAATAAAATTTCATTTGCGTTCGATGCTTCGAAGATCTTTAACGCTGATAAATCGGGCTATTTAAATATTCAGATAGATGCATATCTTCAATTTTCACGGTTCGAGAGGGAAAAATTTAGAATCAAAATTTTCTGCGACGCTAATAATAATCGATGCTTCGAAGATACATATATTGCTAATTTTTTTTTTGGTGCTAGATTATTTCGAAAATCATCGGTGAATTTATTTGATAACGTTAAAAACCGCGATAATTATTTTAATTTACGTGTCAATATTTTAATCACCGAGATCTGCGAGAGTCGCCCCGAAAAAAGCGAAGAAAATGAAAAGAAATAGAAAGAAAAATCGCGCCGTGTCTCGAAGGCAAAGCAAAACTCAAAAATAAAAACGAGTACGGAGTCTCTCTCTCTCTCTCTCGCTCTCTCTCTCTCTCCTTCTCTTTTGTAGCCTCGGTTGCGCGCGAGGAACGAGAAATGAGAAAGAGTGTAATAAATTGGCGGTGAGATTATTCTCGACGTGCATTAAGACGTCAAGCGGCGACGAACGCGAGCGAGGCACGCTTGAAAAGTATTGTCCGACACCTTCTGCTGTCTGTGTTCGGGCTGCCGTGCCGACTCTTCCTTTCTCTTTCTCTCTCTCTCTCTCTCTCTCTCTCTCTTCACCTTCCTCCAGCCATCTCTCACACTTTCTCACTCGCGTACTTTACACCTACGTCTACCCCTACCGTTTCGACACACACACATCGACTCGCTCGTTCACTTGAAATCCATCTCTCTCCTATATATTCCATACCTTTTTCTCATTTCGTTCGTTTTCTCCTGTTTCTCTCTTTCTTTCTCGCGCCTCTCTCTCCTTTCGCCGTGGCCCCTTTGGTTTCGCCGAGCAGGCCAGATGCAGTAACTCTTTACGCTCAGGGCAAAGATCGCTCGTACGCTCTTTTTCGCTCAACCTCTGCTCCCTCTTTCCCTCGCGCGCCCGCACGCACACAGACACACGCACACGGACTGACGCGCATCGTCCCGCCGCGCGCACCAACTTTACCAAGGGACAGCGACAGAAGACCGAGGAGGGAGAAGAACCGGGGAGACTTATGGCCGCCTTAATCAGCCGAGGTGCGAACGGGCTAATTTGAATTCGTTAACCATAAGCGAATCCGATGCGTGACGCTTTTTCCAGGGACGCAAAATAAGACGAGAGCCTCCGGAGCCAGGCAGAAGAAGCAGAGAGGAGGCGGCGGGAGGAGAGCGAGGAACGGGACGGCGATTAAGTTGCACCTTAACTTTCCGTGACGTGTATATTATGCGCTTCCATTGGCTTATCTCCCCGCGCGTGTACGCGTCCGTGTGTATACATACATCGGAGCCGCGATATATCGACGACGAGGCTGCTGATGATGATGATGATGATGATGATGATGATGATCGGCACCGCGCGCGCGCGCCGGGGGAGGGAAAGAAATATTTTTCCCCCGAGCGGGAAAGCAACACGACAATCACAACCGGGCATTGTGCGATCGACCGGGGCGAGATGGATCGCTCGATCGAGGCACAAAGACCCCCCGCGGGACGCGCGCCGCCGCGGCTTTTCGGCGGGTGTTAAGTATAACCGAGGTCTATATACGCGGGGCACCTGGCCTCACAAAGGCGCGGCTCCTCTTTCTCCTCCTAGCAGTGCTTTCCCCGACGCTTCTTTACCGCGGCCTTTTTTTTTAGAGGGTTTTCGATTTGGGCTACTAGGATTTCGAGGCTGGGGGCGCCGGGCGGGCTATGAAAAATTCTGTTGATTTTGGAGGAGCGACGTTTTGGGCGGAGCGAATGAATTCTTTCATTTCGTTCCGTTCGGATTATTGAGTGAAAAATTGATGCGTTTTTACGAGCCGTTGAGCCACCGCGCCTAGAGAGCTGCATTGCTTGGCTTAAATTGAAATTTTAGTGTAATGCGCTTTTGATGAGGGTTAGAGGGGCTAGACGAAAGTGTTAAAGTTTAGTTTAAAAGCTGTTGTTACTCGAAATAGTCGAAAATTGAATGTTTTGCGAAAAGTTTACGTTCTCTTGTTGTATCTAAATTTTTGATAAATTTATTTAAATTTAAAAAAAAAAGGTTTATGCGAAGGCGAGAGATAGTTTTGAGTAAATTAGTCTACATGATTTTGTAAAATATAAAAGAAAAAGATTTAAGAGACAAAACTAATTGCACGTTTTTAAAATGATTTTAACAGCAAAAATGTTTCAAAATATAATTACACCTTTCCCACGTCTATCAAAGGAAATTCATTGCGCAAGAGGTTTTGCGTTTAAATGAGATCCTTTTTACGGCTCGCTGGTATGACCGAATACTACTATTACATAAGGATATTTAAAGCGTGAACCATCAAATTCGAAACTTTATTCTTTGTAAGCGCCTTGAATAAAAAAAAAGTAATTGTTTAATCATTTTTAAAGAACGGTTTACTTTTACATTTTTATGTCTAATCTTCAAATCTGCCTTCGCGTAATCACATAAATAATAGCAGGGATATTTCGTACATAATAAGACTTAAAAATTTTTGACGATGCGTAAAAAATAATTTGCTTTAAAAACGACTCTCTTCCATTCTCTCGAGGTATCGGACTCGAGAAACATCATAAATTTGTTGCATTACGAAAATTTATAACAGCCCATAATTTTGCTACTTGCTCGTCCACGAGGCATAATAAATTAAATTTAGCAAGGATGCCGCGCGTTAAACGATGCGTTACACCTAAGATCGATAACGATCGCCGGTACGTATCGCATTTGCATGAATCGGCGAGATCGATCGGATTTTTCCTGCCGACGATGCCTCAATTAGCGGGGGAATAAAATTTCCCCGGCAAAACGACGACAATATCCACACCGCCTAAACGGAGATAATCATCTCTCCGTTCGATATCTTTCCTCGATAAACCGTCGCTCCGACGCGAGTCACTCGCCCGGCAAAACCCTCGGAGGAAAAAAAAAATTAATTTTTTGCCGCGCCCGCGCAAGCACGGAGTATCCGTCGGTTCTTTTAAAGTTGGCGCGGCTCACCCCCGGGGAAGAGGCGCGAAAGGCGAAAGAAAGAGCCACATAACGCCGACGTTTACGAGGTGTTATTATGCGCACGTGCGCTTGAGATTTTCAACCATTTTTTTTTCTGTTTTTTTTTTTTTTGTTTTGTTGCGATCTTTTGCGTAACGAGCTAACGAATATCGATACCGTTTGAATTACTCGCGTAGCGTTGGGCAATGCCGGGCCTTTGATCGATACGGTTTTTTTTTTCGGTAGATCCGAGAGCCGATCGTGAAGTAATCACGTCGAGAGCTCGCGGGGCTCTATTAATTTTGGACTCGACTATGATGTGAATTATGAGAAAACATTACGTTTAATGACTCCGTTAATTGATGAAGTCGGGGACGATGAAAAGAAGACGTACGCCCTCGAGTGAAAATAATGCAGTTGATTAAGCTGCTGGGTAAAATTAGTATTTATTAGACGATTTTTTAGTTGTCGACGCAGGTTCTGTAATCATAGCGTGAGAAATGTTATAAATTTGAATGATTTATCATAATAATATCTATACAAACATAATACGATAATGTGCACAGAATTATTTCTAATTTGAGCCTAATAATCATCAGAATCTGTTTCCATTTGAAATCTATTATAATCCGTAGCATATATAAAACGTAAATCGTTTAAAAAACTTTGCCAAATCACAGAAAAAGAAGATGTAAACTAAAGAAGTTTTTACATTCTATTCGATCGATTTATCGAATATGCAGGAGCCCATAAGAGTCGTCCCGCAGGGCAAGTTGATTAAGTTGTTCCAGAAAAATAATTTAACGTCACTCTCACACCTATATATAATAAAGTTTAATTCCATTTATAATATTCACATATTTTTTCATCAATTTTTTTTTAAATTACGGTTTTTTAAGTTTTTTTAGAAGCGTCATGCAAAAATTTTAAAATAAAAGTGAAGAAGAAACGAATGAAATTATCTAAGTTATCAGATAGGTATATCTACTAAATTTACATAATTACTTTTTATAGTGTGGCAGAAAATTATAATAACTTATACTTTAATTATTATTGAACTGCAAATAAATGTTTAAGTAATGTTTCATAGTTTTAAAAATCTGCGGCTGAAAAGGTTAAAGTGCTGTTTGAAACTCGTAGGATCCTATAATTCCAGCGATATAACTAAATATAGTATTAAAATTATCGGAATATATAGGTGACAATTTAAATATTTAAAGAGTTTTTTCTACACCATACTTTATGCTTAAGTAAGATTAACAACTAATATTATTAAAACTAATAGGCTAGAAAGTCTTGCATGTCTACAATTTCTTCTAATCCTAATTTACCGACTACACATTGAAAATTCAAAAATGTACATCAACGCATTAAAAAAACCACTATATTAAGTTAAATTAGCCGTAAACGCAGCCATATATACGTGTAACGGCTGAATGTTCGTTATACCAAGCAATTATTTTATACAATTTAAGCGCTCGTGACGATGTTTTTTTCGGCTTGGTGCCACTTTCACATTTCTTTGACTGGCCAAGCTTGACAAAATTGAAAATTAAAAGTAGTCCCCGGGACAACACCGGCCAATATACGTCTATCAACAGATAAACTCGAAATCTCTTTTAATTTTCACTTGCCGCCGGCAACGTCATTCCCAACAGCAACAAAATTCATTGTCCCGCTCGCGCAGTACGCAACAAAGGAAGCCATTGAAAAGAGTCCTTCTCCCAGCGCCTCGGTTAACTCGGTAATAAGATTTTCATTGTAAAACAGCATTGCTCGGACGAATCGACTTATAAATCGAAAGAGCGCCTTATATACATATATACAGAGACCCGTAAAAGTCTCCCCGCGGGGCAGCCGATGAAGACGTCTCTCTCTCTCTCTCTCTCTCTCTCTCTCGAACTATGTCTCTCTTTCTCGCTCTCGCGAGCGCTCGTCCCTTCTGTCTCTCTCAGTTCTCACACCTCTGAAGAGATACAGAGAAGCGGCGCGGTCAAAGGCCCGCGGGGGGTAAGGCCCCTGGGACCGTAAGGCTAATTGATACGTAAGATTACGTTCCTCTCCCGGCTCCCTCTCCAACGCGCCTCTTCTTTTCTCTCCTCCTCCTCCTCCTCCTCCTCCTACCAGCCGAGACGTATTCTTCTTCGTCCTCTTTCGAGGATGCTGCTGCCGATGCTTTTTCTTCTTGCTCAATCTTTTTTCGCCCCCTCCGGGGACTTTTGCGCGGCGCGGGGCCCGAGCTATATACGTGCAGCGGACGGATGATTGCTTATGTCCCGGCAATGCGGTGCACTAAATTCTTCTTCGTATAGGAGCTGTTAACTTGGTGGCACTCGAAACTTTCGCTCGCCTCTCGCCGCTCGTAAATCCTGTTCCCTTCGGTAAAAGATATCATTAGATGTGCAAAATGGATTATGTAATGAATTTTGTAAATGAGAGTTAAAGGTATAAGGGTTCTTCGAAAGCCGCGTTTTTTTCGAATCGTAATTTTTTTTTTCTTTTTTTATAACAATTTTCAAAAATTTGTAGGTACAAAAAAATCCGACGTAAAAAATTACATTTTTTATAACGACCCTGATTTTTTTCTGTCTCGGAAAGAAAAATGATTTGTCCGATTGATTTGAATCAAAAGAAATCTACATTAGAGGGAGTTTGTAGTATTAGTAATCCATTCATTTTTCTTTTGATGAATCGAGCGCTGGAATTTCATAAGAGAAGTCGTTTTTTCTACCGCCGAGCGCTGGATATTAATGGAACGGCAATAAATTACTTTTCGTGTTAAGGAGGTGTGAAATAACGAAGTTGCTCGCAGGGCTACTCCAACAAATTCCTTTAAACGCTATATATTCAATTTTATTTTATTTTTCTACTTTTTCTTCATTCATTTTGTAGAAAATAAGAAATAAACTGTCGATCGTCTTATAACTTAGCGGCTTTGCATATTATAAGGAAATAGAATTAAATGAATATACAAATTTCTTTCGGCTTGTGAATCCTCCAAAAATTTCAAAGCACGCAACCAGTATTTTCTCGTGAAAAAGTCATCATTCGGATGGTAAGAGAGCAATAAAAAGCTGTAAATCAAAATCTGAGCGCGCTGCTCAAAACGCCTTTTATTTGGCCGAAAGCAGAAGAGAACACTTCGCCATCTGAAAAGGATTCAATAGAAAAGTGATTCTTAACGGGCCCATCACTCGGCAGCCCCAAATATCATTTCCCCTCTTGCGGACCTGTACAAGACGCGCCGCGTAAAATGTGCCTCCCAAAGGGGAGCTCGCAAAACCTCCCGACGCCGCTCGCGAAGGAAGGCCCGTACGGCCGCTAAAAGAAGCAGAGCGACAGGCGGCAGCAACAACAAGAAGAGCGACACAATGCGGTGCACACGAGCACCGGCGAAATTACATCTCGAAATGCAAGAAAAGGCCAGACAATGCGCGCGCGAAACACTCTCCCTCTCTCTCTCTCTCTCTCTCCCTCCGCTCGGAGGATGACGACGGGAGAGAGGTGCTGGAGGGCGGAGGGCACACGCGAAGGTTCGGGGCGTGGTCCCGGGTGATTTAGCGTCCAAGAGGTGCGTGTCTCTATTGCCCCGCTCGCGCGCGAGCGGCTAAACAACGGCCTGTACTACTCGCGCTCCTTCGCCCTCTCTCTCTCTCTCTCTCTCTTTCTCTCTCTCTCTCTCGGGGCGGCAGCTTTACAGCCGTTTAGTGTTTTACGGCCGTTTTATGAGCGCCGCGCCGCGCGCTCAAGCTTAAGAGAGAGAACGAGTCGTGTGAGAGTTAACTCCGCGACTGGAGCTATCTCTCTCTCTCTCTCTCTCTCTCTCCCTCTCTCTCTTTCGAATATAACCCGAGTGGTGACGACGATTTCTCGAGCGTAAACGGGAGAAGGAGAGAGTCGAGCTTGACTTTTTTCTTTCTTACTTTCCTCTTCCGATGGGAGGATTGAGTTTTTTCGGTAGGTGTTTTCGGATTCCGCGAGGCGCTTTTTAGTGTTAGGTACGGAAATTTTTTAACTCAATTCCTGCGATAAATATTTATTCAAAAAAACATTTCTTTGAACGTGCGAGAGCCGTTTTGGTACAATAAACCCCGACCGATTGTACGTTTCTTTTGAAAATAAATCTTAAAATTCAACGCAACATCAAAAGTCCGAGAAGAAGGAAAGTTTAAAAGTTAGATTAATTGCACTGCCGTTAAACCTTTAAAATAAAGTCACTAATAGTTACGTAGCTATTAAGCTTGATTTCAAACGCTCGGCTCCGACGGCGATTAAGACATTAAACTGCAGGGTAAGAGAGAAGTTATTCGTTGGCACCGGCTGTAAATCACGAATTAGACAAAAATTACATCGGTAAGTTGATTCGATCGTATCCGATCTATATAATCCACGTGGGCGCGTTCGTACAGGAAGGTATTTCTTGCTCCATCGTGCCTCGCGCACAATTGTCTCCGAGTTGCTCACCCCCCTTTGTTCTGCGACGTAGAAAGTACCGAGTAACTCGATAGTAAATCAAAAATTTTATCTAACGAACTATCATAATCGGCCCGCAAAGAAGTGAATACGTCGTGCTTCAAAATATTTTCATTGCATTAAGCTTTTAAATATGAATTGGTTTGGCTCGCTTATTCGCCCTGTTACTTTATTTTAATTAATCTGATACGCCGCTCTTTATTTTGATCTAAAGAGAAATTACGAAGTAACATGATAATTATATAATAATTTTCTGTTTTTCTTGTTGCTTAATTTATTAATAGCTATTCGTTTATTAATCGATTATTAAAAACTGTAGGTACTAAATAAAGCCGTCCTAATCTTAACGTCTTAACGTATCTGATCATACTTTTTTATGAACAAAACGCTACCTTTAATTTTGTACTTATTTTAAGAGTCAGTTTAATAGCTCAAAGGCTCAAATCTGGAATACGTTTTTACGACTGATGACTGTTAACATTACCACTCATAATACTTTATTACCTACGTTTACATGTAAACTAGCACTACTGGTGCAATGTAAGCACGTCGACAAACGCGACTTCACAGATGTTATCCACACGTCGGCTAACACATCGCATTACTTGCGCACGCATACATGTTAACTAATTTTCAAAATGGGAATACATTCTTCGCGTGTAAAAAGTAATGTGTTCTTATAAGAGATGGCATAGGCGCAGGTGATATCACTATAATTTCATATAGAAAGCCACCGAATACAGCAATTTAAAAAAAAAATGCGATAAAGTAATAATTAATTGATTGTATAAAACAGTTTTTGTTGTAAGTTTGTGGACAGTAACCAATTAATAAAGGCGTCTATTAAGCTTTTGAGGACCGTTACTAAACCAATTTATTATAACATTTCAAAATAACTTAAAAATAATATAAATTAGTATTCTCAATAAAATTTTATTTTCATGTACCGTTGCAAAATTTCTCCACACGCCGCGGGACGCGGTTAAAAACGGATCCGTCAGGCCAATTCGAACCCGCAAATGACAGTTTTCGATAACTACAATGTGCAATCGAATTATATCAAAACTGCAGACCGCCGCAAGAGTTATTCTCACCGTCGATGCTTAATAGCGAAGTTATTTATTATTATTACATCGAGATTTTTGCTCCAGATATATAAACGCGCTCTGCCCTCGCGCCCATATAAAGCATCCCGAGCCGAAAGGAATGCATTCGGCAGTGATATTTATCAAAAACGCAGTCGGTATCTCGGGCCGGGAACTCAAAAAGGCCGCGGCAGCGTTATACATCTCGTATCATCGCAAGATGCTCCATCACCATCTGCGCGCGGGAACTCGAGCGAGGAGATATGCAGCGTTTCGCCTCGATCTGGGAGTGTTGTGCGCGCGAACCGCGGGCCCCGGACACGCGGGTATATATCCCGGCGCATTATAAATAGTGCCGTATTCCTTATCCCATAAATAAGTCTACTTAGGCTCTTACACGCGTCTCTCCTTCGCGCACGTACGGAGACCGCCGCTTATCGCGCTCGAGGGGCTACGTAACGATAACGAGCTAATAATAATCGAGTTAACCTGCCTCGCGCTCCTCGGCTACTCTCTCTCTCTCTCTCTCTGCTGGGGTGCAAAAAAAATCCATTATCTAGGGAAGGTAACGCGGCACACGCGGCGCGTCCGATCGATTTTATCGGACGCGAGACTCGGGGCTTTTATAAAGCCCCCAATATCTCGCCGGGGAATCAGAAGAGGCGCGCGCGCGCGCGCGCGAGTACGAGAAGACCTGACAAAAGAATTTTACGAGCGCGATAGGGTTGTTTATGCATTATCGATAAGCTCGCCGACGTATATTTTAAAACTTATAAGTGATATGGGGGGGCCCCTCCTCGCTGAATATTTTGTAATGTGCTTGTGTGGTTATTGATGCCTTTAAAGGTACTTTAGCCGCGGCTCCTCTCGGGTCCCGCGCAACAATTGGCGAGTTTCGTTTACCGCCGCGGAGAATTAATAAAAATAATCGGCGTGAGTCACGTATATAGCGGTCTTTAAGACGGAGGAAAAGATCATCCACTAATTGAATTGATTAGATTAATTTTAGATTCACGCGCGGCTTTTCAATGTTTATAAAGTATATTAAAAAAATGCTTCCATCCTCGCCTTCCAAATCGCCGAAGTTAAGAGGCACAGATTAAAAAATATATACCCTTTGGCGCGAAATTCCCTACCCATCGTTCACACTTAGCTCTCGCGCGGTCGATCCGCCGTCTCGCGAATCGGAGCCTTCTTCGGAATTTCGATTATCCGCCCGGTCGCGTTCACCCCCGTAACGATCGGCTAACTCGGCTGGCCCGCCTTCGAGAAACAAGCCCGCTCCACCTTCTCTCCTCGCAGAGAATACGCCGGCGGCTTTGGTGGAAGCGAGTCTTTTTGCATTTAAATTAATTTGCGCCGATTAATTTTTAATTAAAGGAACGCGGGATACGAGAGAGAGAGAGAGAGAGAGGGAGGGAGGGAGGGAGAGACTGGAGGTATCGAGCGGGCACACACGAACGCACGCACGCACACACACACGCGCGTGCCGAGCTGATGAGTCGTTCTTCTTGCTGCTTCCTTTTCGCAGATGCCCCTCGTCGATGAGATTTATACTAAGCGGACATATTGTAATTATTAATTTTCGAGGGCTCCGGCATCATTTCGATCCGACCTTTTACGAAGAAATTTACAATGCCGCCCCGGCCGATAGCTCAAAAGCTATCCCGCCATCTTTCACACTGTTTTATGGAGCCAGGGTTATAAGCTCGGAAACTTTATTGTTATACGATTGATCCGTCCTCGCTAGGTTTTTTTTTTTGTGTTATTTATTCAGCGATTGGGAACGAATAGTTTATAAAAATTTTTTGACAACTTTTGACAAATCGCAAACGATATCATTCGCACTTGTTACTTTTTTTTGCCATTAGCTTTCGATGCAAGATAGAGAGCTCAAAAAATGAGGATAGTAATTATACTTACGCAACAAAAATTTGCCTTTTAAATTTCTTTCGCAAAATATACACCTCCGCGTGTATTCGATGGAAAAGTGCGTGCGCCCGTATAACTTTATTATCGGCGTGCGCCGCGCACGTATAATTTTCTTTTACTTCTTCAAAGAGAAAGCTAGCCGACAATAATATTTCTATAGTCCAACCAATTTTGATGAGACCAACATCTTACAAAATCTGGGCTTTTTACAAAAAAGAAAAAACCAGTTTCGAACCTGCCTATCATTTTCCACTCTAAAACCACTGTCCAAGTACTTCGGTTAACAGTTTTATAAACAGCTGTGCATTACCGGACACAGGCGAAAATCAACTGCTCGCGTGCTTACCCGGGGCAATATCTCTCTCTCTCTCTCTCTCTCTCCGAGCAAAGCACGCTTCGGTGTATGCGCCAATTAAATTAAATCCATCCGATTCTTATTCGTTTCAACAAAAGGATGTAAGCCAAGGAGAAAAAAGGGGGAGACCGCGCGACTGGCAGTTTCCAGCGTCTAGAATCGCAGCTGCCACCGCTCGCGGCTTAATTACGAATCCCTCCGGAAGCACGAGCGAGAAGTTGCGCCGCCACCGGAGAGGAGAGGAGCGCGCATCGGTAGCGAGACTCGGCGAGAGGGGCAATAAAATGAGATCGTCCGCGAGAAACTATGTTTTGAGAGAGGAAACACGCGAGCTGATTTAGATTACAAGCCGCCGAGCAAAGGAAGGTTTTACGCGCGATCGAGTTGAACGCGCGACGCCTGGCAATGTATCTCGCGCGATTGCCGCGCGTTTGCTTAGATTTTTAACCGAGAAAAATTAATTAAAAAATTTAATATACGGAAGGTTCATTGAGAATTTTTTTTTAATAACGAATGTCTGTCCGTTCATTAAACGTCCGTAAAAAACGAGGGGCTTTATCGATGCAACGCAGAGGGAATTGACGTTACCACGAGCTCTCAATCGGCCCGTGGCGAACACAAATTCATTAAAGTTTTGTCAAAAAGAAAGCTGCTAAGAAGAATATGCTTTATTCGGCCTCGCAGCGTTGCGGCGTCGAGGGCCGAGAGCGAAAGAGCCGACGCGCATATTTATAAAAGTAAAACGTCAAAACAATGTACGCGCGGCGTACATATATGTAGGAAAATATAACGCGACTTGCCTCGCGCGCACAGGTGCAATCAGCTTTCTCTTGCAATTAAAATTGCGCTGATTAAAGGGACGAAAGGCAATCGACAACGTATACGTACATATAACATTTGGCTCGTTTTATTTGCCACCGAGTTATTATCTCGTTTCTTTCGGTATCCGTTTCGCCTCGCCACACACGCACACACACACGCAAACGCGCGTGTAACGTCGCGAACACACGAGGGAAGAAAGGAGCGAAAGAGAGTGGAGGCAGAAATACCGAAGCGCACCGGAATATCCACGCCTACCCATAACGATATTTTAATTAAAGCGAGGCGCGCTGGAAGCAGGACGGGCTGATCCCGGGAGAAATTCAATCTCGCGATAATAAATGATCGTCGGGCCAACACCTTCTCCTGACTGCTGACGAGAGATTCGAGCGCGCTTAAAAGCACTTCACACCTCCGAACGCCTCTGTACACCGATGACGTAGTTCCATTTTATCCAATTATAATCACTCTAGATCGGGAGAGAGAGAGAGAGAGAGAGAGAGAGAGAGAGAGAGAGAGAGAGAGAGAGCGGCCGAGTCTATGAGCAGCGCTTATCTTTCGCCTCGTTGCTCTGCTTCATTTTTACCCTCCTCTCTCTCTCTCACTCGGCGGTGCTTTTCTCTCCGCCCTTTTTTTCGAGCCGCCTCTTCTTCTTTGTGTTTTGCTCTCGAGCACAGCCGTCCTTTGATCGTTATGAGCCGGCTACTCCCCTTTGATGAGTGCACTGATTTTCCTGCCCCGATACTTTGCCTTTCTTGCTTCTAGTTCTTTTTCGGCTTCTTTCGCCAAAGACAATTACATATCGCGCGTACCTCAGGAATTCGCCCGTTTTTCCGCGAGCCTCTTTTTTTTTTTTTTTCAAGTGTTTACCGAAGTTCCGCATTAAGCTCGCGTGAGATTTATGAAAGTTAATGCACTCAAAATTCGCGCGGGGAGAGAAAGTCGAAGCGCCGTAATAATTGAGAAAGGCGCTGTCTTATTTATTGTTTCGTTCTAGATTACTTCTGCGATTCTAAACGTCTCGTTTCTTTTCTTGTGTAGAAAATTAAATTTTATACGGAGACTATTAGGGGGAAGCATTGAGCTACCTGGGTGTACGTATCATTTAATTTTGCAAAATGGGCAGCCATAATTCAACATCGTAAAAATGAAAATGATTCAGGCAGAATTACAGTGTCCAAAGTGATTAACATAAGGTAGTTGTAAGGTTTTTTTTTTGATTTACGAACAAGAAGCTCGACTGATACTATAACTGTCACCGACAAGTGTACCAACTTTTTTAAAGTAATTTATTTATAAATATATGCCCTCGATAACAATCTTATTTATGAAGTACAGGATAATCTGTTTCGCGAGCAAAAAAACTTAAATGGGCTACGTATATCAATGTTTTACTCGTTGGAACAATATCCTTCGTACAAATGATTCTATATATATTTTTGATAATTACTTGAAACGGCTGTGTAATGACACTTGGCAGAAACAGCTCTTAGATATAGGTTCGGCTCGAAAAGTAGCCTTAAAAATCCCGGAAAACATGCCGCGTTTAGTTAAAATTCAATTTTTTAGCCGACTAAGCCGCTGCGAGTCCAAGGCACTTCTCCCGCTTACGTTCGTTCCCTGACAACTCAATTCGTCCTCTCTCTCTCTCTCTCTCTTTCTCGATCTTCTCTTTTGGCTTTTCGGTCGGCGAGGGGGTGCGGGGAGAGGGACGAGGCGCGCAGGTACGGCGTTCGCGCGCCCTGTCCCAACCACGGAAAATTGAATTAGTGACGAGGCCGAGGCAGACTCGCCGGAGCCGTTCGTAATTGCTTTTTTCGCTTGTTATATGCACAGCCTGCGTGAGTCATCGATATACGCGCGCGCTAGCATCTTTCTTCCCGGGCCCGGGGAGAGTACCTATATCCATTTCTCAAACGCAAAATTGCCTTCTTGGCCGGCCTTTTTTTCGGGAAGAAAAGATTCCCATTATCAGGTGTGAAAAGGGCGTGAGGTTTTTAACGGCGGCTTTGTTTTCTTTTTGCGCCTCCTCCATCTCGCTCGTTTATCGGCTCGTTGTTTCGTGCGCGAGTCAGCCGGGGCGGGGGGAGGGGATTGCACCGCGCGTCCTGGAGAATGATTTGAATTTTTTTGAAAACTCGAAAGAGGAACGCGCGCTATAGAAAGAGATTTTTTTCAGAAAAAGATGGACTATTCGGCCGCTTTGATTGAGATTCTCTAGTTCTTTTCTTCGCTTTTTCGGGAATCGATCCAAGTCATCTTATTCGTTTCTTTGTAAAACTCTAGAATATTATAAAATTGGATAACTTTCAGTAATTATCCAAGTTTTAGTGCAACAATCTTTAGCAAATAATCTTTGCTACACGCACATCAGAGATTAAATCGTAAAATCATTTCGAAACGTCCCAGCTGTTTCCGAGTCGCTTCGTTTTCCAAAAATTAGCCGTCAGTTTTTTTTCGATCAGCTTATCTGACAAGCAAATCGAATTGGTTCACACCTCCTCTGCTGACTGGCCAGAAAAGAGAATTTAATCAGTGATTACCTAACGAAAAGCCCGGCTAAACGGGCCGTCCCTCCCCCGAGTCAGCGCGGAAGAGCGCGCCGATCTTTGAGCAATTACCGGGTAAAACACGCCTACGATCGAGACAAATGCCCGGCTCGTGACTCGGCCGAAAGCTCTCGCGCTTGCTTCCGAAAAGCGCCCGAAAGCCGGAGCGGTTATTATTATTTAGCGCCGAGGGCTTCATTAATCGAGGCGAGCCGCCGCGCCGCGGACGAGAGAGAGGGACGACGCAGCGACGTGATGGCTCTATTACGGAATTAATAACTATAAATCTTGCGCGCGGAGCGAGAGAGAGAGAGAGAGAGAGGATCGGCGGCGAGGCGGTAGCGCGCGTGGCGGCGGTGCCGGAGAGCCCCCGAGTCGCCGGCCATCCTTCACGGGCCCGTTAATTATACCGTGCGGCGCGCGGCAATTGCGCGCGCGGGGCGACTCTCTCGCTCCGAAAATATGCGTCAAGGGGGCCAGTCAGCCGGCCCCGCGAAAGTGCACCGACTTTTGCGGCCGCGGCGGCGGCGGCGATTACATCAAGCTGCGCGCTGACCGCTTCATTATATATACCCCGTCAGTGGGTAAGGCTTTGTTGCATGTTTTTTTTTTTTTTTCTTAGGGGGGATCTTGCGCGGATACTTTTTTTTTTCAACCTTCTTTCCGACTCGCGGGAATTAATTATTGTAATTAGTGACGTATTCCATCTTCCTTTTTAACAATTTATATATATATATGCGCGAGATTTATTGATTCCTTTGAGGGATTTGGATGCTGGCTAGTTTCAATTTAGAATACTTTTGCAGGGTTTTCGTTGTCGCCGAGTGCCAATGGTCCGGTGCACTGGCAAGATATAATATAAAACAGATTCATTCATTCTTTAAAAAAAAATAAAAAATTAGTTTAATCCGACTAAAAAGCACACTCGAACCACCTCCTCCCGGCGAGAAAGCAAGTTTCTTTCCTACCTCGATGACTTCATTTACGTCCTTTTGAATCTCATTAGCAGCCCTTTTTGCTCGACCCTTCCCCAGCTTAATACCCGAGTAAGAAAAGAGCAGTACACGTAACGCCTCTGCCCCATCCATTTGCGGCGCAAACGGGACAATCGGCGCCGCCTCCTCGCGCGATTCATCCTTTCTCGTATATACCCGTACGGCGAAATCGGATTCGTCGTCGCGTGCTCCGAGGGCATTAGGAATCTGCCTCGCCTCGCGTTTGCGCGCGCGCGCCCGCCGCTTCGAATTTCGAAGGAAGCGCGTGTGATTTCATCGACTCGGCCGCTCTAATTGGCCTCTCATTATCGCGCTCGTCCGTGTTTGTGTGTGTGTATGCGGGAATACCGAACGAATGTCGCTCCGATTATTGCCAGTTATTATCTGCCGCGGGACCGTTCGATTTAATGGGCGATTGTTTCGAACGCGCGGCGGCAGCGGCAGCCGTTAATAGATATTTATCGCGAGGCGGAGCGCTTAATGCCGCGGATCGAGCCGCGCGCGGATATATATCGAACGAGCGAAAAGGCGGCTTTGCCCTTTTTCGGTTGCGACGCCGAGCCTAGGAAATAGGGTTATTGAATAGAAGCTCGCAGATTTAGAGAACCGATAGCAGTACGTATTTGGTTGTGGGTAATGTGTTGTAATGGAGTGGTTAGCGTGTTTTATTAAACTTTTCGGAGTAGCGTGAGAATGTACGTGCCGCGAATCGCGTTTGATTGAAACTTCGGCATTTAGTTAAATTGCTTTTTGTCTGTGCGTTTCGTTAGGAAGATTTTCCAGGCGGATAAACGATGTATCGAATGTACAATTTAATAAAATTATATTTATTTTACTTGGAGTCAGGAACGTTAATTAAAAGCGATATAAATAATGATGACTGATGTTCATTCAGTCTTGCGCAATCGCTGTTAGCCCAAGTGTGTATTGTAAGAAATAAAGTCGCAGAATAAAACATTAAATATATTTAAATACTCTCAATGTACGTTGACTGCAGGTAAAAAATCGATACTGGGTTAAAATAAATGCTTAAGATGCGTACAAAAATTGAGTACACGACCGAATTTGATCGAGTCGTAAACGAACATGGATGTGAAATTAAACAATTTGGTAGAAACTAGATCACTGGTTGAAAATGTTTATATACATATAATATATTATTGCTTCACTTATTTTAATGCTTGAAAGGTGCATAATAAATACATTAAAATTTGAACTTTTAAATATAAAAGAAGTAGTTATTTTTTCAGCCTCCAATTAAACATTGCCAACCCATGAAACATGATCGATCCTTACGATTACACCAATTTTCTCAAAGTGATACTCGCTGAATCTCGAGAAACAAGAAAAAAGAAGATACCCCGTAGCCAAACTGGTTATTGATTTCCAGTAAATGACTCAATTCTTCAAATGTCCTGAATCGACTAAAACCAGTGATTAAGCGGACTCAGCTGGCGGCTCCCGTGATTCCTAGATTTTATTAAAGAAAAACGATGCGCAATAGCCGTCTATCACGATATACAGCTGTAAATACAAGCTGAAGGGCGCTGTAAAAGGTAATAGCCCGGTTGTCTCGGATTTATTTCTCTTTTTTCACTCCCGGCGACTCCTTTGAGAAATTCTGCTCTTTCTGCCGCGCGGATAAAACTGACCAATCCTCCTGCTCTCCTCGTTTTTTTTTTTTTTTTTTCCTTTTTCGAAGCTGATCTGTACTGCTCTACTCGTAAAATTTCCGAAGCTTCCTCTCTTGCTCCCGCTGCGGCGTTCGATCCTAAAACTATAATTGGCCAAATTCTATTAGACCGGTTTTTTTTTTTTTTTTTCATTCTTCTGGCGAAGAGGAGGCCACGGGATGACTATTAGGTTATAGGCCGATATACGCGGAATCTCGTGTTTTTCTGCGAAGGTTTGTGCTGTGCTATTTTAAAATGAGAGGATACCTCACCTTTGCTGAGAAATCAATCGGCGGTCGTTATCTCCATTCGCTGACAGTTATTTTTTGCAAGTTACTATTATACTAATTCTTCTTGTTTGCACTAGAAATCATTCGAGTTGATATTAAAATAATTTTCTTTGGATTGGGTGTATTAACGTTCTTCTCCTTATTCACATTGCCAAGCATCCTTCTTTTAAAACACGCTTGTAGAAATATTACATAAGTCATTTATAATATTTAACAATGCCCTTTGGTTTGACATTATAGGCATAATTACAGGCTAAAAGATTTTATGGGACTGATTTGATATACAAATTGTAATTTTTAAAAATTTTTATGCTGCATTACAAGTATATAACCGTCGAAACCAGCTCAAAATTGGAAAGTCAAATTATCCTACGCAAAAAAAAGGCTCTTACCTTCGCCGTTACCAATGAAAAATTGACGGAAGCATTATTTTAATATCTTTATTAAACGTTACAATAAAATGTTCGAGGGATGCTTCAAAAAACTCGTTCCGAACCGGCCATCAGAAGATAACTCCTCAAAATAATCTCCACGAAAATCGGCCGCTAACGGCGGAGTCGCCAATTGCCTAAAATTAAGCAAATTTAATTAAAAAGCAAAAAGAACATCCCCCTCCTCGAGGGCCCTCAATTGCTGGGGCATCTTCCCACGCACGCTTAACATCGGCCTCGGCAGCGCGTGCACGTTTCCTCTCGCGCGATCGATCGGCCGAGGAAGGAAGGAAGGAACCGAGCGTCGTTTGACAGCTGCCGTCGTCGCTCGCTTGGGACCTGTATCGAAATCGCAGGAGCCAGGGGCTCCTAATTGAAAAACACGCGATGTGAGCGCATTTTTCGAAGGAGGGATACGTATCGGCTCTCCGCCGCCGCCGCCGCCGCCCCGAGCGCGGGACAGAGAAAACCTACTATAGATTACCGGCACTGTTATTACGGTGCGCGCGCGTTCAACAGGGCCAAAAATTGGTTTTTAATGCGACCTCGCCGATCCTCTTCCCCCTTCGGCTTCGTCGTTCTCCTCCTTCGTTCTCCCTTTTTCGCCGGCCGACGCGATCGGTAATAACTATATTAGCACACAGTTCACGAGCGGCGTATCGCGTCGAGCGGGGCTCGAAAAATCGGGCTCTGGTTTTTTGCGCCGCGCGTATATATATATATACATACATATAGCTGCGGGAATACTTTTTGGAGCTAGTCGGGGATGCGAAACCGGGTTAGTCCCGGCTAAAATATACATGGGATGCTGGGCTCTGCGTAATTATTGATTTTCGCTCGATAAAATGTATATAAGGGGATTTGGAGCGCGCGGATGAACTCGCCGATTCGGGCTGGATAATGGCACGGCTGGGATAATGTAGTATTGCTGAAAGCTCCGAATGATGTTAATCTGTTGAAAGGTCGAATTGAAAATTTTCGGAAAGAAGATTAAACGATCTCGATATATTTTGCGCTCTTTATAATCAAATGGGACTCTTTGACGGACGTTTTACGAAGCAAAACAGGCAAAATAACCGAGCTTCGCGCGTTAATTATTTGGAAATACACACGATGTTCCTAAACTATTTTGAAACAACGTCCTTATTGCAGTCGGGTTGTCATCCAAAGCCGCTAAATAAGCCCCGCGACGTGAATTACTAGCTGTAGAATAATCTGAAAAACAGATGACTTTTCGGTAAATCTCAAAGGGGGATACGCCGCTGCTCCTCGCGGCAGATAAGCAGAAGACAGAAAGAAACGGCAAGTTCATCTCCCGCTACCCAATGAGAGTCAAAGGAGAGGAGTAGCCAAGCACAGAGGAGCCGACATCGTGTATTCCAGGACGGTTACTTGCGTTCGGTGCATCGTACACGAGTCCGCGCGCACACACAGACACGCGCACACAGAGAGGGAGAGAGAGAGAGAGCGCGCCGGTTGTTTCGAGGCGATTTATTATGAGAATTATGAGCGGCCGTAGACCCTAAGAGCCTCAACGGCGGCAAGTAACTCTCTTGGCTCGGAGGAGCGCGCGAGAGGAGGGGAGAGAGGGCGAACGCGCGCGCGGGGGGGAAACTTAGAGGGAGAAAGCAGCACTGTGGGCAGTGCTCGAGGAGGTGCTAGTAAGAGGCGGTACTGCCTCGTAAAACTTAGATTTACTTCTGGCTGGCTCGCCGCCATCAAACGTCCCGTATATATACGTACACACGTATACACCGAGTGCGCGCGGAGAGCATGTACCCATATCTACCACGTACCCGCACATCTCTCCCTCTCCTCCGCTCCGCGCGCCGTAGAGAGAGAGGGGAACCGGAGAGGGAAAGAGATAAATTGTGCACCGCGCCGAGGAGGAGGGAGAGATATTTATCGGCGATATTGCACCAACAAAGCAGAGAGGAGGCTGTTACGGCGCGCGCGAAACGCTTCTTCTCTCCTTGCCGGGGAATCGTAGAAACGATGATTCGCACCGCGGCTAATTATTGGGTCCCTCGTGCCGCAACGTTAACTTGACGTGAACCCTTGAGGTATACCGGTCGCTGCCTTCCCTTTTTCTTTCCTTGATTGCTTTTGGCTTAAGTACGTGTTTGATGACGTTTATCAATGCCGCGGGATCGAAAGTAAGGCGAGTTTTATTCAATAAGTTTACGATGAAACGAGCGAGAGCGCGCCGAACTTCTTCATTCGACTCGGATTCGTCGACGCTCGAATCGAACCGATAACCATTTATAAATACTAAAATTAAGGAGGTTGCAGTGACGGACTTTCTTCTATTTAAATATGTACGTCGTTGTACGAGCACAGTATTTTTTTGAAGATAATTATGAAAGATAAAATGAACAATAATTTGCAAGAGGGTCAATAAATCTCCACAACAATTTGCGAGACCTGCACCTCATTTCAGAAAAGAAAATGAATTTTTAAAGCCGGCATTAAACAAACAAATAAAGAGCACGTGATTTCGTGCCACCCAGCTCGAATTTCGGTTGCAAAAGCCCTGAGCATTCAGTTTTCTTATCAGGCACAAGCACCGCACGAATCGAGGCCGTCATTACGAACAATAAATAATATCGCTAAGCCCATAACCATAAACATTCAATCGAAAATTTCTCGAACCCGAAAACGGTTAAAGTTCAAAAAAAAAAAATAGCAAGGCAAAAGCCGCGCGAGTCGAAAGCGCGCGCATATTAATTTTAAGTGGCCATTTTTCCTGCCCTCGAACTCTCGATTCGATCTTTTCGGCTTTCGCCGGTCCAGCTTAATCCCCGCGCGAGATCTCACCTTCGGACCTGCAGGTACGCATTATGCATAATTAAGAACGGCGTTATGACAACGATACCGGGGGAAAAAAAGGAGAGAAATTTCGGGGAGAGAGAGAGGAGAGAGATAAAGCAAACACACGAGAGGGAGAGACTCGGTGCTATGGTTATCAAAGCCGGCAACACAATATAACCAGAAGAGACGCAATAAATCGCCGGCAACCATAATATTCGGACGCCAGGCGTTCGCTATCTTCCTCCCTATTTTTTCTCTCTCCCTTTCTCGCGCATATCCGCGATACATCGTAGACGAGAAAGCACAAGCTTCTCTCTCTCACTCTCTCTCTCTCGCTTTTTCCTATCAGCAATCTTGGCGCATAAGCGGAATAAAATTCGGTAATAAAATTTGTTCCCGCCGGTTAAGAGAGTCTGGGCTCGGGCTTTGCCAAAAGCGGCTATTAATTTTTTTATCTAAAATCTTCTGCCTCGCTCTCCTTCTCTCCTCGACGAGGAGGGAAGGGGGGACTTTTCAATATCCGAGAAGCCCATAAAAATATGCTCGTCTGCGCCGGAGCTTGTTTCTCCTTGTATATTCATGCGTCTGTAAGCGTATCGCTTTGCCCTCGCCCCGCTCCTTTTTCCCCATTACGTATGCGAGATGCACATCGTGTCTTCGCCGCTTGGCGGCTGCCGCTGCCGCTTGCACGACATACCCGCGTATTAAGTCGTTCGGAGGCAAGGAGACAGGGAAGGAGGACGGAGACGGCGTTTCCTGGAAAAATGACCCCCCTCCCTCCTGCACTTGTTCGAGTACGAGTCTCTGTGGCGGAAGACGACAGAGGTGTAATAACTGGCTTATCGTATTGCACCGATGTGCGGTCATTGATTTCTTGCGAATTTGCAGGATGTCAAAAGATGGATCCGAAGAAAAGCTTTTGAAAACGCGATTTTTTTAATTTAAGGTAGCTCTATAGTTTTTTTATTTATTCAAGACCATGTTAAAAACTATTTAGAAATACTCATTAGAACTTGCAGAATATACTGAATAAAATTTGAGGTAACTTGCCGTGTAAAAATTAAAAAGTAATAACATTTAATGTTGAGGTACATAACACGTTCTCTTATGAGAACGGCCCTCTGAGAGATAGGAAATAGAAGACTTTTTTATAGATTCACGACGACATTGAAAAACTAGTATTTACTAGATTAATCTTCCAGCTTTCCAAAAATAAATAAAAAAAAAAATAAATAAATACAATATCCCAAGATACGTCATAATTGTTAACATAATAACTGAAGTCAAATGTACTATAAAAATGTATTGTTAATAATGCTTTTTTGGAACAAAATTGAATAAAATAATAGATCAAAAGATACTAAAAATTTGGAAAATATTTATCAAATACTTTTCATGCGACAATAAAGCGTTTGAAAAGAAATTATTTTTAATATCTCAGATGACTAGAGAGTGCCTGTAGAGCTACCTTAAATATTAAACTTAATTTTTCTATTAAACGTTACCCCGAAAACCGCGGAATTCCCTTCTTGTAAAAGTTATTTGAAATAAGCTAAATTTTCCCAAACCAAAACTTCTCTAGGCACTGAACAAGGGAATATTGAAGGGTATTATTACCACTTTCAAAAGCTTAATTTTCGATTGAATTGCGGCGGTGGCAGAAACCTGCCTCCGCACAAAAAAAATAAACCTGTTACGAGAGGAGAGCAAAAAAGCTCATCCTCTCTAGCGAACAGTTACGCTTGAACGTTCCCGCTAAAAAAAAAAAATGGGAACGTTCCTAAGAATACTAAACCCGACGGTCTACTGTCTAAAACTGCAAACTAAACTAAAAGGACGGTTTCCTCTGATGCATTGATCGATATCACAGCTCTATTGTAGTCAGGCAATGTTGAGCGCGCCAAAGCGGGCTAAATGATGGGCGCGCAAAGCGCACCCACCAAGTGCCTCCACTTCGGTGCCGAGCCTAGCTCCTGGCAGGTATTATATACCCTTAAAAGTATTTCTCATTTGCGAGTTGTCCGTCGCCACCTAGATAAGAGACAGAGAACTGTTTACACTTGAGGTTAATTCTTCGATTCTTCGACTGGATTTATTGTTATGTATGCGGTGTAAGTATATAAGCAGGCGCTTCTTCAATGCCAGGCGAACGGCATTTAGCAAGCACAATTGTAGTGGGTTTTTCGAGAGCGGTTACATTGTCTTTTGCCCTTGAATTGCATTAGTGGGGATGAAATTTTTATTTCGTTAAATATAAGTTTTTCGTATGTGGTAACATTATGTTATTTACAAATGCGATAATATTTTACTCCAAAATCTGAACTAATCTTAAATAGTCCAATATTTGTTAATAGTTCAATATAAATATAATAATATTATGCACTATTATTGATGTGTTAAAAATCTTAAGTTTTAATCAATACATACAAAATTCTTTACAAATACAAGACGTTTTTATTGATTTAAAACTGTAATAGTAATATTTAAAACATCAACATAATAAAAATTCTGTTTTAAAAACTTGAAGAAGCGATGATTCAGAATTCTCATAGACGATAAGCATTTCAATAATATTTTTAAAGCCTTAAGGGTCTGAGACTTTTAATTCAGAATATGTATGTGTGCAGCACACTCAAATCGGCCAACTTCGCTTAAGAAAGATTTTATGCCATTTTCAATTAAAAATTATAAAATCGAAGATTAATAATTCAAATACATAAATCATGCCCCGAGTTTACCATTATTTTCATGGTAATTTTCAGTGGAAAACGTTGTTTGCGTGGATGCTAAAATTGTTGGTCAGACCGTTTATTTAATTAAAAAAGATTTAACTCGTAAGATAATATTTTTATGTTTATTGATGGCGTTGTACAGGTAAGACCATGATAATTTTATCCTACAAAAGTGTTCCATCTTTATAAAATTGATGAAAGTTGAATCTTTTTTTTGATTCGCATAAAGTTAAATATCACTTACGGCAAATCATAAAAAGTTAATGCTTTCAAAAGTCAGTAAAACAAGTTTTATGTAAACTCGCGCTGGAGAAAGAGAACTACTTATCAATTTTTTTTGTTTTTATATATCGGTACCGTTGAAATTTCACCGCAGAAAACAGGAAGTGTATATCGAAATGAAATAATCGGACCTTCGTCGCTGTCCTCCTTCTTAGTGTCTCGAGAGCTTCTTGTCCGCAGCTTTTTCACCGTCCAGTCAACGCCCAAAATCCATCGAGACCAGCAGTGCTTACGTCGCCGCGGCGAGCGCATTAACATAATATCAAGCCAGTCGAAACCTTATTACTGCTCGCTCTTAATGCTCGCGTTCGCGCTGCTTCTTAATTTTATCCATCGCGCTGTGCTTACGCAATCTCGCGGCAGCGATTGATTTTCGCTTGATTTATGAATGTCGAACAATGGCCGATATGCTGCGGAATTTAACTCTCGATAAAGGAGCATTAAAAAAATATTTATTTTAATAACCCGTCGGATAATGAATATGGTGTTTGTCACTTTTTTTACACCCAATTTCGGGTTAATCTGATTTTATGGCAAGTTTACTTTTTTGCAGGCATTAATTTATTAAGTATCGGCATTAAGCCGGAGCATCATTAATCATTTTTTATTTTAAGAGCATTTTTAAGATAAAATAATAAAATTAAGGGTAATGAAAATGTTGTAAAGAATAAGCGGTTTTAAAAATGTTTTATCAAACCTTCATTAAATGTAATTAGTGCAACCAGAAAACAAATAAACCGCAAGAAAAACAATAATATTTTCCTCGTTTCATTCTTGGAAATCTTTGAGTATAAGTCAAAATGTTAATTATAACTGTAAACCATAAGCTAAATTGTTTTTTTACATAAAAGAACGTTTATATTTATGGTATAATTTATTCTTTATTCTCTTGCAGAATTTTTCACTCTAACGGTGCTTGGCTAATTATTTTTAATTCATAAACTAAATTTAGACTTGGTGTTTTGAAAATTTATAAATCCACTTAAAATAAGACATATCTGATCATTTACAACCATCTACATGATTTTTTTTATAGCTGTACGTAAGTTGCACATGAAAGTCGCCTGCATTTGCCACTTTGGAAATTAGAGGGTTCAAGTGGTGTCCTTCTTACGTGTCTTAAGCAGTCTCAGGTCGCCGATAATAGGATTTAAAACATCTCCTGGACACTATCAACTGGATTTCATTGTCAAAAAATTGTTTCCTGGAGGTACATCTACACCCAGACACAGAAAGCACGTAGTGATTAAGTACGGATCGGCCCTTCTGAGTGAGATAACTAGAGTACTCTATTGCGCTGACGTTAAACTGTTACGAGTTTTCCATTATTTTTGACAAATGTAACGTGGATAAATTACCTGATAAATAAATAGCTCCGCGTGTAATTAATAATACTCCAAGTACCCAATTGTGTACTTGGAATTTTGTATAAACTTGACTTGTCTTTATCCGATACCAATCTTACATTGTACAATGGCTATCGAAAAAACCATCCGTTCAGAAATAAATCTTGAGCGCGCACCTTTGATATAATAAAAATAATTTCTCGAGCCGCGCCGCTACCTGCAATTAATAAAAAAAAATAATTTGGCGAGGCGAGATTTTTCGCAATTATTGATACATCCTGCAACTGACGTACTCAATAACTGGCTTCCCTCCTGCTCGGGCGTTATACGATAATTGCACTGCCTTATCAGCCCCCTTAAACGTCGCTCTCTCTCTCTCTCTCTCTCCCCCTTTCTCGGCGTCAAGGCAAAACGACCACGTATTCGCACTCGCACCTTTACGGCACCTTTAATAAGGGACCTTCTACCCCCCCGCTCGTGATTTATACGGCCCACAAGCGTATTGAATACCATCCGATAAAGATAATAATAACAATACGCTCAGCCGGTCTCGCGCGGCGCGCGCAAGAGAGCGAGAAAAGAAATGTACATTAGCGGTTAAAAGCGACGTGTGTGGGTGGAGCCGCCCTCTCTCTCTCTCTCTCTCTCTCTCTCTCTCGCTGGCTCGCGCGCGAGAAGATAAAGAAAGCAAAAGCTCGTGTGGGAGCGCGATCGCCGATAAACGTCCCGGGAAACGCCGCGTATTATAATATGCATCGGATACGCGAACGATCAACGAAAGAGAGGCCGAGAGAGAAAGAGGCCCTAAATGGTTTATGCGAGCGCTCGACCTTAGACCCGGCCTACCCCTCGTAATAAGTGAAGCGCTCATCTGCTTGCTCTGATCTATTGGCTCTCGGGAGGCCAGAGAGAGAGAGAGAGAGAGAGAGAGAGAGAGAGGCCCCTAACTCGATCGATTCGCACCTTAAGGCCCTTAACTCGCGCGGCCCGATATATATCCTCCCGTAACGATGCGAACAATCTATATACGCAAGTATATGGATGTAGGTCCAGGCGGCCCGTAGCTTCGAGCTTTTTAGACAACGAGATAAGGATCGTTATTTGTACTGTTTTTTATCGGCCCGGGCCGGGGGTACTTAATTGTTATTGGCCCGTTTTACGCGCTTTCCGTCGAGTTTCTGCCAACGTTAATGGATTTCGAAGGTGCCGCTGATGCGAGGATAGATTGAAAAAGCGTTGCACCGCGATGAACTTTAATGCCCTGCCGAGATATTGCATCTTAATGATTTCTAACGCGTTTGAAAGGTAGTGAAACGAACGTTTTTCTTTTTTTTTTCGAGCCGTCCTTTTTGGTTTTAAGATACGAAGGTTATATTTTCTGCCGAAGAAGTAGATTAAAAAGCTTTTCTTATCTTGCCTTCGGCTTAATTAAATTTATTCAATTGAACGGAAATTGCTCGACTGAAATTTTTCCGTGTCGATTCATTACTTATATATTCGAGTGGAATTAATTAAACAAAAAAAAAAAAAAATGTTTGCGTTAAGGCGATACTTATATCATTGGCAAGTAATTTTACCTTAATTAAAATATCGTCCAATAAAAACGCAATAAATACAAATTTTACGAGTAGTAAAACGAAAATTACACTGCCAACGATCAATATGTCCAGTTCAATCTACTCGTTTTAATTTCTCGTTCCTTATAGTTCGACATCGTTTACATTTTTATTACTGCGCCTGGCTTCTCTTTTTTGTTTTCTCTCGGGCTCCAAAGCCGCGAGAAGTTAAAAAGCATCGCGCCGGCAGGTCGAAATTTCCTTATTAAAATCACCTAGCGGAGCTCATTATTCGGCATTAAGCGTAAGTTAGAACGCCGTAACTGCGCTTGATTTACGGCTCGCTCGAGCTGCTTTTCCGTCACCTGCTCCTTTGCCTTCTTCTTTAAAGGCGCAAAAGCGCGGCGGAATCGCTGTGCGCCTCGAGTGCCGCAGCTCGCAGCTGTTGGTGGAGCTTTGCGCGTATCAATAATACCGGAATTTACGGGATTGCCGACGAGAGACCTGGACCTCTTTTCTCGCGTCCGATTAACCGCCAACGATAATAAACTTGTACGTCGGTTTTGCTGTCCATCTGTCGACGGACTACCGCGGCAGGCTAATTAAGAAAGAGCGCGCGCGGCAAGGAAATCAAATCGGCCGAGTGCTTTTCCGCGCCAGCCGTCGCGTTTTACGTCGCGGCTTAAGTATTAATTATTGCGCGATAAATACCTGCTTTTGATAAAAGGACAGGAAACGAAATGAGAATTGCTCGTGGAAAGACGGCGACAGGGGGAATATCTTGTTGAGTGGACGCGGAATGATCCGGAATTTAAATTAAAGGATAATTCAGATTTATTGTGCGAAGCCTAAATTGAAAAAGTCTTTATGATGGTCACCGATTAAGTGGTGAATTTTAAATGTACGAGTTTTGCTTGTAGCAAATTGGGCAGTTAGTAAATTAATCGAAAATTAAATATTTAATTTTAACACAAAGCTAAATTGATTCACGTAAAAACTTGAGTTATTTAATTTCGGGATAACATCCACTAAAAAATCGAGAGACAGAAAAACTATTAAATTTGATGAAATCATTCAAGCTGCCGTTTCAGTATTCTGGATTCGAACGAGAAATAACGAATATTCGAATTTTCATTAACTCGCGCTTAAAACCAATAAAAAACATCGGCGTCGCAGTCCACTCTTAAGCATATAATACCATTATGCCCCTAATAAATTTCGCTTTCATTTCCCTTCTTTTCGTTCTCGCTGAATATAGACATGAATAATCTCTTCGCACAGTGCAGAGCCCCCTCGGGGATCCTCTTACACAGGATGATGATGATGTTGATGACACTCGAGGATGCATCTTGGCGATTGGTCACCGTGGCTTAGGTGGGAGTCGGAGGGAGAGAGAAAGTACGTTATAATTGAGACCTCCGCTTGAACGTACATTGAATAATTATATTACATAGATACATGGCAGCGCTCGAGTAATGCGTGCACACAATAGCCTTTTGTTATTCCACGTCCCCGCGATCGCCGAGGAGTCAAGGAACTCTCTGTCTCTCCCTTCTCCTGCCTCGCGCTCTGGACGGGGATTCGTTGCTGCCTCAATTATGTCTGGGATTTTAATAGAGACTGAAAAAAAAAACAGCAAACGAAAATAAAGAACGGAGGAAGGGAAGAAAATTTCATTTTAATTTAATTGAGCTCGAAAAAGAAAAAAACTTGCTGATTGATTATTATAATTAGACCGTAACAAATTGAAATGAAGACTACTCTATCTTTAATTATTAGTGATGTAAAGTTTTAACATTACACGTCCATATTTAGATCGGGATAAAGAGAAGGAAATGTTAGAGGATTTATGAAGAATAAAAAATAAACGATTTTTTTTTTTTGAGAATAAATTATTATATATTTATATTGGATATACGATAGGTACTGTCTCGAATCTCAGTTTTATGGCAACTATGAAATCCGCCAATCGGACTCGATTATAACAGCTTCTTCAACATCACACTCGAAGAAGCGTGACATTTTTTTCGTTATACATACAACTGCAATTTTTTTTTTCTTATGAATTCATTATTATGGCTATGGCATCCTTTAGATTTATTTTTCCTTTCCCAGTACGTATTATATACAAGCCTCAAAGTGAATCGGCTTCCTCATTCACCTTTCTTTTTTTTTTTAAATTCATTCTATTGCTTCGAAATGTAATTGTCGAACACTGGATATCCGTTAAACTACAAGTAGATTAAATTACGCTTTCGACTATTTACAATAAATACATTTGACGCTCTACTTTCTGTCGTTTCGATACTCGCTTACGCCTAAATCTTTCCATTGCGCTTTCGCGATTCTGTTTTTTTTTCTCTATTTTTATTCCAGGACAACAATTATTATTCTTCTTCCGCAACAATTCGATACAATACACAACCATTACTTTGTCTTTCTCAAAACGCGAGAATATATCCTTTTTTGTCTTTCGCGTCGTCTCGGTGCGCGAAAAAATTTTCTCAAAACGATTCTTTATCGACGCCATCTCGCGAGCCCTTCGACAATATTGATGGCTCTCGCCCCGACACGTTTATTGCACAGTAATTATTAGAGTTACGAGGAACGAAGAAAAAGCAAACCTCGATAAGGAAGATACGGCACTTCTTTCATTTTCTTTTGTAGTCTAGAGAATCAGCTAGTTCTGTGGATATGTTGCAAGCGATATGCGCCGTAAAAGGATTAACCTTTTATTCTCCAACGCGGTTACCGAAGGTAAACTTCACAACTTCATACACGGTAAAAAAGTACGTTACATTTGACTTTTTTTTTCCATATTCTAAAGCATTCGCTCAATCGTACATTATATCATGCTTAGTGCAAAGCTGTAAGAAAGTAAAAATTGCTATAAAGTAATCCGAGAATCCTTCGAACGCGAAGAGAATGCTTTTTCATATTCTATTTACGGTCGCGGTATCTGCAGCAGGAATTTTGAAGGACTACCGAGGGAAAGAAACGCAATTTCCGAACTGTTACAGTCTTGCACTAATTTAACTCAATCAGCATAAAATTAAAAAAGTCTCTAAACACAACATAGCCTCTACTCGAACTTGACATCTAGTCATGTCAAACGAAATGTACGTAATTTTTTTTTTTTCTTTTTTTTTTCAACTCACAAAACTAAGAAGCCCGTTTATTTGAGAAATTCGTCACTACCCGAATCTTCAGGAAAAAATGTAAAAACCATTCGGAATCAGTCTTCCATTTGGTGATGCATCACTTATCCCTTCCTCATCAAGACTCTTTCCACCATCTCAGCCAAGACTACGTGAGCGTGGGCGAGGTAGGCAACGAATTGGCCGATGATGCCGGCGAGGCAGCCGGTGACTTGAAGTCCCTGCCGGCCACGATGGATCCTGGTATCGAGTCTTTCGCGTCCTGCTGATGGTGATGGTGGAGGTGGTGGGAATGATTCGATTCGGGGGTACCACATCGGTTGTTCCCCAGTAAACTGTCGATGGAAAAGGGATTGAGCCTCTTCCTCTCCTCCCGTCCCTTCACCGACAGGTCGATGCTGCTACTCTGGACTTCGTCCTCGACGCTCGAATTCCTCGAGGTCGTGGTCGTGGTCGTCGTCGTCGTTGTTGTCTGACCGTCGTTGTTCGAGGTTTGCCTGATGGATCCGTTGCCAGCACTCAGACCCACCAGTTCCCGGCGTCGCTCGAGCAAGCTGAGCCCCCAATGATGGATGCCCTGCTGATGGTTCAAGTGGAGGCTTGCGTTTGGACTGGACAGATGGCTGATTTGATGGTGGTTGGATACGGGTGGGTTCCTGCGCTGCTGTTGCTGTTCGCCGGGATTGTTGTTGTCCGACGAGGAGGATAGCACTCGCGGGTAGGACTCTCCGTCTATGGAGCCATCGGCAGCCGAATCGACTCGTTCGCTACCGGACTCGCTGCAGGAATCGAGGCCGCCGACGACGTCGATTTCTTCATTGACGTCGTTACCGGAGCCCGTGATGCTGCTGTCGTTATTGTTAAGACTGTGGCTAAAACTGCCGTTTAGAGAATTGCCGCCACCGCTCGCTGCAGCACTGCGCGATTCCCATTCGGCTCTTAACGTCGACAGGTCTACCGTGATACCCTGAACATATCAAGTAAATAGAGAAATCTTCGTTAGTGTTCAGTTTTTAATAAAATGTATGTATTAGGTTCGGCTTGGCCTGCTTAAATGTCTAAAGTTATGTTAAAAATTTTCAGGCAATAATTGGACGTGAGATTTATTGCAGTCAATTTACTGATCAAGTTAATCCTTACACCCGAGTAAACGCGAACAGTAATAAATTTAATTCATAAAAGATAGACTACTGGATCAAATTATGCCAGCCCCAAATTAAGTTTTATTTGATCCCCAAGGTGAACTAGTTAAAAACAAGTGCAAAAAAAAAAAAAGAGTAGTGGAGCTCTCTCGAGTTAAGAGCCACTTCATCTGAATCGACGTCTGCAATATACTAGATTAATGAAGATAATAATTCTGGTTTATTCATCAAAAATAATTATAATATGCAAATGATCTAATCAGCTCGCAGGAATAAGAATTAATTTCATAGCGCGACTCGAAGAAAATAGCGGAGGAGAAGAGCGAGGGGAAGACCGAGAAATTGTAAATTATCCGTATTTTAATTTTAACTTTGGAAAAAAATCTAACTTATTAACTTGTCCGACTTCTAATCCCTCGGTTATTCTTATTAGCCGAATGGCATGCAATATCCTGAATTTCAAATAATCAAGGGTATATATATATAGAGAGAGAGAGAGAGAGAAGCCGGCGGAGTGTCGAAAAAAATAAACGACAGTCTCTCTGCCTCGTCCCTTTTGTTTCGCGTTTCCTTGCGGCCAGTTCATCTTCCCTCCCCTCGTCCTCGGCTCGCGCGCGCGCGCCCGCGCGAGAGAGAGCAGATCCGAGATTAATTTAGATCGTTCTCACCTTCGCCGCCAATTTTCTCTGCTGCCTCTCGAGCGCCTTCATCAGCTTCTTGTGCCGCCTCTCGCGCTCTTTCCTGCGCAGCTCCTCCGGCGGAATCGGCTCGCCGCTGCAGCTCTGCGGATGGGCGTTGTGCGCCGGCCTGCCCGGACCCTTCTTCGTGTGCTCCTTCTTCCTCCACTTGGCCCGTCGGTTTTGAAACCACACCTGTAAAAGCACAAGGGCGCAGGGTTCTCGCTTTTTAAGGAATTCCAGAAACGTCGACGTGGGAAAGCGCCGAGGTAATATAAGGCCTCGGCGCTTTTGTTATGTAAATGCCGGCTGCGGCATTTTTTGCACGGCGCCGGGAAAAGTATGGATTATTGTCTTTTTCCGAATTATATTGTTATCCGCGCAATTTGTTTTTCTGCGTTTTCGATTCGACCCGTAACGCGCGCGCGTGTGTATATATACTTTAAACGAAGTTAAAGTAATTGCATGCACGTTCGAGAGAAGTTTCGAAACGAGATGTAAAGAGTAATTATATTTTATTTGCGCAAATGCATATTAAAGAGCAATCTTAATGTTTCTTGAAAGTGTAATGATTGCTACAGAGCAAACAGAAAATAAATAATTTTTACGGGCGGAAATTATTTTTTAAAGCTCAATTTCACATTAAAAGCACATTTATCTTTACTGGAAAGCTATTAATAATTCTTGAAAGTTTTTTTTTACTCTTTGCGAGAGCAGAAATATCAGATTATTTATTGAAACGTCAGAGATAATTTAAACGTCAGCACTGCACGCCAGAAATATTTAGAAAATAATTAGACTACGAAGGCCAGAAATTCTATTTTACGAAAAAGGAGAACGTAGAGCTCCGAGCCAGAGAGATATAAATCAAGCTTACACCTAAAATTTAGTCTTAATCAATAGCACCCTCCGTAAAATCGTGAGCGCCATATATACCTGCGCTACACTATTACCTGCATCTATATTTTTCGTTCCCTCATAAGCTTACAAGATTTATATCTTTGCTTTTTCGAAAACTGAAAAAATTTCAAACACGATCGATGTATACCCCTTTCAGAATGTATATATAGCATATATATATATAGGAAACATTTTTTTCTTCGCATAAATTAGCATTTACTTTTTATCTAAGCAAGACGTCGTCCGCCTCGGCGGAGCTCCTCCTCTTTAGCTCCTAAATCAGCCGATAATTCATTCTTAAGAACGAGCGAGATTTTCACTTCTATATCCCGGCGGAGCTAAACGCGCGATTTTTCACTCTCGCGGATTAAGAAAGCAAGGCGCTCGCGAGAGCCCCCCCTTCATAACCGGCCGCTCAGCGCTTTATAACCAGTGCTGCATATAAAATTATGCTACGCCAAATAAGTTGGCTACCGCTGCCGTCGACTAACTTCTCGGCTAACGTTTTTTTCATTTAAATATCTCTTTCTCTCTCTCGCGGTAGCCACCTGAATTGGCGTAGCATAATTTTATATGCAGCACTGTTTATAACGAGCCCCGGCTATTTCAGCGCTCTCCCTCCCTCTCTCTCTCTCTCTCTCTCACGTAACGCGCCGAGGTTACAAAGGAATAAAGACATTTGCAGCCGCGAGGAAGGGTGGCGTCGCTCGTCGGTGTAAGTGGCGCTGGCCTCGCACGCGAGCGCGTCGCGCCATTTCGCGCAAAATCAATAGGGAAGCCCGGGCCCTCTCTCCCTCTCTCTTTCTCGCTCCTCCGTAGGCTCTTGATCCCTCCGCTCGAGTTTAGCCGCTGTGCATCGGGCGAAATTACGAAGCTGTCGCGTGTCGCGGGGCTTTTCTTTCTCGCGCCGGGCAACAAGGGCGCGGGTCGCTTTGATTTACGGCTCTGCTTACGCTTTTCGGGACGGGCTCCGGGAATATTATTTGGGTGAAGCGCTGATGATGAAAATTGAAAGGTACAATACAAGTTCGATAAACGAAGGTTTTTTTAAATGCCGTCCGCCGTTTGGCAAAAGTTTTGTTGGTATTTTATGTTTGTATAAATTTTTGAAAACTGCTTTGAAACTATTAAGAGGTAAAATAAATAAAATTTCAGCCGTTCTTCCTTCGTTCTTGGATCATTGAAAGTTTTAAATTAATTGCTCGTAAATAAAAAAATTAAGCTTTTGAACATTAACTTTAATACAGTTCCCGGGCGAGTTAATCTAAAAATATGCTTACGACTCATTTTTCCACTTAATAAAGAATAAAAAAGAAATAATGTTCACGGCGCTTCGAGAAATAAACCATTTAAGCTTCAGACTCCGAGTCTTTTAAATAAAGTTCCGCAGTCCTCGGCTCTCCGTCCCGACAGAAATTTCCCGGGGACTTGATGCCGAGCGATTTTTTTTTTTTTTTTTTACTCATTTATACTTTGCGCGCTAATGAGAAAACGCCGTGTTTCTAATTAGCCGTCTAATTACTCGGCGGTCTTTCGCTCCTCGCGGCTCCGGCGAAGGCTTTGATTAACTACCGGGCGGAGGGTACATTACGCCGCTCGCGGCGCTTATAAGTGTTTCGACGATAAATCTCGCATTTACAGAGATAGAAACTCCGAGGAGTCATGGACGCCGTTAATTTGGAAAATTCGAGCGTAAAGTCCGCGCGGGAGAACCGCGGGGCGGTGGTAGTTCCGGTGACAATTTTTTCGCGTTCTCTCTCTCTCTCTCGTTTCTAACAGCCAGCAGGGACGCTAACTCGGAAAGTTAACTTTTTCGCGCTCGACGGCGCACGATACAATTGATCACGCGAAAACACGAGTCACGCTACGTTGTAACGTCTCTCTTTCGACGGCTGCGAAGGCGCTGTTATATATAGTGTGCTCGAACATTGCGAGAAACGATTAGGCTTTCGTTATCAATTTTGCTTGGGATATTTAACCGCCGCACGGACGATTGAAACGAGCGAGCGTCTTAATGCTAATTTATTAACAATTTATAGAATATTTAGTGGCGACGTTCAGGCGGTATTTGTAGCTTGTTTTTCAAGCGAAACAATTTATCATACGTAAATAAAAGGAAATTTTAATCAAGGCCTGTATATTTCTTTGTCATTGCTTTTTATCGAAGCTTAAACCAGTTCTATTATAGTAAACAGAATTATAAATGCCGTTATAAAACCAGAAACGAAGATTGAGCCGTACAAATTTAATGAATGGTTGTGTCAAAAAAATTTCTGAATTTTCTTTGAGTTTGCTATACCTAAAACTGTTCATCACCGACAAACTACATGTTTTGCAGATATTATGCAGAAGTTGTATGACTGAATTATTCATGCACGATGACATTATGCAATCCGCACTGCAATGTTGTACATATTTTCAAAGTTTGCTAGTAATTCAGTGTTACGCTATTAATAAGGCAAGTTATAAATCGAAAATTACAAATTGTTAAGTAATCACGAAATGTCATGATAAACCTCAAAAAAAAAAAAAAAAAAAAATATTCTGAGTCATTCAAAAGTGTGTTCGACTGGAACGCGTAAATTCTAAAAAAAGAGACAATCTAAATCTGTTTAATCAATTGTTGAAAAAATTAAAATTGAAACATAAATGACGCATTGTCGACGTTAGAAAAAAACTGTTATTGATATATTTCATTAAAAAACGAAAAATAAAAACTTACAGAAACCAACTTGTAAATAAACTTAAAATAGTTATAAAACGCATCCCCCAATTCCAACTCGATATTTCGTAAATTTCCTGACGCCTTCCCCGTACAAAAGTGATTGTTTCGTTACGCTATCCGAGGCTAGAAAGCGACCGTCCATATACATCCCGCAATCTCATCTAACTTTTCTCAGCGGTCCGAGAGCCTTAAAAAAGGCCGACTAGAAAACCGCAAGGCAAGCGCGCGCGCGCGCGCGCGGCATCGCTCTGAAAGAGTAACAAAACGCTCCCGTCGTACATCATCCTCCGAGGTTCAAACTCTATTAACCATATCGTCCTATTCTCGAGCGGCTCCCCTCGTCCTCGCGGAGCAGCGGCCACGAAGAAGCTCTCCCGAACAAGATTTATGGCGCGACGGCAACGGCGGCTCGCACACGCACCTATACACACTCTCCTCTCGTTTCACAAAGGACCGACGCGCCGTCCGTCGCTTCTCTGTCAACGCCGCCGCCGCGCGCGGCGATATCCTCGCGGCCGAGCGAGAGATGGGGAACGACTTCATTATCCGCGCATTAAAACTTATCTCGGGGCTCTGATCTTTCCTGCACTGCTACCCCGGGAAAAAGTCACCCCGGGTTCACGCGTGCAATCTGACGAGTCTGACTCATTCCGGATCCGCTCGATGCCCGTCCGATACTGTTGTGTTGACAATTTTTTGAGATTCGGTCCTTCTGTTCGATCGATCGACGATAATGGATCGAAAGGGAGGGAAGCTTTGACCGACAATATTTCCTGTCCATTCACCGGCCGGCGATCGAATGAATTTCATTGCTCGGCGAACGAGTCGGCAGGCCAACAACCCGTGCATAATTAAATTCCAGCCGATGATTGCCTTCCGTCAAACGTTAAACAGCGCCGGCCCCGGCTCCCATTGTGCTCGCCAATGAAAGGTGCGCGCGCGCGCGCGCGTTCGCCTGCCTCTCCGAGCGTGTCTAAGGGCATAAATATAAATACAACAAAAAAAAGGCCTGCGCGAACAGCGCGCGTTTGCCGCGGGCCCGAGAGCATAGAAGGGCTGGAGGAGCAGCGCTGCCTCGCGATCCTCGTGTCCTGTACCCGACCGGCCGTGAAATTGAGCTTCGACCCTTCCTTCGCTCGCGCAAACCGACGTCGGACCGACGACTTGGTGCGCGCGCACTTTTGGGACTGTACACAGGTTTTTCCGCCCGTTGTGGTATGTAAACTTTGCTGCTCGCAAACGCATGAAACCATTTAGTTTACGAGTTTGTTTACTTTACGATGGATGGCGCACTAAAATTGCTTAACGCCCATTCGTTTCCGTAAAAGAGCAGGAGGCAATCTCGATAAACAACGCCGCCTCGCCGATTACCGATTCTCCCCGGCAAAATTCAGAATTTATCGAACAATAATCGCGACGTCGAAAATGCGTATACGTATGCGCAATACATCAGTAACGCGAGGCACGCTCGCCAACGCAAATAAAGAGCCCCCCCCCCCACCCCGCGAAAAGTGACGCGTGCACGGAGCGGAGAGCGGTCGGGAAGGTCTGCCCGCGCGATAAGCCGGACGGACAAACTACCCCCGAGAGATGCGAGACGCACTTGTGGAGTCGACGAGCGTCCTCTGTGTATCGACCCTTGATCAAGGGTCTGGGGCTCGGAGCCCTAAAGTCCTGCTCGGGCTCAGCCGAGAGTCCGATAAAGCATCGGCCGTAATTGTGCTCCTCTGATTTATGCCGCCAGTTGTTCGCTCAAAGTGTATTTGTCACTGGGTAATATTGACATTTGAGTCCGATGAGTTTCATATTTGAAAGTAAAAATTCGAAACTCGCGTTTTTTTATACAGACTTCCGTTTCGGAAAAAGACAATAAATTTGCTGGATAAAAAGGGGATTTCTTAGAAGGAGCGATAATTCAAGTATGCTTACCGCGACACGACTCTCCTTTAGCTCCAGCCTGAGAGCTAAAGCTTCCCTCATGAACACATCCGGATAGTGACTCGCAAGGAAGGCCCTTTCCAGTTCCTCTAGCTGCCAGCTGTTGAAGTTGGTCCTACTTCGTCTCCTTTTACTACTGCCCTCGTCGCTCTCGCCGTCACAACCTGCCACATAAAAAATGCTCTCAATTAGCTATTTCGATAGCGAATTTATCAAACGAAAATAACTTATTGATTCGTTATCGTGGATTACATAGCAAATAGTGTATTATTATATGTAGAGCAGATCACAGATAATACGCGCTGCGCGTAAATCAGTTTTCAATTCGAAATATCTTAAAACTGTATGTTTATATTTTGAAATAAAATTTTAGAATAATGAATAAGATCGGTATGCAAGATACATAAATACACTCGGCGATAATTATATTTGTAGCGCAGTAAACCTTGCACGTCTTAACTACATTATAAATTTCTATACACACAAGACCTTGCTTAGTATTGCTTACTTATTATACTTTACAAACGAACTGGTATTATACGTTATCGTATCATTGATTGAAACGCAAAAATAATATTATTAATGTCACTGAAAATTATAAATCCTCCGAATTAAAAATGTAGCTGTAAATGTATGGTTTACAATTCAGTACGTACGTATATGTACTTGCTTTTTCTACAACGCGAGTGCGTATTCATATACATGTGAATTAGTCCATCTCGTTCTGTATCGCAACTATCGATGGCTCTAATCGATAAGCCGAGGCAGCCATAAATTATTATTCAGGATCCAAGGGAAACGAATAGCTAGCGGTGTACATCTTATTTTCCGGAATAATTTTCTCTTCGGATATACGTACTTGTATTTCGAGGCAATCGATTTATCTTCGACTGTACGCCGCGTTCGCGAAATCGATGGCAACTGCGGGGGGAACCGACAGTAAAATCATTGCAAAAATCAGAAAATTTGAAAGAAACTTATGGAGCCAAAAGCGAACGGCGCGTTGGAATCGTTAATCATCGCCGTAAAGATTTATATAGCAAAATTATTAGAAAATTCAAAGTGATCTCTCCTCGTTTAAAAATCGTCGAGCGAAGCGTTCGAAAATTATCATTGCCCACTCCGCCGATAATACACTCGTCGCATCTCGCGCCCTTAAATAAATCGTTCCCCGCCTTTATACAGCGAGTCAAAGAAAGAATAAAGCCCTCGACTCGGCGCGTAATACGGTGCGCCCTAGCATCGCCGGTGTATTTCGCGTATAACCGCACAGAAGTCGGCCGTCCCCCAATGAGACGTCGGGCATCCCCGCCACCGAGTCGGGAGCGGCGCGCCGCACCGACTTCGGCTTCGGCCGTTTGCGGAGGAGAATATCACGAAGAGGCCGCTCTCTTATCGCGATGGAATTGGAGCGTCCCCTCCGGCCATTCTCTCTCTCTCTCTCTCTCTCTCTCTCTCTCTCTCTCGGCATCGAAATATATACGTATATACAATGTACGCGAGCGGAGCAGAAGCCGTACGGTCCATACGGCCCTGAACTTGCTCTCGCGCAGATAAGAAAGAGAAAAGATAGATGTGTCCGGGGCGACCGCGGATATTGAATAAACATGGAATTTCATGATTTTACGAGGACAGGCTCTTTTCCCTATCGCCGCGCTCGGATCTCTTTTTCTCTCATTCGGTCGAAGCGCGGCCAATTGTTTCGGGCTCTCCGGCTCGTATGTATGCTAATGCGACGTGCGCCGTGCTCGTGCGTCGCGGAATTGAATAAAGAGAGATCCGGAATTATGATTGGGGGACTTGTTATCTCTCGGCGCGGCTCCGCGGCGCGACTCGCTCGGATTCGGAAAAATGTATATACCGTATCTCCGAGGTTCTCCGCCGATATTGGGACGTTGAGAAAATCATTTAGGAGATTGGAGGAGGTAGCTTTCGTCGCTAGGGGCAATAGCGTTGTTTATAAAATTTGTATTAGCATCGTGATCTTAACTGTAATTATTATCGATTAATGCCGCGTGAACAAGTCCGCGAAGCGTGAACTTGTATGTGATAAAGCGGGGTATTTCATGCTACTTTGCATTATTATTCAAATCTCGCTTCACGTTATAATATCAACTAAAAGTATAAGAATAGTATACTTTGGAATAATATTCGCATACATTTCCAGTATTTTACTATAACAAAGTGTTTCTTTAGGAATGCTTAACAATTTTTTTTTTTTGTACGCGAGCCAGCAAAGAGAAAAGCCGTGATTTTTCTTTCGCGTTAAGACTCTTGTCGAGTTTGTCCGCTGCGCTTCTGACGAATGCGAAGTTTATGCGCGATGACTTATGCATGTGTAGGCGCGAGACAAACAAATTCACTTTCGCGCATTATTGCGCGCCGAGAAGCCGGCGAGAGAGCACACCGCGTCTTCAGATTATTACTGCCAGGCGCAAATTGAAAAAAAATGATGCCTTTTGTTAAAAGAGATTGTAATAAAAAAACTTTTAAGTAAGACATAAGTGGAGAAAACGTGACGTGCAGCGTAATTTATTATTTTATTATGCAATTTATTATACGAGATGGATTGCTACAGATTTTAATTTCTTGCTCAAGGGAATTTTTTAAGATTCGCGTAATTATAATTTGAGTAGCAGAAAGCAATATACATTTAATTACTGAAATAAATTGTTTACTTAACGATCGAAGATATGTTTTTAGCAATTTCTTCTCTGTCCAACTTTTATCATAATAATTATTGAGCGGCTGCCACGTCAAGTTTTTAATAAAAGAGAGTTAATAGAATTTCACGGAATTCTTAAATCACTTCCACGTTATTGTGTTAAAGCTATTTTTAGTACTTTTAATTATCTACTATCACTAAACAGGTTTCCCCGAGATACTGACTTTTTTAAAACTATAAAATTAAAGTAGACTTAAAAAACAATAATTCAGTCGCTCGATACAAACGACTTGTTTATTTACAAATTATCGCGCGCCCGTTGAAACTACTCAGATTTTAATTGGCATCCAAAGTATAAGTCCAGAATTTGCAATTAACGGGAAAAACTATTCAATCTGCTCTGCATTTAAGCCCCGGCGCGATTCGAGTTTCCATAAATCCAGGCGCCTGCCGGGCCTCTCTCATTGAGAACGTGGAAAATCTTAATTCGAGCCGAGGCGCGCCGGTAGCGCGATTGTATATACCACGGCGTATAATACGCGCACATGACATGCAATGATTTCATGTTTCACAGCCGTTTGAAGAGAGCTTTCGTTTCGCAAGGCTCGCGGGCTCGCTCGCGCACACCTATTTTGCATATAAATTATAAGGCTGCCGCTGCGCTGTGCGGCTATTCTGGAAATTAATTTTTCTTCCTCCCCCCCTTCAGCCCTCTCTCTCTCTCTCTCTCCCTTATTCTCAGGACAATTATATTCTAATCAAAAGCATTTACATCTCGCGTGTCAATTCCGACGGCTTAATAATTACTCGGCGCAAATTGAAACGGGCGCGAGAATTTCAGATGTCTCATTCGACGCGGAGAGACTTTCGTCGGCTGGGGGTTATTATATAAAAAAAGATCTCGACGGCAACGACTCTTTTTCGCGCGCGCCGATCCAATGTGTGTGCGTGGCGTGTGGGAGCGCGGGGTATATAATACACGAGCGGTGAAAAGTAATCATGTGAATGGAGTCGCCCTCATTTATCGCCGTAATTAGATGCGATTTATAACCGCCGCTTTTAAGGAGTTTTTAAGGAGATTTTAATGCCGTATATACGTCAGCACGTACCTTCTTAGCTGTGAAAAAGACATTTTAAAATTCCTTAATTTTATGTGCGATCAGATTTATAGTTGCAAACGATATTATTACTGTAACGAAATTCTTCGACAAAAGCTGGCTGCTTTTTTGCAATGAATATGTTTTAAATAAGTGTATATTGCTATTATATGCAACTTGAAGGTTATATACGTACAATTGAAGACGAAGAATTGTTATTACGCTTCAATAAAAACTAATATAATTTATCTATTTCATATTAAATTGATATAAAAGATAAATATCCAAATTGGATGAAAGAAAAGAATACACAAAAATTTTATCTAAGCCGCTTATTATTGGTAATCGATCGCGTTCGCAATACGTATTTAATGCGAACTGTAGTAGATTAAAGGATTAAATTGGACTGCGTATTAACACCTTCAATGTTTATGCGATCCATTTCACGAGCCAGTTATGACTGATGTTATCAATGAAAAAAGTGAAAGTAAATTGGTTACATTTTTTATGATATACTATTTTTATGCGATTGCTTAATTTAAAATTATATTGTGCGCATTAAAATAATAAACAATAATCTATATCTGATTTATACGTTGCATTTTAACATTTTCTTTTGTTAAAATGCAAATGCACTTTGCAAAAACAGTTATAATAGTTATTTACAATTATTCGAAACTATTAGCTCCTCAGTATTCAAATGACGAAAACAATTACTTCAACTCTTTTAACTTATATATTCATTAGCATTGAGAATTTTCGTAATCTACAGACAGCGCGAAAATAGATTTCGCAACAACGGCATATGATAATTTACACTAATCAAGAAACGCTTTTAATATTCTCATGTCAACAATGCATAATAAATAAGAAAATGAATAAGCGTTAACTTAGGAAAACATTTTGAAAATATCTTTTGTTCTTATGCTGCTTTTGTGCCACATTTTCGCAAATTTAATTCCTATTGTTTTGGCTTCTGACTGTCTCATAATTTCTTTTCGCGGACTGAAATTCCCCAGAAAGTTAAATTATTACTCGGTAAAATATATATAGAACCTGTCTATGACTCCCACGCATTTTACGCGGAACAATTTTTATTCCGCACTCTGAGAATCCGATTTCAAGTCGACCATCGTATATTTCAATCGAAACCCATATTTTCAAAACCACGCGGCAAAAATCATCCGAATAAATTCATCAAACGTTACGCCGACCTCCGATGCACGTAATACCAGAAAGCAAGAAAGCGAGAGAGAAAGAGAGAGAGAGAACGAAGGAGATGAAGGGCGGCTCGAACGCCTGCATATACATACAGAGAGCGATCAATGCATGGCGTGTCTCGCGGAGCCGCGCGTCTCTCCGGCGAGCGGCGGCGGAAGGCGTTTAATAAAGCGCGAGAGAGGCGCACTACCGAAATAACATGCAATTAAATTGAAATTACAGCTCCGGCGTCCCGTGCATGAGGTCCAGCTTGCAGGCTTCGCGAGCCGCAGAGAGAGAGAGAGACAAAGAGATATGTCGTGCGCCTCGGTATCGGAGTATGTCTCGAGGCGGACGGCGGCGGGGCACGCGAGGCGCAAATGATCGCACTCTCTCTCTCTCTCTTTCTCTCCCTCGCCGCTTTTTTTTCTCTCTCTCTCTCTCTCTCTCTCTCGCTCTCGAAGGGAGTACCGCGCGCGTTTCACTTCACGAAAAAGCGCCCGAAATTGCTCGCGGCCAAATTATCATGTACCCGATTCGGCCGACTCTCCCCGTCGCGGCCGCGCTAAGATTCCGATTCGTGTCTTTATATAGCGCGAGCGGTAATAAGAGCGCGAAGTGCATTCATTTTTTCGGGGCGTCGGCAGGCAGCGCGCGCAGCTGTTTTCGTGGCCGGCTTCGTTTTGTTTTTGCCATGATTCGGTGAAACGCACCGGGGCCGATGTACACACCGAGAGGCCCGAGGAAAAGGGGACGCTTTTCGAGCCAGGGCTTTAGGGCGTGTAAGCGATCGACTGGATCGGCTTCTTTTTCTTTTCTTTTTTCGGATAATCAGCGGGCTGCCAGTGGTTTATGTGATTGTTTGCTGTTTCGGAGTATCGCTCATTTTCGCTCGGCGTTGCTAATTTCAATTCGACCTGATTTTATGCGCTTTTGAAAGGTCGTAAGCCGTTATTGCAGGCTTAATGTCAGACATACAAGTGATGTGGCTTTTAAGGCCCAAAGGTCGATTCTCGCAAAGGAAATCGTATTTAGGAATCCCGTTTTAAGGCGATGAAATTCAAAGGAATTACTCGAAAAGTTTAATTAGAGCTTAAATCGCACTGGGCAGAGATGAAAGGATGAACCAAGACACTGTATATAATTTAAATAACAGCGTATAATTTTGAAAAACCGAACTGGCCCCGGCGTAAGATATAACTTCATTACACGGACACGACAATAAAATTGAAATTCCATCCTGCAATTTTCAATCCGAAAATACCGCAATCATTGTAAAAATTTTTCGGCCTCGGCTGCAAAATTAATCAAAAAATATTGAATAACCGCCGTCCCCGCGCGCTCAAAGCCGTCCTAATGAAAGAAAGCCCCCCTCTTGATACTTAGACGGCCGCTCGTTAGTGTCTAATCACAAGCAGCGCGGAAGAAACTTTACGAGGTGGTCGCGCCGTTTTCCAGAATTGCCATATAAGCGCCCGAGCGCGAGACCAATCGTGAGAAACGTGGCGAATCGCACCTCCGTTTGGGCCTCTTTCTCTCTCTTGCGAGCGCAAGTCGCGCTCGCCTTTGAAAAATCGCCGCGGCCGTTGTTGTGCCGAGCGGTAACAAGAACGCTAATGACAGGCCGTTTCGTTTTCTTCTGCTCTTTTTGCCGAGAGCCGACTTCTTAATCATCCTCTGTTTTTCTGTCCTTACGCTACTTTGCAGCCTCCTCGGCGCGACTCGGCTCGAAAGAAGCAGCCCCGTAACAGGTTCGCGCTCGTAATCAGTCGATTAATTAGCGCGACTCTCGATTCGTTCGCGTTTCCGTTTGATTAAGTAAAATACGCTCTTTAAAATACGGCGCAATTCATCAGCGCCGCAGAGAGCGCCGCTTAAATTCCCACAGTCCGCGTCGACGAGTCCATTACATTACGGGATCCGCGAAATCCTTTATATAATTGGCCGCTTTCCGGCGCACGAAAGCTGGAAAGCTCGGCGGGGCATTAATCTCTCCCCCTTTTTGTCAAGGCCCCGGCACTTCCGCAAACGGCGACGCGAGAGAGAGAGAGAAGCAATTCCCCGACACAGCGCTCGTTAGACCGCGTCGACGACGTCGTTATAATGCCGGCAGCCTCTCGGCTCCTCGCGCGGGAGTGCTTAAAGAGGCGAGTTGAAATTTCGAAAATAGCGAGAGAGCAACGGTGGGCGTGGCTACGACGTCCGTCCGCCTCCTCCCTTTTGTTTTCCCCCCCTGACAATGGGAGCGTCATTAGGAGGCGACGGCGGCGCCTTTATTAACCCATTCAGCGCGGCCTATTAACAGTTTATGCGAACGTAAATGCAAATTGATTAAGTGGTTCGCGGCGCGAGCGAGAAGGAGAGAGAGAGAGAGAGTGAGTGAGGGGGGAGGGGAGGCAGGGAGGAAGAAGAGGATGCGCAAGGAGCTTGATTGATTAGTTGATTGGCTCGGCCGCCGCTTACAGCTTGAGTAACGTCGGCTCGACTAAACACAGAGCAACTCGCGGGGCTGTTTCTCCGAGTGAGAGATCCTCTCGTCGTTTTTTTTTCAGTTATGGGATTGCTGGCGAGTTCGGTCTGTAATCATGTACTTGCCTCGGCCGAACAATTAGTTAATTCGGTCGTTATCGTCGAGAGTTCCGCGTCAGGTGAGATTTATTATTATGTATGTATATACTTACCGAAACCGCGGAGCGGACAAATCGCTATTTTGCGTTTACCTAATATCGTATTAAGGATCTATCGTCTAAGCGAGATCCCGGGTAAGATCTCACCCACACGACCAAGTGTGCATACAAGCTGCATACAGCTTTCTAAGTAAACGAAGTTAATTTATTTTTAACAACGCGATAAGGGATCTCGTGTACACAATGAGCGAGAGAGAGAGAGAGAGAGAGGCATTAGTATTACAGAAATAGTTAATTACTGTATTACGAAGCAGCGCGCGCGTCAAGATTAATCAATCCCGCTCCTCGGGACAGGCATAAAAATAGCGGAAAGAGAGCGCGGATCGCCGGATCAATCTGCCCATTGTGCCGCTACGAAATCTGCAATTTTAATTGCATCTCGGGACGGGGGTAATCTCCATATAACTTGGATTTTTTGCCTAATCGAAATCGGCGCAGAGGTGGAGGGGTTGGGGGGGGGGGGCAGGGGAGGGTGTAAGATAGCGATTATTAAGCTGTAAGGCGTTAACTGGCAGAAGGCGTCGGAAGGTGGGATCGGCGCTCTCGGCTTGCGTGCCCGGGCAAGGCACATTTGCATCTAGACACCATCAATCCTCCTGACGCCCGGCTACACGCGCGTTTCTCCTCGTCGTCAACCACTCTCTCCCCCCTCCCACTCTCTCGCTGCTTCGAGTCTGAATTAAATATCGGCCTTAATAAGGGAGTCTTCCTCCGCCCCTCTTCCTTTCTCAATTCCTTCCCGCTGCGTTTGGCGCAGAAGCCCGCGAAGGGCGGATCTGCGTCTTCGGGCGAGAGGAGCCGCGTTGCTTTTATATATATAAAACGAATTTGAGCGACCGCGTGCGAATGTTGTGAAAAAGTTTGAAAATTATTCGAAACAATCGGCACGCCGGTCTATTTTTCCGCGGTGGAGCTGTGCGTATTCAGTATATAGACTTTAAAAAGTTAAAAGTCGCGCGCGCACATAAATCTCATTAATTAAGCAGTTTCTAAACGTAATCAATAACGAACAAAACCGCAATAAACCAGTACCTCATTTTCACGCTTCGCCTGGCTAATAACCACTTAGCAAATCGACTGGAATCGCGAAAAGTCCCTCCCGCGGTGCGCGCGCAGAAATAACCTGCTCGTTCGAACTACCGTATAATTGTCGAGCTAACCGCGCCTCGCTCGTGCGCATATATATAAGCAGGCGCGGAGACAATCGGTTTACCTCGTCGCACTTGTAAATAATAATTCCATCGAGAGTTCGATTTCTCGACGGGCACGTATCGGAAAGCCGAGAGCCTGGATTGAGTAATTTTCTATTTTCCCGCGGCCCGGCGCTTTTCGAGGCGGCCGCGGCCGGGGGGCCCCCCCTTTCATTGTGTATCGACGCGGTCGTGTCGGCCCGCGATAAGACCGGCCGCGTATACGGAGATAGCATCTAACAACGTGCTCGGTTAATTATACATTAATACGGCTCGCGTGTTAGAGGCGATCGCTGCGCCGCGACTTCTCTCGCGCGCGATTATTATACAAAAAAAAAATGAGGGGGGAAGGGGGGGAAATATCGGGAAGAAAGCGGCCGCGTATATATATGTATATATATATGTACCGGATTTTTACATTTTTCGACCGTAAAATTGAGACGTCGTTAGCGGGCCGATCGCCCGGCGAGATACGCGCCGACGCCTTGCGCCGCTCTCGGCTTTTCGTCGTTATTGCCGTCCAAGTCGGAAGTCCGCCATGGGAAAATCGAAAAGTCGTTTGGGAGATTTTTTTTTATCGGTTCGCCCGAGAGTCTCTTCGTGCCTCCTCCGCTCTCGTCGTTGTCTCATTGAAAATTTTTTGAGCAGCACAAGTTATGTGCATTTCGAGAAAATATCTAGCTTTACCGTTTTATCGCCGTCCTAATGCTCGGCCGTTAAGCGTCGTGTGCACTCGACGCCATCGATCCTGCGATTAAAGGAAAGAGAAGTAGCGAGGAAAGCAACAAAGTAGCTGTAAAATATTACATAAGTGAATAAACACGGCTCTAACAAAAGCTAAACTTTATTATCCCCATTTCCTAACTAAAAAAGGGCAGCTCGTAATCGCGCGCGAACCATTATAATAAACCGCGCCGGCCACCGCGTTACCTTCGTCGTAAAGGCGGCCCAGAAAGCCCTTTTACCGGAGGTTGAGGGGGGGGAGAGAAAAAAAAAGGCATCTCGGTCTCGTCGCCTTGGCCGTCACGCGAGCCGTTCGCGAGAAAAGCCGACGCCGATAGCGGCGCGGTTCCTTTGCGCGCGGCTCGTTTGCAACTATATATATATACTTGTTGCGCGAGTCTCGACGGAAAACCCCGGGTCCGATCGGATTTATCGGCGGGAGTTAAAGAGGCGAGAAATTCGCCTGATTTATAGGCGCAGATTACATTAGGATTAGGAGCTGCGGCGGCGGGCTCACATTTACGCCGATCGGAAGCTCAATATCGCGCCTGCAGTTGCGTGCGCCGACTCGACTGTAAGCGTCGTTCAGGTGCTTTAGTCTCTCTCTCTCTCTCTCTCACTCCCCAAGAGCGGAGCTCATTTATCGGCTCGGATTTAGCGACGCATGTGGGGCTCCCGAAGCTCGCGCTCGGCGCGGCGGAGTCTTTTGCTGATTGTTTTCTGGCGTGCGTTTGGTAGTGGAGTAGCTTTTTAAATGAGGGAGCTACTGCTGCGCGGAAAAATGCAGTCAGTTTACTTGTTTGCCGATGAAAAGTAGAAAAATTACTTATCCCTGATGGAAAATCAACTTCATAAAGAAAGAAACGGAAATTAGAAACTAGAAGAGCTACTTGACGATTTTAATTTGCAGAATAATCATTCATCGATGAGTTACGAGTCCATAAGTGATTTTAAAATAAATATTTCTCAATGTGGCAGTGATAGCGATGCCGCAAAGGCAATACAGATTCCTGAAATCAGAGAGTGGATAATTTCAAATATAATACATCTTGTACAGACGCATAAAATTTTCGAAAATTTTGAAACGAAGTCTATTACTTACTTTGCAAAAGTGCACGAACATTATTATAAACATAAAAATAATCTGTTTATATTGAATGTATTATGGAAGTGAATTTCATTCATTTCATTATTTCAAAAAGCCATAGGCCCTTAAACTGAAACAAGCTCATTAAGCAATAATATTAATTGCAACGTGCAATAACGAAGCCCACTTTTCTAATTTATATTTTCTTTCTTTATATGAAAACAAAAACACCAAACACGATATTAGATTTAAAGACTTCCCTTAACTTATACGTGAAAGCTACTATCCCCAATAAAAAAGAGGCGTTTTTAATCGGATTTTTAGTTATTACCAAATTAAAGCTAAAATTAAATTAACTATTGCGTTCGTAAATGAGTTAAAGGCCGATTAAGATTTCTACCACGAATTATATAATTCAACACTGTTGAACGCCGCTGAATGCTACGAAAATAGATTCCATTTTTCTATTTATGAGTCAAGTGTTACGTCTTGAATTAGCTTAACACATTATCAATTATTAGCCTATACCTGTTTCCAGATTGAATATAGCTTTCATAAAGAAACGCCGCTGAAAAAAAAAATTCTAACTTCGTTTGTAAATATTCATGTATGCATATGAAACCATTAACACCTTTAATTAATTGAAAACTAATTGTATATAAGAAAAAAAATCCAAAGAAAAAAGATGATATATCGCGTAAATGCAGCACCGATAGTTCACCAAAGAATCCGCTCGAAGCGAGGCAGTTTCGAGATTCCGGGAGCGAGATTTTCCTTGTTTTTTTATCGCCACCTTCAATCCTCACCACGCATACGCCATATAATTACAGGCTCGACGAGGCAAGGGACAACTCTATATACACCGAGCCGCAGCCACACGGCCGAGTCGAGAGTCGAGTCGCGCGAAGAAGAAAGAAAAAAAAAAAAAAGGGGGCGAAGGCCCCTTAGGGTCTCGGGGCACCCTTTCCCGTGTCACTTGTCGTGATTACTTTAATAATCCGCTCGCGTGCGAATTCGATGCGCGTCAATTGTTTTAAATCAGCCGCATCGACGCATTCTTGTAATGTGTATCGCGACGGAATCGTACGAGCTGCCGCACCGGGAGGTAATTGCGTTTTAATGACCCGCCGCGACCACTTTTATATATCGACAGCCCTGTTTTCACCTCGAACGTGAATTGTGATTTCACTTAAGACACAGAAACGTATAAGCGTGTGTGTCTGTAAGTAGCTCGGTTATTGCGCGAGCCGATCGTGCCGCGCTGACTGATATCGAATTGTAGCACGTTAATTATGAGCTCCTTTTTCAAAATGGCTGGTAATTGTTTAATTATACGGTGCTTCTCCGCTCGATTTATAAAGGCAGGTTTTATAAGGTTTATAAAGCACGGCACGCGAAAATAAATGCGAGATATACTTTTTTATACATATATATATAAGAAACCGTTTGAAAGCGGATATATACCTGCGAAAGCTTGATGGCGTGCAATAACGTAGTTCCATTTTAGAAAATGAAATTAATCTATTTCTTACGTAATTGTTTCTCATTGATTTAGAAGTAAAAAATTGGAAATCGAGCCGAGTCGAGTTCACGCTTGTTAAATCCAGCCGCATCGCAAGTTAAAAATAATATAATGTTACGTACCAGTGCTTGATAAAGTAACGCTTTAATAAAGCTGATACATAATGTAAAATAATTCTGATGTAATTAAATATTATTGTTAGTCAGTTCGACAAAAAAAAATGTAGAGAAATACTGATCGTTAAAGTAAGCATTAATCATGCCTTCAGCATTACCGCACTGAGAAAAATGTCATACGAAAATTTAATATATCATATAATAAAAATTACAATATTTTATAGTAACGCAGAGACATACTCAAAAAATGTCATCTTTTACTATTCCCATATAGTAATTTTTTTTAATGCGAGTTTAAATTTAAAAAAATTTTATTTCCGTTGTTCGTATTTTCAGAACTAATGTTGCATTGAAATCTAATGTGAAAACAAATTAAATGATAGAAATAATATTTTT
>JAWWEO010000045.1:9892053-9942573 GCA_035582975.1 Ormyrus labotus | reverse complement strand
TTTCAAATATATTAATTTTTTCTATTAGTATAATAAAATGTTTTATAACTTGAATATGTCCCCGCATTACTATACAAGATAGTAATTTTTCTTATATATATATTAAATTTTTCTATGACACTTTTCTCAGTGCGTATATAGACGCACACCGACAAAAAATACGTCACATAAATATGATCCCAGGACTGCTTCGACGTTCATGCAAAAGCACGAAATTACGAAAAGTAAGGCGTTATCGTGCCTCGTTTAAGCAAACATTATTATAATCGATGCTCGCCGATTAAATTTTCGCTCTTACAATCAACCATCAACAATATAATCAATAAATTCTCATTTGGACTTCGAAAGGCGAAAAAACAGAGCCGTGCAAGAAAATTCCACCTTTACCGCTCCCGGCGTTGCGCAAGAAGCGCGCCGCGTCCGATTAGAGCTCCGCGCGCGCGGGGCCCAACGCGCAATAAATAACAATTTTAATTATCGCCGCCGCGGCCGCCATGCCAGGCAAAATTTCAACTCCGCGCGCGCATGCGTCAATGTAATATTTGCTCGACGCGCGCTGAATTTCGTTGCGGCGCGCGTTAAATAATTACGATACGAGCCGCGTTGAATCCGCGGCGGCTGCTGGTCGCGGGGAGAAAATTTCAAGCGCGACGGGCGAAAAAGTGAGGTACGGCCGAAGTTTTTAATGGGACGTTAAGCAAAGCGCTGAGAAGACCTTGTTTATTGCTCTTTTAAGAACTCGAGGCGTTCGGCACTTTCCTATTTTCTCGGATTTTGCGCGATACGAGGAAGTATTTGCTTTTTTTTTTCTTCGGCAAAACGCTTTCGAAATAACGTAATGATGTAGGCTTACAGTATTAAAAGCCGTTTTCAATTATCTGCTCGCGATAAAGGCGGCTGAAAATTAATATAGTCCGGCGAGTTTTTCTGAGAAATTAAAACCGGCTCTCACCCGATCGTCTCCGCGTAAAACTTTGATTGAAATCGCCGCCGTCTTTCATCGGGAGATTAATTAATTTTTCGGAAATTTACAAACGTATTTTGGCAGAATCAGCTTTTTATATTTACACTCACCCAGTCGCAATCTGCAGACCAATTATTTCGCGACAAGCCGCAAAGAAATATATTATATCTTATTCTTTTAATTAACTTTGCATTCCTGGCGTCGGCGATTAATTTGTATAATTTTAGTCTTTATCTACTCGGCGTATCGTTCGGAGGAGAGAATTAAAATTAAAATTCAATATATGAATTATCGTGAGCGAGCAAACATGGCAAAAAAAAACATGGCGTCCAGTTGACGAGCTGCCATTTTGCTGCGACAGCGATAATTGCTGATTTGCCAAGTGTGTATATAAACTCTGGCGTTTCTGCGTGCCATCTGTAATTTATGGAAAATACGGCGTTACACAATTTCAAATTAGCGGCGTAATTGATAGCCCAGGAGACGCGTATAGTAATGATTTCTTCTGCAGCTTGGCTGTAACTGATTTTATGCAGGCATTAAGAAATACCGAGACATTCTGCGCTTCTCGTCTTGTATTATTGAATTAAATAATACGGCGCGGCTTGGGAAACGTTATCCTTTTCCTCGATTGTTCAATAATAAAATGACAAGCAAAATCGGATCAAACTACACCGGCGGAATATGCCTGTTTTAACAACCGCGGAGTTAAAAAAAAAAAAAAAAAAGCGCACGGAAACTCGGCGGAAATAAAAACTGTTATCAGCTCGCTTCGGCAACTCCTATCCTAGGAAGAAGAAGAAGAATCGCGAGCTTTTACCGAGCGAGCAAAAAATAATTCAGCAGAAGCTACGAAGTAAGAACATTAAGCCGTAAAAAGGGTAGAGCTCGGAGATAGGGAGCGATTTTCTCTCTCTCTCTCTCTCTCGCAGTGTCTTATCCACGAAAATTGCAGAACAATTATATAGCGCTGTACACGGAGGTCGTGCTTTACTTCCCACCGGAGAAATATCTATATATATATATACGTATACACGCTCGTAACGCGATTAGCAGTAGCAGCGTGCGCGCGCCGGCAAAGAAAGTTGAAAAGTAATATAAGGGAGATGCTTATCGGTCCGAGACAATTAGCCGAGCGTATAAATAGCGCATATTTATAGTCGGGAAGAAAGGGAGCCTCTCCCGACGCTTCACCCCCGCCCCGTGCACCTTCTCCTCCGATACTTATATATATATAACGCGATACGACTGGTACACCTTTGACTCGCGGGAGAGCGGCGCGTCCGTCTTTTAACAAATCTTTTTAACTCCTTACTGCCTCCTCGCGCGCTCGGCCGCGCCGTAACTCAAACTATTTAATTACAATCTTTTTCGTACCTTTTTCGCGCGCTCGTATTTTGCGAGCTCGTATACGTGTGTATATCTGCGCGCGCGGCATTTGTGCATCGCGCGCGCTCGAAATTTATCATTATTGTAAGAAAGGAAGAGAGCTCTCTCTCTCTCTCTCTCTCTCGATAATTATTGTGTTACGCTCGTTTCGCGGCCTCTTTTTACCGATGCGTTTTATAGATACAACGCGATATTGTAATGCGCTGCAGGGACGATATGCCAGTTCCTTTTTATATGCTTTAAATAGTACATCGTGTTAAATGCGAAGCAATGAAAATTAATGCACTAAAGCGGCACCCATTTACCAGTGCGTTTATCATTCGATGCAAGATCGATTTATATTTTCAGATGAACGATCCAGTTTGGCCGAAGTAGAAGAACGTTATTGTACGAGTTTATTGAAGCAGAAATAATTAAACGTCGTATTATAGAATTCAATGAATATTCCGCTCCGAGAGGGACTTTGAAAACAATTTCAAAATACGAACTACAGGGTTTTTCTTCATTCATTTAACGCGAGAAATAGGATATCCGAGAAACTGAAATAATTGGACGATTACAAAGTCGCGACCGACAAAATAAACTCCTGCGCGATCAATCAATATCGTCCTCTCCCCCAACGACTACCAGATAAGAAAGCGAAACGAGAAGAAAACAAGCGAGCGATCGAGGTAAAAAAAAAAAAAAAAGTTTCCATAATAAAGAAGAAAAATCGCTCGATGACAAAGCGTCTGCCCTCGGGCAGGACAGACGGGAATCGAAGGACCGAGGAGAGCGAGAAAACGATAGCGGGAGACGAGCTTTTTTTCGCCGCCCCTCCAGAGATACGTCCGATTTACTCTATTTCCGAAGAAAAATCGACCTTTCAAAGATTCGACTTTTTACTCTCTCTGTCTCTCTATCTCGTTCTTCCTTCGTATTTCTCGGGATGTGACATTTTTCAACGCGCTTCTCTCTCTCCTCCTCGGTTTCTTTCCGCGTCGTTCTCGGCTTTTTCAATTTTTCTCTCTTACACCGAGACATTGATAACCTCTTGGCTCGAAAAAGTCTCTCTTTCTTCGCGAGAGATAAAAATTAACGCAAACATTTGAAATGTTTAGTCATTCTTTGTTTCCTCTCTCGTGCGCGCGTTACACACAATGTAAGATACGAGACGTAATTAAATCGCTTTCAATAATAACTTTCCTGTTTGTCTAACGCACAAACTTTTTCGTGTTAATTAAATTGATTTTTTTTTTCCTCGACGACGCAGTTCGATAAGTTCGGTGAGAAAAATTCGTTGAGCAATCGGGTAAATGAGTTTTGAAATTTTCTGTACGTCGCAGCCATTTTCTTCGACGCTGTTGTTATTACGGGAATCCGAATTTAACATGAATTTTATCATAAAGCGTTATGTAAATAAATACGTATAATCATTTAACAACTTGGCTGCAATAATTCACGCATAAAAGAGTGAAGAAACACACTTTAATTTGGAACCCGCGCAAATCCACTGCTTTCGTAAGTGAAAGTAAAATAAACACTTTTATTGCATCTTTAAAAATAATGCCGGGGTCAATGAGAAATCATTATATTTTGAAATGCGGTTAAGACATTGATTGGCTTCTGGTTGACTGGATACGAATTAAAAGTCAAACTCAGGTAGCCTTTCGAAAGTCAATCACACCTGATATTATAGCAGTATAATTAAATTCCCGTTATTCTACACATCGTGTATGATACTCGAATTTACCGCCGAATTCAATATCAAAAAACAAGTGCGCCCGACGTTTCGCTTAACTCAATAAACACCGAGTTCCACTCGGCTCCCACAACACAATATTCCAAGTGAAATCCACCTCGCGCTTTAGTAAATAATTCGTCGGCGCGGAGTATAACAGTAATAAAAACCGCGTTTTACTGCGTCCTTCCCCCAAAAAAGCGCAGAAGGCCTGGCGGAAGGCACGCCGGCTCGCACAAGAAATTATCATTTTATAACGCTCTCGAGGCGCGCGGAACGGCTACCGATTCCCTGGAACTCCCGAGAAAAAAAAAAGAGGCCCGCGAAAAAGTCGGGCGAGGCGGTCGGAAAAAAAGGAAGACCGGTAGCCTTTCGAAACTCCCATCGGGCGGCAATCAGCGGCTCGTCACTGGCGCGTTCACTTTGGGGGGGAAAGGCAATATCCGCGCCGAGAATTATTATCCGAATCGGCTAATTTATTAAGCGCGAGAGAGCCCGGCACTGCAAAACCAGTTACGATGATGGATTAGTTTTCGGAGCCGGCGGCGGCATGTGAATCCGGAATCTCTCTCGTGCTCGGGCGTATTTCGTGTGTGCATGCGCGCGCGCACCGTCGGCTATGTAATTTTCTTGAAAAACCCCGAGAAACGAACGAAATTTGCTCCGACCTTCCTCGTTACACGGATATTCGGTTCGTGGAAAAGCAAATAATGGATTAATATAAATATAAGTGTCGACACACTCGGTTTTCGAGAAATACCGCAAAACTCAACGTGCCGGGTTTTATTTTAGCGAGGAGATTCCATTGTCGTTCGCCTTCGAGTTGACGTGATTAGGTTACACAGAATTTTGGATACATCGAAGAAAATAAAAGAAGCCGGATAAATACTAATCTGCAGTTTCTTTAAAGAAGCTGCAATAAAGATGTATACGTGTTTTGAAAAAGTAGCCAGTTGTCCATCTTGACATGCCGATTCAAAGTTCTCGCCCGACCTGGTCGTTAGTACGTCCATCAGCGTTCCACACACATATACACACACAGGCACACTTGGTTTCGACTGCAAAAGCGGCAGCCCAAACCGGTAATTTTCGCGGCAGGAGAGAGAGAGAGAGAGAGAGAGGAAGGGCCAAATTTTTTAACGATTCAATTTGCCGACGCGCAGACCGAGAAAGAACCAAAGATCCGCGTGCGCCGCCGCCGCAGCACGCAACTGCGCTTTTCGAGAAGAAATTCGACGTTTACGCTCCTGTGCCTATATACGCGCGATTGGACGCATTGGGCTTTCAAAGGCGGATAAAGGCAGAAATAATATAGAAATTCGGAGAGAAACGAGGAAGGACGTTTTGATTTGGTGTAAGCAGGACAAAATGTTTACTAAAGAGAGTCTGCACGGATTTTTGACAAAAGGAGCTCGCGAGTCTTTGCCCTGAATGGACGATTGTCTCGTTAGTTGTTGGGCAATGGCTAATTTTAAGCTGCGAAATCTGTCGAAGAACATTGTGCTCAAAATCGACATGTGTACACATAATAATCGACGGCGGATGTGCTCAATTTTTACCGCGTTATTTCTTTAATCGCGACGATTCGAGCATCAAAAGTAGTCTATAATTATATTCTAAAAAAAAATTCACACACAGAATGTAAGCTGCAGACATCCAGGAAAGATAAACGATTTTTGTTTTTCACGAGAGCATTGATATATTCATGAATATCAATAGAAGAACTACATTCATTAAACTGGTGAATGACGTTAACTGAAAACTTTTATCAGAGTTCATGACAACTAGTTTATGATAGGTCATCAATAAAAGAAAAGCTATCTGAAACTCCTATGTAGCAAGGAAGACTGGAGCTGCTTATCTTTAAAACATGATCGCTTTGAAAAAATCTGTGAAACATTTTTTAAACTAAATTCTCGTTTCATCATCGAAGCTTCTCACTACAAAGTACATTTACTTATTTTTCAAAATCAATTCCCCGCCAAAGATGCACATTAGTCCACATTGTTCGTATAAAAAAAAAAAAAAAAAAACAAATTCTTCTCCTCGAAAGGTTACTCCAAAAACTCGCAAACGCCTTGAAATAACGCGAGGCGCTTTATCCCGAAGCCGCGGGAACACCTGCGCTAAAGACAAATCAATTGCGAGCGGGCTCGAGACACTCGTTTTAACAATAAAAATTCTCTTACCGAAAGACAAAACCCCCAGCGAGAGTAAGGGAGCAGAAAGACGGAGAAAAACGGAGACGGGAGGGAAAAAGCGAGGAAGAAAGAGAGAGAGAGAGAGAGAGGAAGAGTCGCCGGAGGGAAGCAGAACGAAAAAAAGGAGGAAAAGGAGTTTTGAAAAGGGACTAACGACCGGCAGTTAACGGCGGCTCGGAAATTGCTGGTTGCGCGCATCTTCTCTCTCTCTCTCTCTCTCTCTCCCTCTCTCTTCCACGGAGCCTCAACCGCCGCCTCGCCGCGCGCGGCCTGCCCGAGAATTATTAAACTGTAGTTTAGTTTAAATTAAGTTATTACCCCGCAGTCGCTGCCTCGCTTTTCTTCCTTTTCTCTTTTCATCCTTCCCCCCCCCTTCTCTCTCTCTCTCTCTCTCTCTCTCTCTGACTGCGTCCAGGTGGATTGTATATCTATGTATATGGACTATCTTTTGCGGCCTAAGCCTGCGAGACTGCCGCTGCTCTTCCCGCTTCCTTCCTTCCTTTCTTTCTTGCTCGATTCGCCTGCGTGTCCTGCGATTTTTAAATTCTTGGACAGTGTTTTTCTGTTTTCTTTTTTTTTATGTCTGAGCGTCGCCGCAGCCGCTTTTGGACGCCGTTGTTCTTCGCTAAATGTCGAGAACTTGGTCCGGAGTCGCTTCAAAATATGAACCATTGGTTTTACTTCCTTCAAATTCCAAATATATACGTCGGACCATTATTAAATATTGAATTTAATAAGATAAAAGTGCAGAAAAGTTCCTTAGAATGTTTAATGTTTATCATCAGCATAATTTTTTTAAAGTATTTGCGAGTTGTTTTAATAAAGCTTTTGATTAGGATTTAAAAATTTTTAATTTAATTAACGTTTTTTTAAAAATTAATTAACACTGAAAAATAAATCACGTCGAAAGCGATTTCACGCTATCTTTAAAAGTTTGAAACTACGCATGGAATAATATCTTATCAATATTTTTTTGGACTTAGTTATATTCAGAAACTTCATGAATGATCAAATGTTTATTTATTTACATTATCGAACTAATTATTTACATTATCTAACTAAGCTCTTTTGCCAAAAAAACAAGAATCGAAAGAATTGCAATCCTTAATCTTCATTTCAACAGCAGATTTTATTGCAATTACCTCACATTTCAAATATTGCAATATCAATGATCGTTTCGAAATGCTCAAAAAGCAACATTTACAAAGTCAACTTACGTTGACGCTCTAAATATCCTCTTGGAGCGTTGTTGTTTTTTTTCCTCCAAACGTATATACAGACTTTCTTTAAAATCGCCACGTTCCGCTCGGAGGCGCGCTTCCTCAGCGCGCAAATAACGCACGCTTACAAACACGTCCGTTTGAAGAATGTAGAGCATTCATTTTTTATTCCCGCGCGTATACAGCCGGCGCGCTGCCGCCGTGCCGAGAGCGCAAAAAGAGAGTTTCGCTCCGTATACGCGAAATTGCGAAAAAGAGAGGGATTTAAGCTCTGGGCGGCGTGCTTTAACGATCGACCATTAAAGCCGTTTAACGAGCGCCGGAGAGGCTGCCGCTAAGGAATCTTGGGGCTTTTCGCGCGGCTCGAGCATCGCGCAACCCCGAAAAGCAATTTCATTGCGCAAAATGAAAGCTCTTTAGCACGCCTCTCTCTCTCCCCGGCGAGCGAAGTGCGTGCGAGGGGAGGGGAAGGGGGAGAGAGACGCGAGAGCGCGGGAAAAAATTTACCGCTGCCCGGTGATGTACGGCTCGAGAGCACTGCGGATAACAATGATAAATCTTCGCTTTTGACAAGGAGAGCACGATTCGCGAGTGAGCTACGGTCCAAGATACAAGCGGTTGCCGGAGCGCTCAAAGCTTTTCTCGATGAGCCTGTAATTTTCCGAAGCATCTCGATCCGAGTTGGGTAGGATAAGCGCTCGATTTTTGTTAAAATTTTATCAAGTTGTCGATCGAACGCGAGGCTTGCGTTTAAAACGGATTGTGTCTGCATTGAAAAGCATGAAAAATTACGTAATTAGCGAGTAATTTCATTTCATTTTAGTGTTATCGCTCATCTCGATAAATCTAAATTAAAACAGAAATGCGGTTGTAGACGTTGGAATTCACTTTATCCGAAGTTCGCTTAAACATCAGTAACTTTTGCAAGTGTTACTTAAATTAAAAGTTATAGATTGTACGCGATCAAAAATTAAGAAGCCGAAAATATTTTATAAAAAAAAATTGGTTGGAAGTAAATTAGTATGACGGTTTTTTGCCCAAAAATTCTGCCGCCACTTCAAAAATAGCGTACGCTAAAAATTGCAAAATTTACTCTGCCTTTTGTCGACGCTTAAAGTAAGATTGTTGAACATTAATTGTGTTTTAAGACTCGGGCGCAAAAATTACCCCGATTTATCACGTTCCATTACTGCAACGCTTCTCCTAAGCGAACCGTCAAAATAATTTCAAATTTCCAAATTTTAACACAACTTACAATCGTTTCGCCATAACGAGCCCGTAAATTACCAGCTTACAATCAACCAAATTTCCACCATCTAATCAAAACCAACTCAGAGTTACCTCAAAAACGAACCCCCCAGCCACCTATACATAAAACAGCCGGCAAAACTCAGCTACAAACCGCCCTTACATTAACGGGGAGCGCGTTCGAGGCAAAAAAAAAAACAAAAAGATATTCGTTCGCACCCTCGACTACGATTGCGTATTACTCGCAACGCGGCCCGCGCCGCCTTCCGAGGCCCGACGGGGGAGCGCGAACGAATGCGGCGCGCAAGGTAAGCGATCCCACGGGATGCTCAGGAACGATCTTATGATTGACCGCGTTACGAAAGTCCCCGCAGACCACTTTCTCCGGTTTCGTCTACAATACGCTGCCTCCGTCTCGTTTTCTTAGTTTTTTTCTTTCTTTTTTTTTTTTTCGTTTCCAGTTCATTGTCGCCGCGGCTTTGTGCGGCGGACACGCGCCGTGTACGGCTCGCAATGGAGAGGTGAAAAAGAGGCCCGAAGTGTCACACCTCGACGAGGCTGTGATCGGTGTGTTGCGCAACTTTGTGCCAGCGTTTTTTTGTATATTCTAATTCAATCAGTAGTTGATGATTGTTTTTTTTTTTAAGCATAGGGAAAAGTTGTTTAAATTTTTAGAGGTGCGTAATCGCGTGTGCCTTTTCTGTGCGTCAATTGAGACGGAAGAAGTAATTGATACTAAAGTTGTTGATAATTTTTAACTTTAAAGAGGTTTTTTGTCGTAACAGGTAAAATACAATGTAGTAAAGTTTATTATATACTTTAAAGGCGTAAAATTTTACAATAGTATCGTTTAAGCCAATCATCTTCCACGGTAAATTACTCTTATAAATACTTCTCTGAAAGTGCAACTGAAAATATTAATAAAAGATTTCATTTAGCTACATTATACCATAAATTTCATCTAACTCTATTCAATACAAAAATTCTAATTTATAAACTTCTTAAAGAAACAATGTATATGCAACACAATCAGTACTATTGTTACCCAAACTCTTGTAGGACACTTAAATTTAACGGATTCGAGTAACATTCACTCAAGTCAGAGAACTGATCTTAGCATTCAATTGTACCGGACGAGGCCAATCGGGTTTGGAGCGTGCGACGAATCGGAGCGTTCTTCGACGGCTTTGTTAAGAAGGAATTACCTGGATTTTTCGAAAATTATACCGACTGTTTATTACCCCTGGTTTCACGCTAATTACATCGCGTGATAAACTTGTTTTGTATTTGAAAAATTGGATGCTCCTTCTGAGAAAAAGCGTATATTTTCTTTATGCTCTGTAAAGAAAACAAGCCTGCACTAATTGTAAGTACAGAGGCAAATCACTTATTACTTTAGCATTTTTTAATCTTTTGAAAAAATGTAACTATATTAAAATTTCAAAGTTTATGGCAAACAGAGAAGCTATTAAACTCAAAACACACGTTTCTCTCAAATGTTTTACATGTTTCAAATCGTATTCTGTACATTTCGAATCATTATATTTATTTTACATTAAAAACAATGAATTGACAAACGAAATAGGACGGAGAGTTATAATATCATTAAGGATAATCAATTTTCTAACTGCATTTAATTTTCTAATTGAAGAACTGCAATGAAAGAAAATGACTCTTGTGCATAATCAAAACTTCTGCTTGAAACACCGTCTAATTACAGGGAAGAACGTATAGCCAATTGACCCGACGGCTGCGTAAGTGCACGTTTCATCATTAGCAACGTGCAATTTCAATCCTAGTCTCAATCGAACAAACTAAAATGCAATACTCAAAAGTAAACCCTACTCGTTAAAGCTAAACTTGTTTAAAAAAATAAGCCAAGCTAGCTTTTCGCCCCGACCGGCGGTGCTGCCAGATTCCCCGCGTAAAAACAGGTTTCCCCGGGCGACATATCGCGTCTAAGCAAAACAGCGAGAGCTCACCTTTCTTGTCGTCGTCGTCGTCGTTGTGCTCGGGCGCGTGGTGCAGGTGGTGGGCCGCCGGGTGATGGGGCCCGATGCTGGGCACGAGCGAGTGGCTGCCGAGCGCCGGGTGCGGGTGGTGCGGATGGTGGCTGAGGTAGCGGACGGCGGCGGCCGCCGCCACCTGGTGCTGGACCTGTATCGTCTGCTGAACCTGGCTCTGCACCTGACCGAGGACCGGGTGGTGCCAGCCCGGCAGGTGGAACGGGAATACGGGGGTCGCTCGCTGGAAGAGCCGGGTCGGGCCGGCCATCAGCGAGTTCGCCGCCGTGACCGAGGAGCCCGAGGAGGAGCTCGCGGTGGCGGCCGCGCCGCCGCCCCCGGGAGGCGGCGGGAACGACAGGCCGCCCCCGGGCTCGAGCACCATGTTCGGTATCAGCTTCGCGCCGCCGGTTTCGCGGGCCCGTCGTCGCAACGACGAGGCTTACCCGCGCTCTCTCTCTCTCGCGACTGCACCCTCCCCCCCTCCGGCCGAGCGATCTCTGCCCCTGCTGACCCGAGCTGCTTCTGCTACTCGCGCGGGCCCGTCGCCCCGCCGAGCATTACCCTATCTCGAGGGCCGGCTTTGCTACCGAGGTCAACGAGTTTCTTTTCGCGGCGGCGGGCGCATTGGTCGAGGGTGCTTTCGAGGCTTTTGTTTACGCGGCCGTTTAATGTTCTGTCCTGAGTCGACACTGTTTCGCGGTCATTTTCGACTGCTGGCGGGCAGGAAATCAGGCCTCCTGCGGGAGTACTACGGTAAAGACACTTTGGAAAGTAGATCGATGCTCGGCGCGGTCAGCCGTCGGACAGCGAAAGGCAGTCTTACGTCCCAGCTTCGTTGTTTCGGTTATATTACTCGAGCTTGCTGTGCAATACTGACAATACAAGTGCCTGGGCAGCGGTGACAATGTCGTCGACAGCCCTGCCGACTAGTTCCTATACTTTTCGTAGACAGGCAACGTTTCAGCAACATTTGTCTCACAGATACTTGGTCCGGTTACAAGCATACTCCGTTTGCCGAGCAAAACCAGGCTGCTACCCGTCACTGACTGCCCGTCGTCACAACACTCCTCAGTCCTGCGGCACTCGTCAAACAGTCGAATGTTCTCACTGCACAGCTCGCCATTCTTCGCCCCCGCCAAAAAAAAAAAACAAAAAAAACCACCGCGCACGTACACTCGAATCTGCGCCTGCCTGCCTGCCTGCCTGCCTGCCGGACGATGAGCCGTGAATCAGCTGACGTGCGTGCAAAAGAATCCCGCGGCCGTGCGGCTCGAGAAGGGAGGCGAGAAAAAGCGTGAGACGATGACGGGCACGACGGGCGGCAGCACTTTGGGCACGAAGCGACGGCACAGCACTATCTGGCCGGAGCGGACTCGGGCTCTCGAGGCCTCCGCGCTTCCCCCACCCCCGCGGCGAGCCTCGGCGCGGCGCGGTCTTGCCTCGCGGCCGCCATTGGCCGGGCTTCCGGAGCCGCGGCGCCGGCCAATGGGAGGCCACGGGCGACACGCCCACCGCCGGGCCTTTTTTGCCGGCCGCCCGCGAGCGAGGAGTGGGGACGAATCAATTGCCCGCCGCAAGATGGCTCCTCCCCGAGCCTACCGCTCTCCCTCTCTCTCTCCCGCGCGGCTGGCTCTTTAAACGCGCTCGAGCGGCTGTCTCTCTCTCTCTCTCTCTCGCTGGCTGCCAGATTTTCGAGGGGCGCAAAAACTGATCAATTTATACTCCTATTAATCGTTTTAGCTATCAAGCTCGCGGCGACGCGGTTTTCCCTTTTTTTCTCTCTCTCTCTCTCTCGGCGGGGCTGACTTTTTCGGCAAGTGTGGATGATATCGTTCCGCGCGCCGGCGGGGAGAGGCGAGCAAGAGAGAGAGAGAGAGTGAGAGAGTACGGGAAAGAGCTGGCGGATTTCCAGGTCAAGTGGACTTTATTGGCGCTGATAAGGCTCTCCTTCCTACCCCGGGAGAGCCCGGCCGGGAGAGAATTCAATGTACTAAAAATAGTGTGCCCGTAGTCCGCCAGCATTTGCTGATGGCCGATTTTCGAAAAATTGATTCGCCGCGCGGTTCGCTTTAAGCGTTTGCAAATTTATGCGCGCTCGGGTGTTTGCCGCGTTAGGTTTCGGTTTAATATTCCATCCGAGTTTTGGCAGATGAGTTATGCGCGTCAGATAAGGACGACAATAAAGATTATTCGCGTTAAGAACAAAAGCTTGAGCAACAACGAAACGTTAATGTCGATTACGTGGATGTTGTGTCTTTGTGTATTTTGCGATTATTCGTACTTTATATAATTCGCAGTGTTTAAATAGATAAAATAGTTTCACACTTGTGAAAATGGATAATGAAATAGCATCTGACAATCAAAAATCTCATAAATGCATTTTTGTCTTCATATTTTTAATTCTTTTTTGACTGCAAATTGTATTATTTATTGCCAACCCCTCTAGTAAGGTCATTCCTTATTTATGTAATTAGTAATCTGTAATTGGATCGAATAAAAACTGATATTTTACAAAAAATATATTTTTTATTATAATTACCTAAATTTAAATTTACACGTTTGATAAGTGGTCATGCATTAAGAACAATTATTACACTTTTGGTAGAAAGAAGCTCACAATGTAAACATGTCTTTTCCAAGCAACTTAATTAAAGGCTTAATTAATATATCATTCATTAATCACCAAACCGACATTTATATCCCTCGGAAGTGAAAAAGCAGACCCATTCTTCTGGGTAAGAGAAACAAAAAAAAAAAAAAAGAGCAAAACACCCGGGAGCGCAAAGTTTAAATGCACAATTTCCGAATGAAATTAATTAAATTTTCATTCATTAACGAGACTTAAATGCAGGCACGTTTCCATAATGATTCTTAGATATCTCAGAAGCGGATCTTTTTGTTTAGCCGCCTCGCTCTTTGCGCGGTTTTAATAAAATTCTCGAGCTATATAGGTAGAGAAGCCTCTCTCTCTCTCTCTCGGAGGCGTTAAGTAATTATACGCCTATTCTCTTCCTCCGAGGAAATTAGCCGCGCCGCTCTGGGGTGCAGTGCGCGGGCGCAAAGGGAGGGAGCGACGGCGAAGGGGGGAGGGGGGGGGGCAAAGAAAGCTCTTCGCCCTCAGGCGGAGGAAAAATTAGGAAATTAAAATTAGTCCCCCACCGTGTCTTACCCTCTCTCTCTTTCTCTCTCTCTGCTTTCCCTCGGCGTGACGACCCTCGCTGATTAAAGCACACACCGTCCGAGAATGCGCACTGGCTTTACGAGGCTATCTCCTGGTTTCCTGCGGAGCTTCTTTAAAAGGATAATGGAAATTGTTTGATACGCCAAATTCTATTTAATTATAAGATAACAAAATTATTTCGCTCTTTCTTTATTTTTTTCGCGGAAAATTAATTGAGAGCGAGCCGGCGGTGTTACGAAGGAAGGAATATTTTATAATTTCGTTCAATTAATCTTTGCCTGAGGGCGAGGTTAGTATTTATTCATTGTTTCAAGATAAAAGTTTGGTTTTCGTACCGCAATGGCACATAGAAAATTTAGTATCTTTAATAAAATTACTAACTTTATTACTTTCGTTAAAATGGGTAAAACATTTACAAAAAAATTAATTTCTTAAATCTATGGTAATTGACCGTACATTATGTGGTCCCTCAAATGGAAGCCAGACAGACTTTTGAAATTTCGAAGGAGCCCTGTCCGACGGCTGTTAACCGACGTTACGTAATTTTCTCTCCCTTCCGCAGGCTTTTTCCCCGCACGAAGTCTCTCTCTCTCTCCGCTCGTTCTCCTTCGTCGCTGAATCTCCTTTCGGTTTTTCTTCGACTTCTTGCCATTAGAAGAGCGCGACGGCAACAACACCTTGTTAACCAAGTCATTTCGGTCGCCATAACGAATCGACTGCTCGGAAATTCACCGCAGACTCTTTTAAAAACTTTTTCAAACGAGTGACAAGGGAAAAAGATGAAAAGCGTTGTGGCCTGAGGTTTTTCTTGGCGTGTGATATATTGTCGAACTATACAAATGCACTTTGTTCGCCTCGAATTTGCCTGTGTAAATAATAAATTTGTTTATAAAAAATGTCCTCTTCGAAAGAAGGTTTCTAAAACCGAGTTTCGAGTGAATGAACATTGAAACAGATTATTCGGTCCGAGTAAAAGAAATAAGAATTGAATAAATATGCACTGAAGCTGAGTAATACAAATGTCAAAAAGATCATCTTTTTTATAATAATATTGTTAAGTTCGTGTAAAAAATCATAATTTACGTATTTTCGACTCTTATTCTTGATGAAAATACTTTACGTTTGGAAAGATGTATAAATTTAATTGTTTTTTAATTAAAAATTGTACAGCCTGCCTCAATAGTGCATAAATTAAGGAGAATAAAATGTTACATTTTGAAAAATACAATACTAGCAATTCATCCTGAATTATCCCACACAGTGACACCAAGTCCTCCGATTCGAACAAGAAAATTTCAGGCCCTGCGTTAAAACATTCCCAAGATAAATCTCTCAACGAGCCGAAGCAGGAAGATAAAAAATTTAAAGCTCGCCAAGCAGATTCCCGGTGCTTTTTATTCCCGCGGCCAATGCATAAGTAATACACTTTTCAGGCCGTTCAACAAAACCGATATAACACGCCGAGCGTTCCTGGCGGCAAAAACGAGACAAACCCCCCCGCGCGAGCAGCGACGGCCTGACGTTATAATCTCATTCTCCCGGATTATTTGCTATTCCGCGGCGTCCCGCGCGCCATATTCCCCATCCGCGCGCGGCAGTGTATCGTTATTTAAGTCGCGGGCCACTATAAAGCTTTGGCCCGCGCTTATTTGATGTATGGCCGACGCGTGCCCTGCTTTTCTCTCTCGCTCGCCTTAAACGTAAGATATCGCGCGCTCGATCAATTTTTCATAAAGCCGCCGTGTGCGCGCGCGCCTCTCTCCCTCGCCTCTCCTCTCCGCTTCTTCGCCGCTTTCGTTCTTTTTCGTCGTGACCGTCGCGACGACCGAGGCAACGCGCTCTCGCGCGCCTGTAATCTTCGCCGGGGCGCGCGCGCAAATAACCCGGTCGTTATTCGTCTCGGACGAGCGATGTCTCAATCGTGAAAAACTGCCCGGTCAGCTTTGGATTTGAATGGATTTGGTTGTAAAGCGGAAAGGATGGCCGTGTAATGCTCGAGCGGTGCTGCTTGCGAAAACGCGGAATTTTTCCTGCTCGAGAAATTTCGAATTTTACAGGTCTTTATACTTGGGTTGATTGGTTAAAATTAATGTAATTAGCGGGATTGATTTCTCGTCTGCTTATGCGGTTATCGCATTTATCTGAAATTACTTACTATAAGTTTTTGTTTTTGATTCAAGTTTATAAGTATAATATTAATGTTGATTTAAAAACTTCGAATAATCAGCTTATCACATTGCTTTTAAAGTTTTTAATTTAGGTTAATATTATAATACTAATAAAAGGCACCAATTTTTAAGAATCTTTTACAAAAATATATCACTTAGACGATAATATTTTTATAGGACCATCATAAATTATAAAATTGCTTTCGAAAATACGATTCCTTCAAGATCAAAAAAATACCGCCTTCAAAACTGATAAAGTAAGAAATTTACGTCATCTAGAAAAGAAACGTTTAAACCAAAGAAATCGACTACGACTGACTTTGGTTACTTTAATATTACTTTATGTTTCAATTTAAGAAGTCGTTAAAGAGGTCCAAGAACGTTCTAATAGTTATGGACCTTATGGCACCATCATGCCAGATGTTAAAATAAAAGTGTTTCTCACAAACCGAATAGTTACTTTTGCCTCCGGAAAAAAGCGTTTCTTAGAGGAAAAAAAGGGAAACAGAAGGTGTCAAATGAATTAGAACTTCTTAACCGTATGTTCGATATCGATAACAGAGATATTTTTTTTTTATTTTTAAAATATGAGGATTTTCCATCTGTCGAGGTATATTTAATCGCCAATCAGAATTCATGATAGTATAACTCGAATAGTATAAAAATTTTAACTTTGCCTTTGATGCCATTTTATCGAGTCCAGCTGCAACCGTGCAAAACGAATCCCTTTGTCAAATAAAAATCATTACGAAGCTCCGACCTAAAAAAAAAAAAAAAAAAACAAAAGCTCAAGATCGCCGATCTCCCTCGAACTCCAATCTCTCCTCGCACATAATGGATTTGCAGGAAAATCACGTACGCGGCTTGCGAACGCGCGAAGGGGGAGAGGAAAGACGGAGCGTCCGGAAAATCCGGATCCCAAATGAGCGCCGCGCTCTCTTGGCGCAGTCTCGCGTCTCGGCAATTATTCCTCCTCTCGCTTGGCCGCGACGCTCGCCAAGAATTGAATCCCTCGCGCACGCGTATCGCGCGCGCATGCACGCACGCACGCACGCACACTCGTGTGCGCGCGCGGAGAGGCAGAGAGAAGAAAGGGACCGCGGGAGGGAGAGATGAGGGTCGCCCATGGCAACGCCGTCGACGACGTTGCCCCGGTAACTCGCCGCCGAGCGACAACCCCCTAAATACTCCTTCTTCGCCCGCGGCACACCAGCCTGAGCGGAGATCAAAGGCGACGAATCGTTCATTTTTTTTTTCTTCCCTCCCTCCCCTCCGAGTGAGTGAAAATTCACGGAGCTCGCGGCGGGATGCCCGAGCGACATCGCTCTCTTCCGCTCGGGGATTCGATTTTTACAGGAGCCGTCGTCGTCGTCGCACTCTCTTACTTACGAGCCGAAAATGCCCGGTGCGCTCGCTGATCCCCCAAGACGTACAGCAGCTCGCGGAGGACGAAAGGCCGAAATAGTTGGAAGAGACGCCGGGGTAGGAGGTAAAAGGGAGCTGCTAACAGTTAGCGCGGGAAGGTGAGGAGACCCGGTTAATTACTAAAGCGTTTTAATCTCCGGCAAAGTTCCGGGTTCGCCTTGGCGGCGGCCGAGGCGGTATAGCAAGTGACTACAGAGAGAAACTCCGAGAGCTCGCTAACTGACGTGGGAGGGGAGGATGCGACTAACGGCTCCGCGGCTGCGTATAAATTAGGGACTCGCCAACTTCCTCACCGACCCTTTCCACTCTCTCTCTCGTTTGCCTCCTTGTCTTTGCGCGACTCCAGAAACGCGTCTACGTAAATTCTATAAGGGACGTCCCCGGGGAGGAAGAATTATTTTTGCGTCTGTATAATATTTTCTGCTAAGATGTGCTTCGGCGTCACGCCGACTTCCTTGGGTGGATTGAGTTCGAGTTTCTTGGAAGGAAACTTGGCGGTTATTTGTGTAGAAAACGGAATAAGGCTTTCGAATGTTATAGAGTTGTAAGAACAATTAGGAAAGCGCGTGATTCATGCTTAAATAATTTTAACGATAAACGCGTACAACTTCTATTGTGCGGTGATCAGATTATCGGTTGAATAATAGCCGTCTTTGGGATAATGACTTCATTACAAGCTTTAATGTTTCGAGTAATATATTACAACTGTAATAATAGTATTATATTTTTCAAATACTTTTATATAAATAGATAGTAATTTAATTTTCCAATACAAACTTGCTATATCAACGTTGAATCATTAAAACAGCATTCAATTACAATCGCTTGATATTTTTAACGATAATAGTCGATAGGTATACGAGAGTTTCGATGATTACGCGTCAAGATAATCGGGCAATAAAAATTTCCAAAACGTACTTACCGCTCGACTATTTGCGCCGCGGCAAAATAATTCGAGAACGATTGCCGAATGATAAGTAATGAGCCGATTCGCGCACCTTTAATAATAATCAATGAAAATAATGGACGACTTGTTATTCAAAGGAATTTATTATCGCTGAAGGGAAGCAATGTTCCGTGACGATTGCCGACACATTGCACAAGCAAAATGCGCGCACACACTTCCATTGTACGGAGCGCACCCGGCAAATAAAAGAGAGGAGAGAAAATTAGCCCCAGACAATCGGCTACGTAACGTACTTAAAATAGAAACATGCGCGAGTGCAGTTAATTATTTAGAGGCCGGAAATTCGAAATATTGAAATGGAATATTTTCAGTCGAGTCTTTTAGATTTCAGGGCGCAAATTCAATTTTTACTATAAAATAATATGAAGTATTTTTATTTACATTTGAAACTTTTTACTCGTACGGGTTTAGTAAAATAAGTAAAATAATAGAATCGAACACCATTCGGTGAACATTATCATTCATTGATAAATTTTATTGACGATGACCCCACTGATGATTCTGCGCATACAGATAATCTATGCTACTTTCTAAAGTATAACAATTACTGTAAGCTTAAATACAAGAGGTCTCGTTGATAAAACAAGTCGCGTACTATCGTCGACGGTCGGAGGCAAAAGTCAAAGCTACACCGAGATAAACCGATTTAATTACCGACGATTTGTTGTCGCTCTCGCGCGGCGATCGCATTGCGCGCTTCTCGCTTTGGCGGTAAGTGCGCGATTGTTCTAACGATTATCAATAGTGGAGCAAGCGATAGATAAAGCACAATCTTTTAGCCTCGTGCACTCGTTAACGCGCTTTCATTCACAGCCGAGGCTCCGAATCAATCAAAGTCGCGCTGCGTAATCTAATGCGTCTTCGGGAAAAATGGGGAAGCAGAAACCTTCGGCTATCTAACTAGTTGGCTCTAAAACTTTTCTAACTTTATAGCGATTTCGTTAACGTCGATGTGCTTACTAAGTTCGCTTGAGTTTAATGGTAATTAGTAAAGTTTCCGCTTTTATGCAACACCGACAACGAGGCGCAAATAATTATAAGCAGCTGCAAAAAAAAAAGGACAGCTGGAAGAAGGCATTAAATAATGATTGTCATTGCTTTTAATGCACGTTCAGTACTAAATTTTTATTGGTTCCAATTAGGTGCTATTTTAATTTTATTTTATTGCCCCTTAAATTATTACAGATATCTGCAATATTATAATATCACGTCTAAAGGGTATACAAAGTTTCCAACAGCGAGTGCAAAAAAAAACAAAAAAAAAACTGCGCAGCGATCGCAAAAAGAAAATAATTTTTCAAATCTATTAATGTTTCCTCTCCGAGCACTTTGCGCGCGCATAACCGCAAATCGAAGGAGCCTCATTGCCGAGCATTTGTTTTCATCAGGCGTCGCCGTTCACAAATACACACACAGGCGCGCATATGTTCGTGCGCTCCCCTTACACATTTTATTACAAGCCGACGAAGCCAATTGAAGCGCGACGCGACGATTTGTCGCCTCTCCTCTCTTTGGCAGGGGAGGCCGGAGACAAGAGTGGGGGGGGGGACCCGCGCGCCAGGCAGAAAGAGAAAAGGGAAAAAGCCGCGCGCAGAGGCCGATCGCGAATATACGCGCCAGGAGAAGAAGAAGAAGAGGAAGCAGCGGCGGCGGCGGCGGCGGATTACAAGGAGAGGAGAGGTGAGGAATCGAGAGAGGAGAGGCAACGACGGTCGAGTATTCGGGGCACGTGATCTTGGTTGCCAGTGGTACGTCATTCGACCTGCCGCTAATCAGAACTAACCGCCGCGGCGTGCCTCGCATCCGCGATGCGGGAGTTTTGCCGCGCGCAAGAAATAAAAAGGAAGAGGAGAAGCGAACGCAGTGCAGCCATCTTTGCATCCTCTGCGGGCGACTTGTCTTTTGCGCGCGCCGAGAGAGGGAAGATATTTAGAGACTGGCTTGGAATTCAATTAAAGTGGGAAAAAATGCAGGTGGCGGTGGGAGGATAGCGTGCTCTTTTATAAGTCCGAAGCAGTTCGCTAAATGTTCGGAGGATAAATTTTTATTATTAAAGTAAATCAACACTAGATTCGAGTCTGGAAAATTACAAGTGTTTTCTTTTGGAAAAATTACCATACTGTTCGGCGAAGGCACCGCAGACTGGTGAATCCCTGAAAATTAACTTACTTTAGGAATAGTCCTGGAATTTATATTTTAGCTTTACTGCTGAAACATTAATTTATTATTTTTACCAAGAACCTCCTCTATTCATCTGTCAAATGCATTAAAAAATATATTCAATTAGAATAATTTAATGAAGCATTCCTGATTGATTGAGATAGATCAGTAATAACAGCGTATATATCTCAAGCTTGAACACATGCAAACGTAGTCAAGAAAATAAATTTTCTTGTAATTACAAGCAAACAAGGCAATCATTCATTCATATATATATATATATATATATATATATATATATATACAAGCAATTAAAAATCTTGGAAAAGGCGCAGGATTATTTATACCATTCGTTCCTGAATTCGTTTTAATAATCAATTTACACTGCCTGAAATCCGTGCGCCGCAAAACTTTTCCTCGTAAAAGACGTTTATTTCCAAAAGGCACAATAAATGCTCAAAGTGAAATCGGCATCAGTGTGTTTGCGCATCAGAAGGCACTAAATTCTATTTCAAGCCTCGGCTATCTTTTACGACTCGAGAGCAAAGTTTTCCAGCCGCAAGCATAATTAAATCGCATTTAAATTTCTAAAGATTCTCGCGAAGCCGATTTTTCTCCGCTTTCCAAGCGAATCTCTCTCTCTCTCTCCTCGCGATGCGTTCCTCCAATCGTCCGCGTTCGGCGAATCGCGTTTCCTCGCCGCTGCATCGATCCTCTCGCGAACCTCCGCATGATTTACTCGATCGCGTTCACGCCTCGAGAGAGAGAGAGAGAGAGAGAGGCGCTTTTTAGTGCACCCGCGGCATTGTTTCTGCCGAGGTAGCGCTTCGCGAAAATGCTCCCTGCCCCCACCCCCCCTGCTCTCCTCGCTCTCGGGGGACGATTTGACTTGCAAAGCGCAGGCGGGAAACGGATTCTCGTTCCGCGCGAGAATTAAATGCGGAGAAGCTGTTGTAGGGGAGTGAGAGAGAGAGAGAGAGGGAGACGTCGCTGAATCGCGATAAGGAAATTACGAGAATTTAACGGAAAGCCGCTCTTATATTTTGTGCCTTCGTGTACGCGGCCGACTCGAACGGCGCGAGGGAGGAAGGGAATAAAGAACCGCGTAAAGAGACGTTTTAATCGAAATTTTGTGTTTTGAATCTACGAAGATTTGCAATTGCGTATAAAATGGTTTATAAAAATTACTGACAAAAGGTTTAAAGGGGTTATTGTCGTATGATACGATTACGTTTCTTCTTTCTTCGGGAATATTTTCAGTTAAATCTTAAGCGTTATCGTAATTACAAAGCAATGTTTCTATAAAAAAATGAGTCAAACAGGATTGCGAAAAATATCCTTTAAATTGAGAAATTTTTATTATTTGACAAGGCAGAGAGGAGAAGAGGGGAAGAAGCGGTTCTTTTAAAAACCTTTGAATCATTTTATGTATTAGAGTTTTATAAGTTAATCAAATGATTTATTAAAAATACGTACTCCAATTTATGTTCGCTTTATCATTATCATAATTATTATAACTTGTATCTTTTTGTAGAAGAGTCAATTACTTTAAAAATCAGCGATCTCCTTATTTTCGTCGTTTACATTAATTAAAATTACCGTTTTGAAATAAAGCGAATATTCCTAAAAAAAACTTGACGGCGACGTTAAGTCGTGTATTTAATGGTATAACACTTGGAAAGAGTCCATCTAATTTCCCCGGGCAGCCGCGACTGCTACCATTTTTATTAACTTATAAATTCAGCCGGCAACGATCATTCATTCCTTTTATTTCACATGAAACGAGCCGGCTTGTATTTTTTCCGGCGGCTCGGCGCGAAGAACCCGAAAAACAATCCGCTCTCGCTCTCGAGAGTCGGCCTCGGTTCAAGAGGCTCTCTCTCTCTCGCGCGCGCGCGCACAGAGAGAAAGAGCCCGAGCGGAGAGCGAACGAGAGAAAGATATAACGTCGTCCCTGCTTGATTTATGGGTTAATAGTTAACCGGCCGTAAATAATGCTAATCACACTCTTATTATACGTTCCGCCGTGGCATCGCGCGCGAGCGAGAGCGAGCCGAGGCGGCCTATGTTTTGTCCAAAGGCCTCCGCCTCTCTCTCTCTCTCTCTCTCTCTCTCTCTCCCTCGTCGATCTATTTGTCCATCCGTCTCGCTCTCCTCGGAGCACTCTTTTTTTCACGTTCGACTCTATTTATAACCGAGAGTTGCCGTCGCGATTACGTCGCTCCTTTTGCTCTCCTTTCCGCGCTCGCGCGCTCGGGTTATTCATCTTGCCGCGCGCTCGCGCGAGGATTCGCGTCGTATGGACCTGTGTGAACGCGCGAGAGTGGCCAAGTCGCCGCAAAAAGGGAAGTCGCGGCGGCGGGAGCGACGATGCAAAAACGCCGAGAGCAGCGGCCGAGGAGATATTATTTGTCTCCGCGAGCCTGCAGCCCCGAGGCTTTTACGCGATGCTCCGAGAGTTTTGCGCGATGCTCGACGGATCGTTCGGTTTTTCTGGAGCTCCGAAATGTTGGGCATTCAATTCCGTCGCCGGCGACGTGATAGAAATGCAGCGAGATTTCCGTTATTTTCAAAAGGTTTAAGCGTCCCGTGTAAAAATGTTAATCTGCGAGGCTTTTAACGAAATTTATAATTTTAAAGCAATTTTCAATATTCGAGAAATGCCTGGAGAAAAAACATAAGGATAGTGGCCGTAGCCAAATTTCTGTGAGACTTACATCAGACTTTTTGAGCCAGATCTACCCCAGACCTTCACCACACTAATATTTTTACACGCGGGTGGAATCTATTTATATTTTTGTATTGCGAACTCTTTTTTCTGAAAGCAGACTGCAAGTTTCAAGTTTATAATATGAATTGAATAAATTCTGAAAAATTTTGTTTGAGGCGAAGAGTCTTTTTTGAAGCCAGTGTCATTTTAGAACTCGTTTGGAAGTCGATTTAATATCGCTTTACTTTACCTAACAGCTTCTGGTGTTGAGAGTATTTTAATGTCGCTCGGAACGAAAATTGAGCCTTGCATAATGTGCTTGATAAGTCCACTTAGGTTTCTTATTTGAGGCTTCTTAATCTGGTTTCTGGTTTAGTGATTAAGGTTACTTTATAAAATTATCGAAACCAGGCATTTCGAGTTACTTTGATGCTACGATGAGAAGGGTCAGTTTTTGATAAAAACTCCTCAAAAATTCGCTGTGCGATCTAAACGAACTTAGGTATAAAGATTAAATATAAACACTAGAAATAACCTTAAATTGAATAAGTCAATAATATTAAAGTATACAATATATTTTTAAAGTATACAAATATTATCGAATAAAGACAATTTGGTACCTTCAGCAGTACGATAATATTATTTCTGGGTAAACAATTACCATAAAATAATCGGTACTTATTGCACGCGAAAAAAATTGTCGCTTCTAAAATATAACCATGCACATTCCTGCAAAATAAAAGGTCCACGAAAATTATACCTATAAACATTGAAGTTTTCTCTTCGCGCAAAGCAGCATTTTATGAATAAGATAAGCCCGTAACCATCTGTTGATCGTGTCTCGTGAATTATCAACGTAATTTTTAGCAGATAATCTTGCCCAAGCAGATATAAGAGCTTCATCCTCGAGCTCGCGTAAATACATATGCTGCTTCTCTAGTACATATACATATATATATATACAAAAGGCGCGCAGGCGCACTCGATGCGCCACAAAACGATTACTCCTCTCCGCGTGCCATTTTTCCCTTTTCTCGGCGAATCGACGTGTAGAATAACAGGCTAAGCGCATCGCTCCATTATTTTCCCCGAGAACGTGAGCGTGTAACCTACATGTAAGGGCTTGTTTCGAAAATTAGTCAAATCTTCGTTTTTTTCGTTTATCCCGAGGAAGCGATTGCGCAGATGCGAAAGTTATTATCGCTCTAGCTAAAATTAAAATATTCTTTTTACAAACGTATTCCGCAATAGTTGTGATAACCAATGTTATTCAAATGATTATTGGTATTGTTTAAAATAAGCTTTTCTTCTTTGAGAAAACAGAAGCAATTTCGAAACGATAAGCGGCCGCTTGTACCGTCAAGTTAAAAAATACATTAAGCGCTCAAAAATTGAATATTCGAATCGAGCGAGGTATGAGAATCGAGGACAAACACTGATAAAATTCATTAGCCCTCGAAACTCGATAGAAAGCTCCGGGCAATTTTCCAAAAGCGCTTTCGAATCGTATCGTTGACGGTCGGTGCTTTCCTCCGAACGCGGCGAGCAAAGACGAATCGATTTATCTTATTTCGGAAGCCGCGGCAATCCCTCGCAGCTCTTTTCCTTCTCTCCTTGCGCTCCGTTCGTTCGTTCGTTCGTTCGTTCGTTCGTTCGTTCGTTCGTTCGTTCGTTCTTTTTAAGGGAACGCCCGGGACTGGCTGCGTCGAAACGCAAGCTCGACCAATGCGCGAGCAGAGACACGCCGGAACGCCGCGCTCCTCTTCTCCCGGGAGCGCTTCCTTTCCTCTCTTCCCTCGGCTTTTTTTCGCCGCGATCGTATCCGATACACTTTATGCTTCGCAAGTGAGAGAGAGAGAGAGAGAGAGAGAGAGGATCGTTGAATGCAGATAGAGGGAGCGAGCTGACGCGGGTGATTTTTCTCCGAAAGAGTCTCTTGAACGGCGACGATCGGCCGCTCTTTCCGATTTCCATCAGTGCTTCGGTCGCTGCCTTTTCTCGGCTTACGAGATCGGGGAGATCGAGTGCAGCTTTTAAACTCTGCGATTTCACTGGGGAAAAGATTTTTAGAAATTCTCCCCGAGACCTGTTTCAGCGCGAATTATTCACTTGTTAGGTCAATTCGTTGCTCTTTGCTTTTCCAAAATTACATATATAACGTTCCTCCCGACTTTTCCGTCTCTCGCGGTCTCGGCGCTTGTTCGAAAAAGGGCTGCGTTTCAAAAAAAAAAAAAAAAAAAGAAAAAACATCCGACCTCCGGGGATTCGATTTTCTCCACTTGCCGCGGGATTCGCTTTGGCGAGAGCGCGAAAATGGCTGCACAATCGTAAATTGGATTCGAATTTCGTGGCGTACACGCGGGGGGTACTTTCGCATCGTGCGCTCGCGAATCTCGATCGATCTTTCGAGAGTTATCCTATACACACGTACACACACGAGGAACGAAGCTGATTTTCGCAATCGCGTCTGTCGCGCCCTGATCTATTACGACCTCTGTCGGATCCCATGTAATTACAAATCGATCGACGGCGCGGCTTTTTCCCTCCGCTCGGAGCCGCGCGGCGCATCGACATTGGCGAACGGATCGCAGCGCGTGACCAAAAAACGCCTCGGCGTATCGATAAATCCGCTAAAGGGAACGATCGTTGCGTCAGCCCGATAATGGGAATAATTGTTTTCAATTGCAGCCGAGGCGGCGCGGGAAGTTTCGCCGTAAGAAAAATCCTTTTGCGCGCGAACGAGGCTGCAGTCGCGAATTGTGTTATTATTTCCCGATAATTTATATACGCGCGCGGAAAAAGGCTTTCTTATCAATTACCTTTAGGTTGTCGGGGCTGTATATTTTAGAATAAACTAGCTTTTCAAGTTGCGCTGCTCTGCGGAAATTTATTCTGCGGTCTACTATTAGTTCATGTTCTTTTTGTCATGATGTTTATACTATTAATTAAAGCATATAATTATACATTTAGTAATTTGATTTTCCTAATTATTTCCTTGTCACCATTATTTTCTGAATTCGTTTTTTATTAATAATCTATTGGACATTTTTCCAAGATGCCTCTTGTGGTGCTGAAATGCTCATTCTCTTACTCGCAAATGAAAGGAAAATGATCAAATTTATTCTTACTGAAAGTCTCTACAAAGAAATAAAAGAACTAATTGAAATAATTTAAAAACAAGACCGATTCTTGTTCTTTTTTAATATTTATACGATGTAAATTATGTCCAAGTAAATCTGTCGCATTCAATAATATGCAAATTGTAACCATCATAAAGCTGTTGAAATAATTGGTAAGCACACAAACTTGTACATCAGTTTGAAAGTCTTCTAAACCAATAAAAAGCCTTCAACATTGATTTTAAGTCGCACCGACCGTAATTAAGAAATTTAAAAACCGCCTCCTCTTTTCAGTGCCCTTTCCGAAATAGACACCTTCCAGCGTATAATTTCCCAGACCTGCCTATACTTAAAAATAGCTCGAGTAATCGCAAAGTACACACGCACACGCACACACACCGCGCGCGAAAGCCGACATTGGACTTGAGCCGCCGCCGCCGCCGCGTCATGAAGCAATTTAGCGACGCGACTTTGGACGCGGGTTTGCATTCCAGGGCCCGAGAGAGAGAGAGAGTCGCTCGTTGCCACGTCTTTACGGCGGCGGGGAAGCCAGCTCCGGCCGCGCGGCGCGCGAGAAACTCGTTCCGAAGAGTCGCGACGCCGTCGAATTACATGCGAGAGCTAAGAGAGCTAGAGGCTAAGAGAAGGAACGAGCCCCAGCGATATTGATATAAAGAGGGGGCAGGGCCCGGCCGAGAGCGTGCTTTGTAATCAGGCCCCTATTACCATCCAAGGTGGTCAATCTTTTCTCCTTAAGGCTGATCGTCGAACGAGAGGGAGAGACGGGTAGAGATCGGGGGGGAGAGAGAGAGGTTGCTTTCTTTTTTTAACGCGCCTCGTCGTCGTCGTCGTCGTCGTCGTCGTGCTATTTTCCCCCGGTATACCAGTTTCGTGCGCAAGTGCCACTTACGGGCAAGACGCGAGTGATAAAAATCGCGCACAGCGCGCCGGCCGCTTTTCGAAATGAGCTGGCGCGCAACGACTCCTTGACTGTGTAAACAACTTGTTTCTTTATCATTGCTTTACGTAGGGCTATTTCGCCCGAGTATAAGCCATTTTCTTCGAACGGTGCTTGCGCGTCCGCGGCGCTTCTTTTCGATTTCTCGAAGGTACTGTTATGTAATGGTCGCGCTCCGCGGAGAAGGATCGTCTACGGCGATATGGACAACGCAGACATTTCATGGTAATTAAACGCTGCTGCCCGATCCCGTTTGCGTTTTTAAAATTTTTTATACTTCGCATGATACAATAAATTACTGTGGGCTGAAAAATAATGTTGTAATGACATTAGCTTTTAATGGATCTTTAACACTTTCGCAAGTGAAATGGATTTTTGTGAACTCAATCGCTTATTAATTAACGCGACGAAAGTAGAAAAATCGGAAATAATATATTTATCGCTGAACCTGCTAATGAGGTACAGACTTAAGTAACGTATAAAGTCAACTATAATAATCATTAACGAGGACGGGGCAATTTATAACGTTGCTCGGCTGCGGTAATCACTTCGAAAAATCAGATGCTTTCTGACGCAACCTTTTCTCGTCCAGATTATCAGAATGTACGCGAGAATTTATATATTCGCCAAGCTTATCCGTAAGTAAAATTTTGAAATCCTCCACTTCACCCGTCTTGCTCAACGTGACGCTTTCTACAATAACCAATCGAAATAATTGTTCCGCGCGGAAAACGGATTTCCCGGGGAAGAAAGTCCTTCGGGAAAGAGAGCCGATGTATACACTTACCTGTCCGTCGCTCCGTTTCTCCTCTCCTCGAATCTAGTTATAAGGCAATGGGCCGATGGATGAAGTTATCCAGCAGTAATGGCTCCATTAGCGTGGCAGTGCTCTGGCTCTCGGGCATCCCTCCTCCTCCTCCTCCTCCTTCGCTCGCCAACACACACACATACACACACAAATCCCGCGCGTCGAAGCTCTCTCTCTCTCTCTCGCGGAGTCGTGTAAGGGAGATAAAGAAAGAGCGTCGCCTCGTTTTCGCGGGGCAAGCGTATACTTACCGGGGCGATTGTTTATGTTGGCTGATGGCCACTTACGGGGCCGGGGCGCACACACGAGGCGCACATTACGCGGCCCCGGCATCGTTGTAGGGTAATGGCGAGCACGTTATGGATAAAATGTATACTTAGGCCCTGCGTTAACTTTCCTTTTGCGGCGCGCGCACGGCGCGCACTACACCCCTTTCTTTCCGCGTTCTTTGTCTCCCTCTACGCGCCTCCGCGTCAGCTCTCTTCCTTCTTCTGCTTCGTCTTCTTCTTCTTCTTTCCTCCGAGGCCCGGCAATCGACGAGCCTCTCTTTCTCTTTCATTATTCTCTCGCTGCGTCGATTATTTTTAAATTCTCTCTTATTCCGTTGGAGAGAGAGAGACGCTCGCCAACAGGCAAATTGAGCGAGTCGTTCGACGTTTGCGGTTATACGGCGATATTCGGCGATGCCGCTTCGGCGGCGTCTCGTTATTATTTCTTTCCTTTCGCAAAGTGCGTGTGTATACGTTACCTCGAGGGGGGAGAGCGCGTAATAGAATGATGATCCCGAGACCCTTTTGAAATTTCATTTTGCGCGCCCGGTAACGGGGAAGCAATTACCTTTGACTACGTCCGTGATGGGAAATACTTTGTCTTTATTGAGATGGTGTAAATGGTTTGGTAGTTTTCGATATGGCGTTTTACCCTTGGCTAAATTGCGATCGGCACCGGATGGAGAAATCTCCGGCGCCGCGCGCCGGATGATGGATATCTGTCGAATTAAAGCTCGATTGAATCATCTTTTGTTTACCGGGGCGGCAATTTTTTTTTTATGTAAACGGACCTCATTGTCGTCCTTCCCGTTCAAATGGAAAATTAATCCAGTTGTTTTATTTATTTATTTAAAAAAACTAATTAGACTTAAAATTATATAATAATCAAAATTACCTTGGAACAAAAAGTACGAAGGCTTGCGCCGCTGATGTAACCACTGTTTTCCACGTATTATAGCGAAGTGTCAGTACTCGAGAGTATACTTCGCGTAAATGCAGTGGCTGAGCAGCTCGACTCGGCAACCTGTCTGCCTGATCTAGTCGGCGATGGACCGACACTCCAGGCTCTATTTCCTCTCTTTCTCGAGCGCTACATATGGGACTTCAATAGTAATTTATTAGACGTCGAATTCACAGACGGCCTCGGCTCCCGCCTAACTCCGTCGCCTTTTACTTCAAAGTCTTCCGCGGCTCTTATCTATATCTCCGGGCGATCTTTCCTCGGCGCGTCCGCGGCGCTCGTCGGCGCTTTTTTCACGACGGTTATTCCATGGAAATGCGCTCTAGAAACGGAGATTTTACGAGTGATCGCGGAGGTCGTATCGCGGAAGAGAGAAGCCGCCTTATACCGCGCTTTATTTCATTTACACTACAGTCAATGCGCCGCTCTTCTGTGAGCTTTATTGCCTCGCGACGCTCCAATTCCCTTCAGATTTTTGTGGAAAAGCCGAGATAGGTTCGCTTATTGAATGTGCTCGATACTGCTGGCGGTCTACAAGCAGATTTCTATGTTTATGTTCTTACAAGAAACTATACAATACGTAGGCTACTTTAAAATGCAAAGTAGTGCAGAAAATTTCATTAAAAAATTTCTACCTTCGTCTTGGAATGGAAACGGACTAAAAGGACTGTAAATAAAACATTCGTAATAAATAATGCATGCGCATATTTATAACACCTTCAAATTCATTGAGACGATATAATTAAATTGCAGAGCATTCAATAAAGCAGGATGGAACTTTTCATTTCCATGGTTCTTTCACACGCCTCGACCGGCAAACAGCCCTCGACTCCCACATTCAATGACAGTTACAAAAACAATTTCCAACCTTCGCTCATAGCCAAATTCAGCCTACTCCCCGCCTCGAGGCCGTGAAATCAATTTGCCGCCGCTTAATCAACCTCGGCTCCGACGCGTCCGTCGAACTTTCGCGTACTACAACACCACCGTCTCTCGTCGGCCCTGAGAAAGGAGTGATAAGGTCGGTTCCCAAATTGTTTAGCGATTTCGGCGGCGACCTGCCACGACAAATCGTCGGTACACACGCGATTACGCACGGCTCGTTTCCGCGTCATGGGAACGCCGCGCCCCCGCCGCTCTAATTCTAATAACCCGTGAAAATTGTTTCTCGACCGCCTGCCAATTAGTTACGGATTACGGGGCCGCTCGCCCGCGCCGACGAGCTTTTTTTTTTACCCGAAGGAACGAATGCGCACATCCTCGCGGTCCTGCTTTGTTTGCCAGGGGCTCTTGGCTTCGGATTGAGATACGGGATTTCTGGACTTTTGGAGGGGGAGAGAGGCTTTTTTTGTACACTTTCAGATATAAAGGTCGAGTTTTATTGAGCAAATCTATATATAATAATGCGCCGCGTTATCGGTCGAATGCTGATTAGATTAGCTATAAATATATGTAAGTTCGCCATTAGATATGTTTTATAAGTCTATAAAGATCGACATTAATAAGATTAAGCAAGAGTTTTTGCCGATTCACGCGTATTCGAATAAAACTATTTTTAATCGTTTAAATATAACATTCTCGACCGCAATTTGCATACTGTCAAAGTTAAGCAAATTCCAACGAATGCACTAATTATCGCTCCTTAATAACTACAACAGCTCGGATTGCGTCGACGCTTATCAGATGCTCGTTCACTTGGTGTAACTCGAATATTAGAGTACGCACAAAAAGGTCTGCGGGAACGACGCAACAAAGTCGGAGGAGCCACCCGCTTGCGCCCCCAAGAGGGGCCGCTATCGACGATGATTATCGTCATCTTTTGAGGTCGGTTCTCGCGCCTGCGCCGCTCGTGAAAAAGAGCAACAAATCCAGTGGGTTTATCGAGCAGCTCACTCACTCTAGCCCCCCGCCCTCCCCCCTCGGTAATCCTATAGGTGCTTACCGTGAAATCCCATAATCGATAGTTTGCTTAACCCGAGGCCGGGCACGAGGCGCCGCGTGCCGCGGCTCTACCTCCATTACGAAGGGTTGACAGGGTGCCCGGCGTTGTTCCGCTACGAGGCTAAGTAGTGCCGGCGCTCGAGAGTGAGAGAGAGAGAGAGAGAGAGAGAGACCAAAACCTATATCTGTACACCCGTAACGTATCTCGCGCCCCGATGACGTGAGCGGACCGGCAAACACACGCGCCGCCGCTCGTTCGCCCACAGCCGCTGTATCGGCGACAAACAAACGGATTTTTACGACGGTCTTATCGAATAAGTATAGAGATCTGGGTGGAATTAAGTGAAGAGCTATTCCGGAGAATTAATAGTGCTCGTTGCTCGGTCTTTTTTAAGTTACCCGCCGCGTATCATTGCATCAACGTATTAAGCAAATATTTGAAAAACAGTTATCCCGATAGAAAAATTAGCGGTTCGACTGGCCTTATAATCGATTCGACTTGCTAATTTTTCGCTATTTCGAACTGTCGAGGGTTATGAAAAGATGTTCGTTAAAATATGGAGAGGAATCGTAGTTTTGAAATAATGTTAGTTTTTCAATTGCAAAAGTACAAATTTTCAGGTCAATAAAATTCAACAAAATTAAAAGTTTAAACAATAAAATTAAGTAGGAAACCATTGAACGTTATACAAAAATTTTTGTTGACCAAGTAAAAATTGCGCATATAAAAAAATTCGGAAAATTCGGGAAAACAAAAGCGCCTCAGCCGAACAAAGGAGCTCGTCTGAGTGGCGGGGAGAGTATCTCCTTAGTTTGGTACACCCTTCGAAGGAGTCAACTTCATCGGTGAGCTATGTATAAAACGCAGCAGGAGTTGAGGTCGCATGTCTCTTTCAACACCGAAAGCAAGTACCGAGTTCAAAATAAGTAAGTGGTACAAATACATTAAATTGTTTAACTGCAAGAAAAAATTATTTAAAATTTTTCTTATATTCAATGTCTTTGATGATGCGGGAGTCGATAGAGGACGTCGTTTGTCCTAAATAGTCATTAGATAGTGACAATGTAAAAACTGACATCCTAGGATCGATAGTGGATAAGTAGCGAATCTTATTTAATGTAAAATGTAACAGAAAAGTGGTAATTCATTACAATTAATCTATTTGTTTATTTAACAATGTAAATTTACAATTTGAGCGATTACAATCGGCACGCACGCAGTCAGGCAGATAAGCAAACAATAAACGAAGAAACACGTATTCTTGGTCTTAAATATACGCAGACTCTTTCAATGCGTGCAACCCGCACGTGACAAGGATTTAGCGTATCTATGTTAATATGGGAATGCGGGAATGCGATTTAGTACACGGAGACTAGGTTGAAATGCAGGATCGCGGGACGAACGAGAGGCAAGAGGGAAGGGGTGGAGAGACGACACGCTAAAGTGGCAATTTGACACGCCTCGAGACATACGCATCTGGGGGATTTTTTCGCTCCGAGAGACAGAGGAGAAGGGTGCATACATATTATATTCGCATCAGGAGAAAAAAAATCAAGGCTCTCTTGGCCCGACTTTTATTTTCATTCTTTCCTTCACGGTAAAAATAAGCCGGCGATCGTTTTCAATGGAAACCTCTGCTTTCGGGCTGCTTCAAAGTATAAATTTTGGCTCAATTTCGCAACTAAACCAGTCACGTTACATTTATTCGCCACGTATCCTGTCGATATTTTAGTTAAAATAATAATTTAGTTTTGCTTATTAATATCAATATATTATTGGAAGCCTTTTCAGAATTTTTTTTTTTAATATCGACATTTGTAAAAGGTGAAGGACAAAACGAAAACAATTATAATTTTAAAAACGTAGAATAGTTAGCTGCTATTGATTTTTATTATTGACAAAAAAATATACTTGTTCTTCAATACATTTATTCTTTAAAAATTTCTGCCAACTTCAACAACTTCTTTACCAATTCACACATTTTTAGAATTATGTGAATTACTACATAAAGTTAAAATTTTATTTCGGAAAGTGTAATAAAAATCATGTTTAGTATAATTGTAACAATAATCTATTACGTCAACATAGTTAATACTTCTCTAATTGAAAGACAAAACATTACAAAAAGTAAGTGTAACATCATTGAAAAAAATAAAATTTTCAACGATCCTGAAGTTCACAATATAATTTTATTTTTTAATACTGGAATAAGCAACGAATATTTGAAAAACGACCTTTTAGTTACAAATACAAGAAAACCAGCAATACTAATAAATTTAGAAATAATCAAGAGGCATCAAGGAATCTTGACTAACAACAATGATTTGAAGATACTTCTCCAAGTCGCGGATTCAAATGGATTATATGTGAAAAAAATTAATTACTTTTTAAACACGCTTGCAAATTTTTCAACAAATCCACGACCAAAATGTTTACTATTGATATTTAAAACAAGTATTTCATCAGCAGAAAACTTACTGAAATCAATCTTACTAACTGCGTGGGAATTAAAATTTTTATATTTTACCATTTTACTTATAAATAACGAGAAATCTGTCATTTATGATTACAATCCTTTCACAAACATAATTCGCGCTGAAAATTTTTACTGCAATACCAAAGTATTTTCCAACAAATTCAACAACATGAATAATTATCCTCTCAAAGTACAATTTTTTCATGTTCCTCCAGCGACAATTGTAAAGAAGAATAAGCAAAATAATTTAGTCAGAATTGGAGGATATTATTACACATTAATACAAGAACTATCTCGTTATTTTAAATTTTCAATAAAACTAATAGAATATAAAAATTATGACAGCCCAAACCGATTGGCCAACTTAGAAAATAATGAAGTAAATATACTTTCAGCTCCAATCTTTATAGATATAATACGTGAGAAACGTTACAAAGTAACAGTAAGTGGAGTTTACACTTCACAAAGAAATGTACTATTAGTACCTTTCGCACAAGTTTCTAAGTATGAACTAATTGATGATATGATTCTAAATTTTGGCCTACTTTTGACTGGACTATGTATTTATTATATAACAGTGAAGATATTTAAATTCTCCTCGGAGAAGTTAAATGCATTTTATATTTTTCAAATTCTGATGGGCATAACTACAAATAAAAAACCCCAAAAAGTCGTTAAGAAATTCATTTACTTAAACATTACTTTGGTCTCAACGATCTATGCAGTCGGCGTTTTATCAACGCTCATTAAAGCGAAGGTCGCAGTCGATGAGGTATCTCTTAACACCATGGAAAAGATTCGTGATTCTCATCTACCCATTTATGGCCCTCTTTTATTTCGAAATATTTCTGACCCGGATGATCATGAACTTCAAATCTTTAAATCGATTCGAAAGACGATGGATCATTTTAAGTGCATTGAGCAATTAATTAAAAATCAAAGCTGTATTTGTGTTATTCCTATGTTACAGTTTCAATATTTAAAATATTTGAAGTCTCATTTTGGAAAGTCATCAGATTTTAACATAGTCCAGAAAGATTTCTTTCACGTAAGAAACATCGTAATGCTTTACGAAAATGCTTCACCATTTGTTGAGGAATTTAACAAGATTTCCCAAAGATTTTTTGAGTTTGGCTTTTGGGCAAGATCTCTTATATTCAGTTCGCCTTCTTTCTCTTACGATAATTCCAACATACCGAACATATCAATGCTTCGAATACTACTAATTTTAACTGTGGGTTTTGGCTTATCTATAATATGCTTCTGTTTGGAAATGATTTATAAATTCTGTAAATTTTAAAGCTTTCTCCGCATCACTTGTAAAAATTTTGACAATAAAAATTAATAACTTACTGAACACCTGATTGTATTTCTCACACAGTATACCTGTCCCTTGGAAAACTTTTTGTGAAATTGTTGCGACAGATTTTGACTCATAGAGTGGAAACTGAAACTGGAGAAAGAAAGAAGAAGAGAGGAGAACGAAAAGGACGCGTTCCGTCGGCAGAACCCTGTGGAATCTCTTGTTTCTTTCTCCCTCCGCTGGTTTGAGGGAGATAGAAAGAAAGTACGTGCATGCACATTCGCTTGTGTGTTGGTCTTCTTTTTGCAAAAATCGCTATAAATTCATTGGCACTTAGCTTCCAGAAATTTAATTAGTTGTTCCACTACATCAATCTGTTAATATCAAAATTCAATCTGAAATATATCTTCAAAATTTATAAATGTATTTACTTGAACAACGTAAGTTTTTAGAGGAAGCTTTGTGATAGTAATTTTTGGAGTTGTTCGAAAAACCTGTTATAATTGTATTTTAAGGTGTCATGAACAAGAATAAATGGTTTTTCAAAAATGTCTGTATGAATGTGTGTGTGTGTGTGTGTGTGTGTGTGTGTGTGTGTGTGTGTGTGTGTGTGTGTGTGTGTGTGTGTGTGTGTGTGTATACGTCTGGATCTCAACTTCTACTGAACGGTTTTGCATCTTTCACGGCTCATTTTTATTTGCTTTTTTTTCATGGCGGCAAAAAAATCTTTTTTTGTTTCGTTTATTTGTTTTCGTTTTATCGAAAATTTTCGATTTTCGAAAAATTTAATTTTACTTTCTTTTAATGATAGGATGAAGATATTTCAATCGAACAAAGACCATTTTAAAGAGCATAAAAATACCTTTAATTTCAGACAAAAAAAAAGTTACTCTAGCTCTTATGGTTCTTGTGTTTTTAACAAAAACGTGTTTTTTTTAAAAAAAACTTTCTATAATTCTTAATTTAAATTATCAACTACTCTGAAAAAACTTTTGGTAATTAAAAATATATAGAGCCATAATCTGTAAAAATTTCAAGCCATTTTGTCAATTAGTTTTTGAATAAAAAGCTGAAAACTGAAAAAAATGAGTTTTCCATGTCCAACGATTACGAGAATAAAAAGGCTTTAAATCACTTGACATTTTTGGAAAAGATAGATCTTTTGTATGTTCAGAGCTGTATAGTTTTTCTGCTTATGAAACTTTTTAGTTCAAAAGATATTAAGGTTTAATTTATTTATTTTTTAAAATTTTTTGAATAGCTGTGGTTTTTTTTTTTTTTTTTTTTTTGTAAAAGTTGCCACTAATTTTTTCTAAAACTTTCAATGTTATTTTACCGAGATGATCTTTTTTTTCAAAAGCGAATGTATAAAAAACGAAGAAAAATAGCTAATCCCAATTTTAAGCCAAAAAAAAACGATAATTTTATTCTCTTTTTAACGCCTTTTTATTGAATTAAGATTATTATTTATGGTTGAACAACTGCAAAAAAAAACAGTTTAAAACATCTAGAAAAATAAATCAAAATAATGAGACTGTTCACACACAGACATTTTTGAAAAACAATGTGTTTTCAGTCTCCAGACCTCAAAACATATTTCTAACATGTTTTAAGCAAAACTTAAATGTTTACTATTACAAAGCTTCCTTCAGGAGGAAGCAGTAACTCGACAAGATAATTAAATTTATGACTTCATATAGTGAAAATTATAATGATCTGTCGGGAGAGCCTTGATACATTGCTAAGCTTAATTGTTTATGCTTATGCGATATTGTTTTTATTTAGAGTTATGAATACATACATATTATATTACTGCGTGGGAACGAATGTAAATTGCGTCGAGAAGAGAGCCAAAGTAATTCTTAATTTATTATGCATAGTGCGATGTATTGAAAGTGTAGTGCCTCAAGCATAATAAGGCAATTAATTAAAAAAATTGTTAACATTTTCACTGTAACGCGTAGATTAATATTTCAATGAAAAACGTTGCGAATATTTCATTAATTAACACGCGCATAATGGCTCATTTATTAGCTATTGTATCGTTTAATTAATTAATCCAATAATTCATATACGTAAAGTAAAGTATACTTAGTTGCATGAATGAATGAACGATTCCTCATTGAGGAAAGTCACGCTCGTATCTTTAGTTTCGTCGAATGCAACTATCAATAATCTTCTTTAATGGAAAAGACGCTTAACATCTCACTGACGAAGTGAAAAATCATCCGAGAGGTCGACCTCACTTCCTCCGTCAATAGCTTTGCGCACTCGGTATCTGCTGTTCTATTAAGATAATCGGCCTATAGAATATTAATTACCCTGGACTCGGGCCATTAATCTGCAAAGTAAAGAAAAGATTTTCCTTCGGCGACGGGCAGCCGCCGCCGCCGCCGCCGCCACCGGAAGTCAACGTCGTCTAGAATCAGCCGTCAAATTGAAAGAAACTTACGTCATTTGTACGGAGAGACGATAAGAACGTTTCAATCGAGTATAAGCGTCGGCCGATAGACATTATTGCTCAATCGCTCGAGCGAATGAGGGGCTTCATTAACACTTTCGATGTTCGCATTATGCTTGCATTATAATAGTCAATGAATTACAATGCCTCTCATTCTAGTTAAAACTGGATGAGTGCGGAAAAAATAGATTCTTACGCGCATCTTCGTCTTTAAAAATGGTTCAGATTTTTGAATGATAAGATGCAGATAAAATGTTGGAAGCAAGGCAAATAAAATGTTATTTATGCAAATTTTTAACCAATGTTTTAAAGGCCTTTACTCGCTAAATAATACACAATCATTGAAGCTAATTACAGGTATCAAATAAAAAAATGATTATTTTCGAATAATAAATCGAGAATCAGAAAAAAGTTTCAAAGCACGAAATTGGTTCGAAATAACAAGTGCGGTCACTCTATTACAGTTCGACTTAGCGGGAAGGTGAATTGCCTCGTCGCGGTTAGTCGAATTTCCACTTTGCAAGATATCCCTAACGCTGCGAAACCCAAAAATCCTCAAGGGTGCAATGTTTTTTACGCTGCGTCGGGAGAACCGGCCGCTTTAGTCCTCTACAACCGCTTTTTGCCTCGCCAAAAACGTTCTTACGCTCTTATCCTTTGGGTATAAATAACTCGCACTTCCTCGTAAATGAATGTGTTTAAATTTTATTGTCAAATTATTGGAAATTTAAAGAAAAAAATTTGAAGTATAAAAAGGAGCATGATTGAAGGTAAGAAGAAAATTAAAATTATTATATTCAGCAAACTTATCAAGTTATTTTTTCTTGGATCTTTTTTCATTTCAATCAATAAAGACAAGCGATCGGTTATTATACTTTGATAAAAAAATATGTATTAAAAGTTCATCGTGTTTTTAAGCTACTGTAATATATCAATGAGAGCATATTTAATGACAACAATTTTTAAAATGACAGGACTTAAGAACTTTATTACTTTGCGAAATTATTTTAGAAAGTAGCAGAGACAGTTCTTAGTAAGGGAAAAAGTCTGCCAGCAAAAATAGCAAATAACGCGTCAACCCGTAAAATAACTACCTATCACAGCGTTCAGCGGTAACGTGTAAAAAAAACTACCATTGGTACAATCTCCATTAAAAATACGTAATTTATCTTTCTTTCAGTTGCAAAATAATTTAAGTTCCGTCGATGACGTAAAAAATAACAAAAAGCGAAAAGTCAAATAAGTCAGCGTTCTTTAACACCACCACAAACACCCAGCAATCGCCTGGACAAGATTATGTAACGCAACACACGTATATATTCTTAGTTGCGTTGCGCACGTAATTAACAATAAATAAATCATTATTAATTACCAGTTGATTCGTAAGAGTGATTTAATGCCCATAAAGCACGAAACAAGCATAATGAAAATCTTATTAGTTCTTATGGGAATCTTATGTGCGAAAAGAAAAAGGAGGAAAGTGAACGATAAAACATACTTATAACGGGAATCAAAATTCAAGGTATCCTTGTCTAATCATATATTTACAGCATGATATATAGAGGGATAATTGTTATTTTGTAACTCTTAATTAAAGTTTATTTTGTTTTTGCTTAATAAAATTATTGTTATTTAAAATGAAAGCATGATAAAATAAACCAACATTTTTTATCGAGATAATACCGTATTAAATTAAAGAGAAAGTACGTTTACATATATCAAATTTTGCGTTTTATTTCTTATTACAAAGCAATTCTTAATTCTAAAGTTTCAATTCAAAATAAGGCAACAGCACTATTGAAATTAAACGACCACATAATTGTTTTTCTAGATATGCAATCAAATTTAATTAAATAAATTTATTTCCATCGCGATCACGCATACCATAAACTTAATTTTAAAATTAATATATTTAAAAATTAATTCGGACACTTGAAGGAACCAACAATGAATATTTTTCAAGCATTTAAAATTTGCTTAAATTGCACCCTGCATAATGAAATGAAACTTAAACGCGAAATAAAGAAAGTAATAAAGAAAGTAACTTTTAATAACCCAACGATATCGAAGTTACTACAGTGTTATTCGTAAAAGCCTTTACACGGGTTTATAGTGTGGATGCAGCCGTGACATCTTCAAGTTTAAGAGCCCTTGCCCGCGTAATTACCTTTAGCCGGGCGTTCTGTCCTCCCTCTTTTGCTCCCTCCCTCCCTCCCTCTCTCGCTTAAGACATTAATAAGACAAAGTGCAGCGTGACGAATACATTACCCTTACTCGAGGAATAGCTCGCGGCGGAATTTAAACGGCTCGCCGGACTCTCTCTTTCCAAGTGCGCTATGGAGTGCTAATTACTGCGCCCGAATATTCAAGCCCGTTTTTCCGCGCCTTTATCGCCGCTCGATCTTGCTAATGAAATAAATAAATTCATGCAGATCGCCGAATCTCGATTATACGCGCGGGACTGAGATGTTTAAGAGTCATTTACAATATGTTATTTACATTTATGTCTTAATGCGATACCCTCGCGTAATGTAAGTGGCGTGAAAATCAAGTTTTTCGCAAATTAATTATGCGGCGTGCTTAATGAATATGAAATTAATTACAGCGTCAAGATAAAATTTAAGGCAAGTTTAAATGCGGCCGTCAAACAAACGTATATTACGGTCCTGTAAATGCAATGCTCTGCATTACATTTCGATAGATCGTAATACTCTTTTGGATATACATGCAAACAATAAATAAAGTGGAAATATGAACTAAATCCTCTAATTTAACTTCATCAATTTTAAGAAAATTAGATAAATTAAGAATATTTTTTTTATACCATACACTAGATCATGCTTGATTTTACTCGGTCCCGCAACGCACTTTATTTAATAAACTCGAATATTTATGTAAATTTTATTACTTTTAATTTTTTTAATCACGCTTTTAAATAGATACATGCAAGACTACCTACAGGATAACTGCTATTTCACGTTTGATAATAAAATAATTAATATTCTTTCTCCTTACAATTTTATCTGATGTTACAACTTTATGTATAGTTCCAGATATAATTCATACTACAGGAAGGGTTCCGGGAAATTAAAATCTGCAATTACTGAGTAATTTTCGTTGATTAGTACGAAACGTTTATAATGAAAAGCTCTGGATATTTCTTTCACGGATTTTTGTATTCTACGTAAATAGCACGCACGTCCGCTGTCTGACATTTTGTGACGCGTAACGGTCTGTAAATTTTTGCTGCACTCGAAAGAGAAAAAGAGAGAGAGAGCGAAGGCATGCTTTCTTTTGACATCGCAATAATTCTTTATTATTAGAGAATGTTTTATCGGTGACGCGTGAAATGGGCAATGCTCAAAAGCGACGAAACTCGTAAATCCCCCCGAGCGCACGAGTACTAATTCGAAATATATGTATGCGGAGAATTTAATCGGTGTAATCCCATTAAATTTTCCGCTACGTAAATAATACTAATAAAAAAGGCAAGTGAATTCAACGAGAGACCACGAGGTAAGGTAGGAAATGGACAGGTTTGATAGGCTCTGATTCTGTAAATTTATAAATGGCTTTTAGAGTTACTGAGCAAAGTAATTCTGAATAAATCACCGTCAATTTTGAGCTTTTATTGTTGTGGACATAAAGCATTTTATTTTGTTCTGAAAGGCTTGACTATGAAAATTTTCAACATTTTTGTTAAAAGAATAATTCTTTTCTGAGGTAAATTACAACAATCTTTGTGCTTCGATTTTCAATGCATTAAATTAAAAATTCTAATGTTAATTAATTACAAAAGATATGCTAGAAGAGTCAGCGGTTTTTCACTCAATTTCAGTCAGGTACCAAATTTCATAAACATGCAGGATGTACCACTTCAACTTTCACACTGAAATACTTTGAAATCAAAGTCGTTCATTTATTTAAGTCAAAATATAATTATTCCAGGAATTCGAAGGGACTGTTTAAAAGACTGATCTAAATTTAAATGCAAGACCTTAATAACGTTTTTAAATGCAAGTTTCTATTACACAGATTAGAAGTTGAGCATTATTTGTGAGCTTTTTAAATTGTTTCAATGCGTTAGAATATTACGGACAAACGAAAGTTATGTTGCTCTTTATAAAAATAATTGTGGAACTCTAAGCTGATGTAAAATTGAAAGTGGCTCCATAGAAAAAGTTTACGAAATTATATCCAGACGAATATTGTAACCGTATGATTCAAACCTTTGATGAAAAAACTAGAGCAGTACTATTTAAAACATGTATTTAAGTATGCTGAACCCTATTAACCTAAGTTGCAAAATTGGTCAAGTCTTTCAGATAACCTGTTTTGATTTCCTGATTAATCTTTTGTTAAACTGGAATCAAGAAATCAGGTAGCGCCCCGAAGCCAGTTACCTGTAGACAGCGGCAATCGCACTCTTGTATACATTATATTTATAAAATCTCAAAAGCGTTAATTGAATTGAACAGATGTTCCAATTTATTTGGTATTTTTAATTTTTATTATTATATCAATTCATTATATATGTATAAATTTTTAGTTTTAAACTTTTTTCAATCCTTAAACGCCAGGACTGGTCGATATATCGACCATCAGTCAGGTCGAGGACTCCACATAAGAAATTCATTAACATTTTTTACATTGGACTTTACTTTGTCAGAGGGGCTGGTCGATACATCAAGCAACAATCAGGTTGGTGACTCCGTACAAGAAATTCATTGAATTTATTTATAAATTTCGGGCCTAATAAGAGGTCAATTTGATCACAAATTTCCCCGCCATTAAAAGATTAACAGAACTATGAAGTAGGTGTTTTACTTTACCATGCACACTGCTTTCTCATTTGGAATCATGAACTTTCAAATTATGGTGAGAATCAACATGGATACATTACCTTTATCTGTTTGACAATTTTCAAATCAATATGTCAAATTATGTCAAACTATGTCAAATAATTAAGTTTTCTTTGAACTTAATATTATCTTATCAAAATGAACCGGAATTACTTTGAGACACAATGGCTTCGAGATGATATAAGTAAACATATTAACCCTTTGCACTCAAGAGGTGACTCTCATTCACCATGTGGTTTGATGCCGCAAATCGAGAGGCGACTCTCACTCACCAATTCCACCACTAATTTGAGCTCTCAGACGGTTCCGCTTTCCGAGCCGTCAATTGTTTACGTCCATTGTTTGCGTCAAAAAGGCTGCGAAACGTCTCGAGTTTCTGGTGCACCGCGCGAAAAAGTCCCCGAGTGCAAGGGGTTAATTATAATTGAAACAAACTATATATTCAGCCTACAGCATTAAAATTTTTGCTCTGATTCGACTCTTTAATTGAACTAGTAAAATCCAAAGCGCTTTGCGCGTACTATTTTCTTTTTTGAGATTATAAGCACTGCAAAATAAATGAACACTCACGTAAAGTCATATAACCGAATTCTGACATAAACTATTTTTCCGCCAATCAGATCACGAATAAACTGATCAACCAATCACATTACGAATAAACTGACTTCTGCACTTTTCAGATCATCAATTTTTTAAGGAAGAACAGTACTTTATCATAAGTTTTATGAGAAAACTCGTTTCAGAAAGCCTTATGTAAAATGTAAAATGAGAAGCTCCTCTTTCTCTATCATTTGCCCATCATTCTTTATTATCGCTCTATTCAATAGCTCCGCACCTAAGCAAACACCCACAAGTTGATAATACTCGAGCGAGACGCTAAATAATTGCCGACGATCCTTCGCAGCAGTCCTGGCTTTTGGAGCTCGCGTGATTTAAAATGACAAGCGTCCGGCCACGGGCCGCGCGCGCGCGCGCACCAACACGCCTGCGTGCCCCGCTCGTCCGGGGTGCTTACTCCCGAGGGTGCACTGTTTCACTGCGCCGCTACAGCCGGATGGCGATTAAAAAAAAATCCAGAGAGGGAGGTTAGACCGCCGCCGGCGCTGCGGGCATCGAGGCTCGCACGGAAATTTATCTGCCCCTGGGTAATAACGACAGATTCCTAATTTCAGTAGCGCGCGAGGAGAGCCCCCAAGAAGAATCTATGAGGCTTTTTTCTATCTTCGTTTTCCGCTGATTTTTTTTTTCCTCTTATTTTATGAGCCGGGGAACAACTAAACCGGAGTTTATGGCTGCGAGAGGGCGGAGAAAGTTAAAAGAATGGATGGACGTGTTGGATCTAAGTGAGTGCCAGATCTGCTGCTTCAGCAGATACCGATTGAAACGGAGAATGCCTTTAATTTTAATCAGTTTTAGATCGGGTTTGATGCTACGAAAATGAGAGGTCATATTATTTTATTGACGGTGTACCAAAGAGATTATTTTTAATTAGTATGGTGTGTTCTTTTAATGCTTGAAACTTGGAGAATTGGATTAAACAATGAAAATTCAATGGTGTTCAAGCCAATCTTGATATTTCTTAAGTTTTTTTTCAATATATATTTTTTATACATTTTACCAACATTTATTAATAGACATTTTCATAAACAGTTAGTTCGCCGTGCTCATCCACTTTCCTCAGCCCGTACGTCATTTCTCTTGTCGAAATATTTGCTTGATCGTCAGCACTCTTAACGCGCTCCCCGGCACGTGACCAGCAGCGACGCGCCGGATTCATTCCACTGCGATTTCTTTCACTTTGGCCGTGGACTCTGCACAAAAGCACGGGAGATACGAGTGCGATGAAATTGGGGCTCTTTTGGTCCGGCGGTTGTTTACAAAGATGATGGATGCTCGCCACGCGTCACGCGTGCACGCCTCTGCCTCGTGCATCCGCTACTATTGTAAACTCCTCGGCTATTGTGGCTCCTCGAAAGTCGAGTTTAGGGTGCTGCTCGAGAGATCGTTTAGAGAATATTATCGGACGGATGCTTGACGTGGCTAGTTAATACTTGCCAGGAGAGTGCCACACCTCCGCATCACCGATTTGGATGCAACTTTGAAAATTGTTTTCTAGTAAGGAATAATGAAACACGCCACCTTTAGTTTGATCTCATAGCGCTTTATTTAGGAGATAAAGTAAGTTTTGTCAACAGCAACTACCTATACCTATATATGTGACATTTTTAGCATTGCCTATATGAGCAATGATAATGCCATTAGTTGTATTGGTTGAATGAAAGCTTATAAGATCAAATTAAAAGGTAGGTAAAGGTCGTGGGCTTCAGTTTGTTATTCAGTTCTAGAAAACAGTTTTCAAAGTTTCATCCAAATTGCTATTCCAGACGTATGTCATTCTCCAGGTTAGCTTAGATTAGTAAGCACAGGTTGCAAAGGTAAAAAATTAAGTGAGTCTAAATGTAAATAATTGGCGTGGCGACCACTCGGTTTTCGTGATGTTCGCGAGTAACTCTTACTTGCCTCCGTGAGCTACCTTTATAATGACGAGTAACTCTAGGTATATATGATGAATTAAGAACATTAATTTAACTGCTTGATAGTATTACTTGAGATTTAGCTATCTAACAGAAATTTATTTCATTTTACTATGTATAAGCTCACAAACGCACACGTATGCTTGAGTGTGTGTAAATAATTTTCAAATATTAAAAGATTCAACAACTTAATAGTTACTCAAAATATAAAATAATCTAAAAGTCTCACTCAAATAGTCAAGCACTCCCTTGAATAGCAACGAGGCCGGTCGAAAGGATACAATCTGCAGACGCGATTTCTCACTCGCACAAATCCGAGCGGCAAAAAGTCCCGCGAAATAACCTTTACTCCTTAGTTCATCTGCGCCGCTCGAGCTTTTCTCCCCCTGACTTTTGCTCCTCCCGGCGTCGATTAATCATGCGCCGCGCGAAACCGGCCTATCAAACAATTCATATATCACGCGCCCGACGCGGCGAACTAATAGGGAAATGAATTTTCGCGAAGCCGATACGAATCGCCGGCCGGCGCGCATGCGCGTGCGCCCTCCCCCAAGGCGACTAATGTGCTTTTCGATTCTCGCTGGAGATTTTCAAATTCGGCCGCCGCGCGAGCAAGCGCGAGAGGAATCGCGAGCGCGCTTTCGTCATCGATCATTCTGATTGAAAGATATTGAATGCAGAGCTTTTCGCCGCGGAGGGATGGAGAACGTTTAAGATTAGGTTCTGGATTCACGGCTGTAGTTTAATGTCTTTTTTATGCACGATCGTGCTAGGAGGTGTATATTTTTGGACAAGCACTGAATATCGCTAATCTCTTTGTTAAACCTTGGCGGAGATTAAAATAAAAATGAAGTATTTTTTAGAAGGAGATTTGGAGTATTCTTAATTATTAATATAACTCACTTATTGTTATAGTAATAAATTGCAGAAAAATATTAGAAGCTTTTTATAGTTAAAGTTTTAGAATTATTTTTGGACATAAAATAATTAAAATAAAGCTAAATAAAACATTAAATAGTTCTCCATATATTATTACTATATAGAATACCAAACCCGAAATAATAAAATATGGCCTCAGTAAATGATACATAATTCGTTTCCAATTTCCCTTCATACATTTCCAATCAAAATCTGCCTTGTCCCGTAACTGCAGAGAGAAATCGGGCGCACTAAACTGTACATTATTTCCATAAAAAGCATATGCCCTCCACGTCGTCCCGCTTCCACGCCCGGCGGTGTGTGCGCGTAAATAACCTGTCCGGCGGAGCGCGGTCTTTTAAGGCCAAAAATTCCTCGTAAAAACCTGCGTGTACGCGCTTACAATAAAAATAATATCTCCCTTGCCCCCTCCGGCGGCCGGGGGATATCGTTATTTTATTGCGCGCGCGCGCTCCCGCACATACGCAACTACCAGCGGGCGAACACGAGTATATCGCATGCGCCTGTATGTAAGGAATCGGGAGGGGTCGTCGAAACCTTACATTTACGTGGTTTGGCTTCTGTGATTTTTCGAGCCTATAAACCAAAGCGTCCGTCGAAGAGCGAGGGGATCATCCTGCTTTTGGGGAGAAGTCGGGAGGATGGGGGATGGGGAAGGAAAACGATGTCGGAAAGGAAGAGAGGGGGGGGGGGTAGGGGGATGAATTTTCACTACCACTTATTTGGCAGGTTAAGTGAAGCTATTGTAACGAATTTAAATGCGGCACCTTTCGTTTTACGCATCTGGACAATTAGGTTTGTATCTGCGGACGTAGCGACGTTTATTACTATATACAAATATCTTTTGTTAAACTTTTAAAACGTTCGTAGCGTGTACTGCACTGCATATCACAATTGTAAAAAATGTTACCATTGAATTTTACAGTACACCAATATATATATAGTTACGAATTAGCTCGAAAGAAGCAGCGACAACCGAACAAGAGAAAGAGGGAGAAAAAGCGAAAGGTCTCCCCTCTGCGGGGACGGGCGCTAACTCGAATCAGCTTATTCGCATCCACCCTCGGAGCAGAATTATATTTGGATTACAAGCATTATCGCCCCGGAATAAAGTTGACTTTTATGGTCGTCGAATTGCCAGGGGCTTAGACCGCTCACTTTCACTCTCTGTCTCCGCCGTGATTCGGTTATCCTTAGAACGTGCATCAAAAAGCGCCGGCATCTCTCTCTCTCTCTCTCTCTCCTTCGCGGCGGCGGCGGTTCGCCCTTATCGTCGGCGCGGCTCTGATTTGCGAAGACGCCGCAGACAGTGTCGGATTCTTAGAAGTTCTTTTATCTCGGAAAGGCTTTATTATCGTTAGGCGGCTGGCTTTGAGCGGTTTTTCGCTGCTCTAATGAATAATAAATATGAAATTTACACAATTAAGGCCGATGATATTTTTTGGGTAAAAAATTAGATATTATTAAATCAAACGCGGTAATAAAGTTATGTATTATCAGTGTAATAATTTGGTGCTTCTGGATTTAGCACTCTACGATATATATATATGTTTGATAAATTTTCAAAACAAAGTAATAAAAGCATTTAATGTAAAAAACGAAAGAATTATCAATTCTCCGTCTAAAAAATTATCAATCATTACGTAAATGCAATGTAACTATTTATAACATGTTATATAAATTGTTAGATTCGAAAGCACAGTGCGTATATAGCTTTACTCTCAAATTCGTGCATAAAGATAATTGACAGTTAAAAAATGTTTGTATACTTTCTAAAATCTAAGCCTCTTACACAGAAAACGGAAAAAGTGAAGGCGTATCTGGACGTGCGGAAATTCTGATGAAATTTTTTATTCAATTAGAATGATATGGTACAAAATGTTGGAGTCGCTCGCACAAACTAACCATAACACTTGATAGTAAAATATGCAAATCTGTTATTTTCCGTTGATATAATTTAGTGCTACTCCGCGCGCGGAGCAAATAGTTAATCGAGAGCAAAAAAAATAAATCCCCGAGCAACTATTTACATCCTCCCGATCAGTCAATACCAATAATCGGATTAGCCGCTCGAGCTCGCGGCTCACATCTCAATCGTCGGCAAACACACACATTCCCTTCGAAGGCACGTAACGCAGCAAATCACGAGAGAGAGAGAGAGAGAGAGAGCAGTGGTTAAGTACACGCGTGCTGATTTCGCTATAATTCCGACTAGTTTTACTCGACAAGATAGACGACGAGTCGTGGCGAATTAGTCTCGGATCCCCGTCTATCTCTCTCTCTCTCTCTCTCTCTCACACAGAAAGGAGAAGCGAGCGCGCGAGATTAAGATATTTTCTGGATATATACAGGAGGGAGAGGAAGGCGAGCGGCGTCCCACTGACAGCCAAATAAAGAGCAAATAAATTAATACGCTCTTTCTCGCTCGCGCGCCGAGAGCGCGTTAACTCGTGCATCCTCCCAGCGAGAGCGGAGCGTCTATTGTGTGCTGGAATTTGTAATTTAGATTGATACGTTCGCGGCGCGCGCGCGCTCGCGCCTCCTTTGCGTTATGTATAGTTGCTCTTTTTGTATTCCCTCTCGCGGCGCGCTTTTGTTGCTTCTCTTTCCCCGCTTGGCTCGGCGTTCTTCTTCTTCTTCTTCTTCTTCTTCTGCTTTTTTTTCTTTTTTTTTTCTGCTGCGGTCTCCTGGTGTCTTTGACTTTCGAGCGAGTACTCAATTAAGGTGGCTCTTTGAGAAATAGTCCTTTTTTTTTTTCTTTCGCCGGGGAAACGATATAATTATCACTTTGGAGTTAGCACCTTTGTTAGTTGTAATGAACCTCTTTTAGTTGGGATTAAGAGTTTTTTTTTTTAATCGAAATTGAGGAAATTAGCTTGTGTGTGAATCTTTGCGGTATCCTCGGTGTTTAATGTAATCATTTATTCGATTATATTATACGATATTTACATTAGAAATTCACTCAGTTTTTTATAGTTTCGTTAGATGAAAGAGATACCGAATTATTTCTTGATTGGTGTCGTATTAAAATCTCTTCATTAATTTCATTTTTAAATAAAAATGTTAGATTTTTTTCTTCAATCATTTGCAGGACTTTGTTAATGAATTCTGTGACAATAATATAACTATTCAGGATTTAGAAATCTGCAAAAAGAAAGGGTTACGATTTTCCCTGTCTTATATATTACGCGCCACCTCGCGGTGAGAACGCGCAATATTATTTCTTTTAGTATCGCTGCTTACGGGTAATTAAGTTTTTCCTCTCTCTCTTGTTTTCTAACCATTACCGAGTATTTTATGACTTTTTTTACGACAGTACCTACTTTGGAAATTACTTCGGGCGTTTTCTCTATAAAGATCTCTCAAATAAATTTGATTAAAATAGACATCATTACGGCAATGATCAGTTCACTCCTTCCTTAAATAATTACTTTTAACAACACTCTCGCTTCTTCTTAAAAAAACCCTTTTAATATAAACGAAGAGCTCGCCGTTCAGGACAAATTGCTGAATAAATACTTAATGAAAGTGTATCAGAAGCATTTATCTCTATTCAGCGGATACGTCACTTAGCGTGCTTTCGCTGGAAGTGCGCCAAGTTACGCGCAATACGCAAGTCGTAAGTCATGGTGCGTCTTCGAATTTTCAGAATTTATTTATCGCGCGTGCGGTTGCGGAGCGGAATATCTCTGCGAGATTTACGTCTTTTACGCCGGGCCTCGTTACCCGAACGTCGAACTCGCGGAATTTTCCCTCGATACATCGTTTACCGGACTCGGAATGGAGGCATTATATGTTATTTACCCCCTTTGGCTATGGTAATTCTCGAAATTTTCGCCTGAATCGCTCTTTACCGATGTTACGTAAAAAAAAGTTTTTATTTTTCCGGTGCTCTTTTACTTGCGGTTTATAAAGCAAGCTTTTATTTTGATACGTACGCTGTAATTACTGCTGATTTACATACTTTTTTTGTTTTAAAGTCTTCGCACGATAAAAGTTGTACGACAAAGCTGTTTATATACGATAAAAATGTGGACTTCGACAGAAAATAAAAGATTTAAAAAATTATACGTTTCTAGTTTCCGTTTTCCTTTGTGCTTTGTTACTTTAATCAAGTTTAAAAAATAATTTATATCTAATCAAATTTAATAACCCATTCACTAAATCCCAATTGGTAAAGATAAATGTACTAAATTTTTTACTGAAGGCAAATACTTAGAAATACGAGCAATATGCCCATAAAATTACAGCCCTAATCAGTTTTAATTGTTTCGTGCATCCGGGCAAGTGTCGTCATCAGACCAGCATTCCCCCGGCATTAATTTAAACTTTTCGCGTCCTGAATCTTCTCTTCAGTCTGTCGTTTAGTAATCTCGTTTCCAGGAAAGCACATAACAACTTCCATCCATAGATCGTCGGGCTCGTCTACCTCGTCAATTCGTTATCTCTCTTTCTCTCTCTCTCTGTCTCTCTCTCTCTCTCTCTCTCTCTCTCTCTCTCTCTCTCTCTCTCTCTCTCTCTCTCTCTCT
>JAWWEO010000045.1:9880954-9891953 GCA_035582975.1 Ormyrus labotus | reverse complement strand
CTCTCTCTCTCTCTCTCTCTCTCTCTCTCTCTCTCTCTCTCTCTCTCTCTCTCTCTCTCTCTCTCTCTCTCTCTTCGTCGTCGTTCGTTCGCTGCGTGTTATAAGCGTATCGCAAAAGGAGAAGAGGCGCACCGCGAAACGAGTCGATGTAAATGTATATCTGTATGCGTGTCTTCATATTCGCGACTCGACTAGTCGAACCCAATTCAACGGCGACGTCCTGTAATAATATCAAACTTTACTCTTTCGAAACTGTAAATCTCTCTGCTTTCGTTTGGCTAGTGCGTACTTGATATGCCACGTGTTCCTTTGCCGCAAAAGGTGCATCTCTTGCACTGCTGTATTGCTCTAAAAGTAATTATTATTTCGGTAGATGTGATGGCATGTCATTTTGTGGGATTGATCTTTTGATGTCTTTCGTAGTACACTTTTAACTGCACCAAATTTAAATATTTATATAATCATCAATATTGCATAACGTAAATATTTGAATTTAAAAAAAAAAGTTTTTTTTTTTAACGGAGTGCGCGAAACTCGCTTTTTCGTGCTTGTTTTACGTGCGCGAAGTAGCTGTTTCTCGCACTTTTCGCTCTTCTTCTTGTCGTCCTCAGGACGTAGTCACTGATCTTAGTCGTTAATTCAGCTCGTTTCGCTCACTCCGTTAAAAAAAAAAGTGTACAAACGTGCGAAGCGGGTGATTCCCGCACGGGTGAAGTTTATCTGCCAAACGAAGCGAGGGTGACAATTACACGAACCGAGGACGACAAGAAGGAGAGCGAGAAGTTTTTTTTATCTTTTTTTACTTGTATCGATATATACTATTATAAAACAAGACCTGACTTGTACAAATTTATACTTGTAAAAAGATAATCCTGATTCGTTTATTAATAAGTAAACAAATAATTTATTGTTCATTACATAATTAATGATGGAGAACTATCCTACATTGTTTTATCAAAATAAAATAAATAGTTCGTGTAAATTTAAGTGAGAATACAATTTATCAGTAACAGCAACGCAATTAAAAGGGAAAAATTGTACCTGTTAAAGTTCTATATTCTATTAATGAAATAATAAACCACGAAAGTTTACGGTAATTGGAAATGATAAATTACATAATCTAAAATTAAGTTTCGCGACTAATTAAAATCTCGAATCTATTAAAAGAGATTTAAAAAGGGCGCAAGATGAAGTGGATATAACGCAGGGAACTGTAGCCGCAACGATTGAAATCGATTTCGTGGGTAATAGAAAGTTCTCGGTTGGTCATGGCGCATTAGAGGACGAGAAACTGGTAAGACATGCGGATTTCGATTGCTCCGAGGCATACAAAAGGGATTCTAGAGTCGAATAAATCAAATTTAGTAGAAGAGTGTGAGAGAGTCTAGCTAAGTTTCTCAACTTCTACGTCTCTAAAAATCGCTGCGGAAATTCAATCGATTTTCTCGTAATGTTAGAAGAACAATTGGCGCTGTATTGTTGTCGGATTTTTTTTCATCCTCTGCATTACAATTCTACAATTGTTGAAAAAAATATAAAACTGAGTTTGCATAATTTTGCATTGCTTCTAACACTGACTTTGACAACTGTATCATTGTGTGTTTGATTTATTAGCTTTATTATTAAGCCATGTAATTCAATCGCCATTGAACGATGGAAAAAAGTAACATTTTTTTCTTTGACATTATAGCAAGAATATCAATTGGCAATTTACGGTCGGTAAAAGTTTTGCTTTTGTTGATTTGCCGGTAAAAAAATTTATCAGAATAACTTGTACAAAAGCTTAGAGAACAGCAAAAAATACGTTCTTGCTTAAGTAAAGTCACTTGTCGCCTTTCGAGGAATAAATAACCGTTCGAATGTTTACACGCGAATCCGTCAAAACGCTTGTCCTTATATCCTTCAGACTCGCAAAAAAATCTTTACCATTTAAATAAAGCAAATACTATCACAATAAAGCCAGGCGCGCAGACGGACCGGTTGTTATTATAATAATGCCGTAAATAGCAGATCTCGCGACCGCAAATAATGAAGATGTAAGAGAAGACTTATTGTCTAAGAAAGCGCTCGGCCAAGACCGAAGGCGGGTCTTTTTGCGGTTTCCTGCGAAATTTATGATGATTAAATGTTGCCGCATACGCACGAGCGCGGGATGACTTCATTGACACGTCCGCGCCGTTTGCGGTGGACGCCGACAAATTGGATTAGAATTTTATAATGCCGAACTTTCGGGTCGGGGCTTTCGGACGGAATATACCGTTTTCGTGCGACCGAGTCACCGTTTGCCGACGATTCGTTTTGAGCAGTTTGTTTCATTGAAATTTATTGCAATTAATTGTTTTCTTTTTTCAATACTTGTTTTTTTTATTGCTAAATAAAATTAATTATATATACTGCTTTTATCTCTGCTTTAAATCTATGAAAAATCTATTGTTTTCAAATATTATTCTTTTCGTTAATGCACTTTTACAAAAACTTTTTCACCGATGAGCAGTGAAAACATGATTTACATTTATTTTAAAGGTCAAGAGGCGCTTACAAAAAGAATCTCGTAAAAAGTTCTACAGCTTAAACCTATATTTTATTATTATTTTACAAGCAAACGTCCTCAAGTCACTGGTTAAAGCTGTTTAAAAAGTATCTTTTCATTACTTTACGAACACTTCTCGCAATACATACATATAAAAAAAGTTCCAAAATCTATCGTTATACCCCTGCAATTGAAAGCCGCGTCGTATCAGCCGCAGAAAAAGCCCGCGGCAACGAAAACCGCCGCTTTTAGCATCGATCCGCGAGCTCGGGCGCGCGCGACTCCTCAATTACAATCGGCAAAATTAATTGGAAGAGCGTCTTGCCCGGGTGTACCGCAACCGCTGCTCTCGCGAAATGGCCTGGGCGAGCCGAAAATTAGGCAAGGCCCGAGGGGCGGCGGGGGAGGGGAAGATTTCGAGTTAGCCGCCACGCTATCAGTTACGCTATTATCCGGTACGGACCGCCGAGGGGAAATCCGAAGGCGACGCCTCGCAGACAGACTCGCCGCCGCAGTCCACCCACCGGCGGTACGCCCGATTTCTCTTTTCTCCGTGCGCCTTTGCGGCGCGCGCGACGAGGCGGCGAGTGTCCCTCACTTTTCCGGCTGCTCTGCGTGCTTAAGTTTTATTTGTGACCGCGCGAAAAAAGGACTCGGGGGACTTTCTAACTGTCCGCGGCCATTTTACTCGACTGCGAGAAGAATTGAAATTTAAGCTCTTACCGAGAGGATAGCTGGTTTAATCTTCCGATCGAAGGAGCAGCATTACATTGCTAACCGCATTTTACCCGCAAAAAGCAACGGTAGTAGCCGCCTATAACGTTCGATTTTCGATAATAAAAACCTGAAAGCTCGGAAGGAAGTTGGCGAAACCGGCGCTGAAACTCCGCTGACGTCTCGCTTGACTCCTTCTCCCCCCGACGTCGCCGCTGAGCGTAGCCCGAAATTCATCGCGATTCGTCGGCGCATGAATCGACTTTATTAAAGGCGCCATTCGAGCGAGAAAGTTCCTGCGGGCGGGTGGGTGTACGGTGCGCACTGCTGGCGGCAGGAAACGCTCTCTCTCTCTCTCTCCCCCGCGCCTTTGGGAATCTTCGACACACCCGTTATAAGCGTCTCCGCGCCTCTGGGAAGGGACGAAGGTAATTAATTGCCATAGCAACGAGCGGCCGGGCGAGCATTGAACGGCGCCCGCCGCCGCCGCCACCCCCGCACAGACTCTAACTGAAATATGGCGCGCGCGGCCGAAATTCCGGCACTCTCGATATATAGGTGCACGCCGCGCTCTCTCGCTCTCTTTGTTCGTTAAGGCTCGCTCTCGGGCGCTTTATCTATTTAATTACAATGAGGGCTGTGGGTGGCTACTGCCTCCTTCCTGTCGGTTTTAAATTTAGAGCCGCGCAAAGGATAAAGGCAGGTGGGCCCCCTTTTAATTGCCTCGATGCACAAGACGGGCTTGGGAAAAGATTGACGCTCGGATCGTGGGTGTCGCTTCGTTTTGAACGTAACGAGTACTCGTTTTCGAGGCCGGCAATAAAGGAGGTATTATTCTTTCGCGATAATTTTTTTAACCTCGACTTGGGTAGGTGGCGGTGCTTCGGAAGCAATTTGTTAAACTTGGGTTTTGTATCGTTCGTGTCTTTATGAAATCAGGATGGCCCCGCCTAAAAATAATGCGGGGTATTATCGATTTTAGCAGTAATTAATTACATCGCAGATTAAATTGCATTGAAAATGGCAAAGTCACGATTACGGAGCAGAATCGTTTAAAGCCAAACATTGTGACATCTCATTTTCCGCTATATGCTATACCTATACCTTTCATGAGTATGGATTTTTATCACGACGTATAATTTTTTTTATACTTTTTTAGTAAATAGAGAAACTTCGCATCGATGATTAAGCTTTTTTAAGCTAACTTTCGACTGGGGCGTGAGAACGTTGAGATACAGCAAAGAAACTTAGAGAACGTAAAGAACAATTCAAATAAGATTAATAATAAACATGAATAAGATAAACTGTGGCGTGTGATACATTTCTCTCAATAAATTTACACGAAGGTGATGAAATCATGTATCTTACATAAGTGATGAAAACTACGTCTTAATTAAGAAGATAAATGTAAGAAACAATTACATATATGAAACTCGTAAATCATATATATGAAAATATTATTATCTTTCTTCTCATATCCGAAATAACGGAACAAAATAGTAATCTGTTCTTTTCACAAACTTCATTAAACTAACTTGTCCATAATATAAATAATTGTCCTCTTAAGTTAAAGTCAGCCTACGCAAAAGAGCGCAACAAACGCCTTTCAGGCCCTTAAAACCGTTAAAATGCAAAAGCACAATGGCGAACAGTCAAAGTTCATGCAATATTAAGATCGGCCGAGACTCCGGGCCCGATGAAACCCCGTCTATCCGCCTCGCAGCTGGCCGACGGCGCGGGCGCACGAGGCGGCGCGCGAGAGAGATAAAAAAACGCAATAATAAAAAGGAAGCAAACAATTTCGCAAATTGCATCGCCGCTATTTACGAGTCAAGCTTCGGCCTTACCGCGAGAGCTCTCTCGAGCCTACCGTCACATTGACGAAGAGCCGAAGGTGTACGTCTCATTTCGCGAGCCGCGTCTTTCGCTCGGCGGCTCTTTCTACCTTTCCACTCTTCTCCCTTTATGACAGCTCGCGCGCGCGCGCGCGAGAGAGAGAGAGAGAGAGAGAGCGAGGTGGAACGCCTTTTCGCCCTTACAAGTATAACCGCGCGCACACGGGTACCGAGAGAAATAACAAGGATGCGAGAGAAAGAGAGAGAGAGAGAGAGAGAGAGAGAGGCCTGTAATGAAGACCTCAAGGCGCCGCGCCTCGGCGATAATTACAGGGAGCCAATCTGTACGGCCTACTAAAGGCTTAAATGTTAAACGTTATACGCGCGCCCAGGCCTGGGTATATACGTCTCTCTTAGCGAGGAGAGGCCCTCGGTAGCTTTTATACCGCGGCTCTAAAGCGTCTCGGGGCTCTGCGAGCTCCGCCGCGAGTTTATTTGCCCGGGCCGCTGATACGAGTGCCTGTTGGAAAATTACGAGGGATGTACATCCCGGGCGTCCGCGCGACGTCGGCCGCGGATTTTCAATAGCGTCTACCGTGTATTAAATTAATCGCTGTAATTCGATTACGGCTGGAAATTATCGAGACGATCGGGTGTCTCGCTGAAAACCGCCGATGACGTTGCGTTACGGCTGTTTCGCGGAATTTTCGTAAAAAAAAGTGTCCGGAATCTTTTTCTTTAAAAACCGAACTTTTTGTTTCGTATCGTTCTGAATTGAATTGTAGAAGGAAAATTTTACGAAACGACGTTGAACCGGATAAAATCCAAGCTTTCTATGCCGTGTATACACACGGCAACGCAGACAATTCTCCTCCGATAATTGATACCCGGATAAACTGTTCCTAAACAGCCTTTAATTATATATTTCGGAAGGCCTGCCTACTACTATAACTCACGAAATTTCAGTTTTTCCTTCCCTCGAAAAAAGATCCGGGGATCACGCCTCGAGAGAGAGAAAGAGGAAGATCCTCCCGGCGGAGAAAAGAGGCACATCGGCGCGTCTGTGTGCGCGTGCGAGCTCGCTCGCAAAAAGGCGCAGGGAGGAAGGAACCAGCGGTGCTCTCGGCGGCGGCGGCGTCCAGCCCGGAGAACAAAGGAGCAGCCGCCGCCGCCGCCGCGTCGTTGCGAAATTAAAATAAACGGCAGCAAGAAAGAATACGGCGTTTTACTGCTCCTAAAGACCCGTCCGCGTATACGTACGCGAGAGAGTAATATACCCCTCTCTCTCTCTCTCTCTCTCTTTCCCGCGGTAATGGCCGCGCTTCTCGCGCACAAGCGCGATCGGCCGCGGCGATTTTACGCGCGCAAAACCGATTGGCAAGCCCTGGCTTATTTGCATTTTTTGAGAGAGAGAGAGAGAGAGAGAGAGAGAGAGAGAGAGAGAGAGAGAGAGCGGCTACCGAGCACTTGCAGGCCGTTCGGGAGGCGATTCCTTAATGTTCGACTTATTTCTTTTTTTTTTTCTTCTCGAGCCGCATGCAGGCCGCCGCGGACTCTTTTAGTAACGGCTTGTGTGTGATTTCGCTTACCGCCGAGATGGGTTTACTGCCCGGGAGAAAAGTTGCGCGAGCGCGAGTCCCGACCGTTTTTCTCTCGTATTTAGATATAGGCGAATGATACCTTTTTCGAGGCAATTTTCTTTATCCCGAGCCTCGGCCGCCGCTGGGAAATAAACTGCCCAAGAATTCGGCTGCTTTCTCGGTTTGGAAAAATCTTGCGGGCAATTATATATGTTCTCGTTCTTTTAAAATGAAATACATAGCGACGATACGTTCTTTCTAGTTTAGGCAATAACAATTTGGTTATTGCATTACATAAACACTGTTTCTTGCCTTTGTAATAATAATTTTACATCAAAATCATCGCGACTCGTGTCTTTGCGATGTTCATCAATTCTGCACAAATCAAAGGAACAAAGAAAATTAACTTCCGATACAAAAAAAAAAGAAGCACATACCGAAACAATCGTCTCCAGATAAAAATAGAGGAGCCACATCGAGTTAACGTCCGAATAAAGCGTAACGCGCGAGTGCGTAAAACGCAAATAACGCCATCAATCCGGGAGTAGGCGAGCGGCGCGCCGCCGCGCGTTTCTGTGTCAATGGAGATCCTTGCCCGGCGCTCTTTCGCCTCCGGTGCGTAAGGCTGCGAAAGAAACTCGATTACTCTCCGGCGGAGCGTAAAGGCAGTAAAGGGGGATAAAAAAAAAGGGCGGGGGCGCGCGCGCTCTCGAGAAAACCGCACGAAATTTCACGCGGAGAGCCTCTCTCTCCCGGTGCGTACGAGGCGGCGCCAATTTAAAGTTACAAATTCGCTCATAAAACTCGGGAGCGCCGTTCGAAGGCTTAGACGGCGAACGGGGAGAGAGAGAGCCGCGTCGGAAAAACCAAAGTGTACGCCGCGCGGAAAAGAATGCAAAAAGGAAGGACGGGGGGATATCGCGGCTCAAAATTATAAAGAAGACACCGCCGAAGAATAATTCTATTTATTTATGATTCTTTTTTTTATGAAATATATGCAATACAGTCACGCTTGAAACTTGTAGCTATTACTCTTTATTGGATCTGAAAGGAATAAAGGCCGTCGAGAGCGCGGGAGCAAAAGTTATTACGGGAGGAGGGAGTGAGCCTAAAGCGGGAGAGGGAGGCGGAGAGGGAGCAAATAGACGCGCAGGGCAGGCAGCGACAATCGCGCTCGTATTTTCTGATTAGAGGGTGGCATTCACTTATAAGCCATACCATAACACTTGTCCGCGGGCATTACGGGGCTGCCTTTTGCGAGGAGAGAGACACTCTCTCTCTCTCTCTCTCGAGCGGGGAGAGCCAGATTTACGGTCACCTTGGGTACTGATTCACGTCGCGTAACTCGGCAAGAGTAGCGGCAGCAGCCTCTCTCGCGCACCCCATAGCCGCGTACGCCACATGTTCATTCATGAGCAGAGCGAACTGCAATGCCCGAGACATATCGCGCGGGAGAGAGCCCCTCGGCGGATGTCGATGTGCGCGCCGAATTTTGTACGCACAAAGCGCGAGAGAGCGCTGCCGATTATTATTTTATGAGCGTCGCTAACTACCTGCCATTTTTCCGGAGGTTATATCGCCCGGGAGTGGGGAAAACTGATTCCGGGGGGAGCGGCGGTGATTCGCCGGATGAGAGGAGTTTCTTGCGCGGGGGAGATTACAAGTTCGGAAGATCGATGTTTCGAGGATTACGAGATTTCACTTCCTCCGAGGAGGCTCGCGAGAGGGAGAGGCGTCGTCCCGCCTTTCGTTTCGTTATCTCGTGCATTTTGTTGTAAAAAATCATTGCATCTCGCGCGTTCCAGCTTTGCCGGATAAAACACGCGGACGCGAGAGAATAAAGAAACTACAAATCACCTTAAAAACTCGGAGCGACAAGGCAATTTTCGCGCGAGCATATTTGCACTCTTATACGGAGCAAGCAACATTTTGGCACGGAGCGCGCCACAGGCGCTGAAATAGCTTCTCCGTTCGTTTAGGGGTGTGTGTGTGTGTGTGTGTGTCAAATTAAAGCTCAAAGAGCTCGTGATCCGCGTGTAATTTGTCGCCCCTCGGTTAGAGAAGGACCGTCCTTCTCTCCGCGTCTATCTGTCTTTCTCTGCCCATTTCGATGGGGTGACTTTAGCAAACGATGTGATACAGCTTCGCCATCTATCGTTCTATTTGTTAGCCGGCTTAGCAAATCAGCTCCATGAGCTTACCGCGACACTTCGCCCGAACGGGCCGATGCTAAGCCCGCTCTTTTCGCTGCTTCCTCTCTCTGTTTCACGCCTCCGAATGCAGAATTATTTTTTCCCGTCGTTGTAACAAAATATCTAGAGGTATTATCGATATCCATTGTAAACGTAAGTGTGCAATTAGGTATCGCTATGGTTATTTACAAAAATACCTAATTGTACAGCGAGAGTAATAAATACAAAGGAATTCACCCAAAATTCTTTCATTTATGCGGACTTTAGCGACTTTGAGTACAGAATTTTTTTTTTCCCCCGAAAGAAGCAGTAATAAAATTAGTTTCCCGGGCTAAACTTTTGTCTTTAAAGATCAGTACTTGAAACGGCAATCGAAACACTGCATCTAAACGAAGAGTTCCACCGCGGCGCGTTCATTATCTCGAATCATTTCGTTAAACAGACCTTATAGGTGGCAGCCGAAAGTCCGACGAGCTTTTCCTCTCGATATAAGGCCTCTCGCGCCAAAATGAAATTGCCCGGGACGGCGTCGGAACTTTCTCTCTCTCTCTTGGCGCGTTGATTTCTTCGATTCGACACGCCCACGAGAGCGCGGCGCCCTCGAAAGCGCGGCACGCGCGCCGTAATAAAAAGGCCGCGGCCGTCGCTCGGTTAATTATGATAAATCTCGGACGTATTAAGCTCGCTAATGCTAACTAATCGCCGTTATGACAAATTTAGCCTTTGTAACGAGAGCGGCGCGTGACGCTTGAATCGTACCGCGCGCGAGTTATCGCCTGTTCGGGTGAAAAGGGAAAGAAAGGTTGTTGGCTTCGCGCAGCTTCGCGGTTATTGCTTTTTTAACTCGATCGCAATTAGGTGTTGTTACTTTTCTAATTAATTGCGACACTTCGGTTAACGGGTTGAGGTGATCTTTCTTTCCTGCGGTTTTATTAACATGTACGGTTGGAAATTTTTGTCGGACAGCTTTGATGCCGCAATGAAGATGTAATTAATATCGCAATAACATCCAAAGCCCAACTAAATATTTCCATGTAAAATAATAACGCCAATTGTAATCTATACTTATCGAGCACAAACTCCATTTAAAACGCTCTCGAAAACTTTTATCGCAAACTCGAATCATCAAACAAGCTTATCAAGCATCAAAAATCAAAAGACACTTCCGCTTACTCATCCCCATCCCCCCTCGGCAGATTAAAAAATAAAAAAAAAAGCGAACGTCCCGCCTCGTTTTTATCTCGTCGCCTGGGGATAGATTCCAATTCGCGTATACGCCAGAAACGTTGGCCGCCGCGGCCGCGGGATACGAAATTGCCGCGAATAAAAAGGCCTCTCTCTCTCTCTCTCTCCCGCCGTTTCGAAAGGCGCAAGTACAATAACTCAAACCAATTAGCCGTGACACTACGCTCGGCCGTAGTTCGTCGGCAATTAGCGACGGAATTAATTAGTCCATTATCTCGCGGTGACGCGAAGCGAGACGCTGCCGCCGCCGCCGTTCGCTCGCTCTCCCTCCGGGCTGGCACGCTGCGCACACATTCGTTTCGCGCGCGCGCCCCGCGCCAACGGACGCGAGAAGGAGCGGACGAAGACGGGAGGAGAGAGACGGAGAGAGGCGAGATTAAAGTCTTTCTCCTCGAGCCGCGCCGGCCCTTTTATTGCCCTGAATATAATAAAGGGGTCGATAGAGAGATACGCCGGTTAAAAGTCGATAAGTTTTCGTTTCGGCGGTGTATACGCTCGCCGTTTAGCGCGAGTTTTTAGCTCTCGCGTATCAATAAAATGGTTTGATCGAACGACGGCTCTTAAATTTGTCGTTTATCGGGCGGGGGTATGGTAAACATTCTTTCGCGAATCGGAAAGCCCGCGGAAGCGTCGCGCGTTTAAAATTAAATAACAGAAAGGAGCGCCGACGAGTGCAGAGAGACACGTCGGGGTTTAATGTAGCAGAAGAGAAAGTTCAGACGGGCAAAATGAAAATCCCGTCGGCGCGGACGGAAAATAAAGGACGCCTCTCTCTCTCGGCGGGAACGGACGGGAAATGATTCCGAGGACTGGGGTATAACGTCGCTTCTTATATTTCGCGACTGCTCTCCCTCATAAATAAAAATAAGCTGCGCGCTCCCTTCGGGGGGGGGGGGGGGGGGG
>JAWWEO010000045.1:9864537-9880854 GCA_035582975.1 Ormyrus labotus | reverse complement strand
CCCCCCCCCCCCCCCCCCCCCCCCCCCCCCCCCCCCCCCCCGCCCGGGCCGGCGGCAAGAGCGCCGTCCGGGAAAATCAGAAAGAATCGTTGCCTCTCGCCGCGGCGTCCTCAGTCTTGGCTTTCGATTCCCGACGAGATTGTTATCGCCGCCGCGACGAATGCAAAGTTTCTGTTGCGCCGCGGACAAATGAAATTCGAGTCGCGCGCTCGAAGATCAGTTGCATAATTTATCCCGGAAATAATTTGCTTTTGTCACTGCCCCGATTCTCAATTTTCCAGTTACTATATATCAATTGTATAAAAAAAACATGCCGGTATTCATAAAAATTCCCTCAACTTCTCAAGAATCTCTTGCCGAAAAGGGCTTCCTACATGTATATAAATCATGACCCACGAGATGTACTCGCAGCGCCGGGAAAACCGAGGAGAGCAGCCAGGCCTTTTCTCCGGCAGGCCTGCATATGGCTTAGGCGCGCGATAACGGCTGTAGGATGGCGCGGCCGGCGACCTGTTATGGCACCCAGGGGACGTCGGCCGCGGGCTGTACTGCGCAGCCGCCCGAAATTGAACTCTGCTCCGCTGCTCTTTTTCGATCTCTTCGCCCGACCGGCGGACTGTACCGCTTTGCTGCTTCGAGTATGCGCGTTTACTTTCGAACGGCTCAGATCGATTCATCGGCTCGTGATCGGTTCGTGAATTATAGTTTCACAATTTTCTCGCGACTATATATATATATATATATATAGTCGCCTCGAAAAACGTCGATATCCACCCGGTACAAATAGCGTTAAACGCGCGCAAGCAGAACTAAGTCCGCGAATCCTTTCGCAAAACGAGCCAGCTATAGTAATTTTCAATCTGGCGGTTAACCAGCGCAAAAACACGAGTTTCCCACAGAAAGTCCGGCCGCTTACGCATCGGCGCGCCCGCTGCTCGCCTTCCGGGGGGAGAGAGAGAGAGAGAGAGAGAGCATTAAAAGAAACAGAGGGAAAAAAAAAGAGAACGCTCGGGGCGGCGCCGTGTCCAGACTACACAGCAAAGAACTATCCGGGCGATAACACTTCCCCGGAGAGTTTAGGCCAGCACAAGTTCGGGAAAGCCGCGCGCGACACGTACACACACGCACACGCTGCTCGCACGTGCCCGTTCGAGAGAGAGGGGGGGAGCCCTCGGAAATTCGCTAACTCGGCGAAAATATGTTTGGGATTTACTCCGCCGAGGCTGATCTCGCGCGCGGGGAGGGTGGAAATCGGCCGGGAATTTCGTTTTACGAGCCGGGGAGGGATGTGTGTGTGTGTGCGAGCCCCCGCCTTCGCGACTCCTCGATCTCCCGCTTTTCTTCTCTCTGCTCCTTCGTTTATACTCCTGGAAGCGGAGGACGCGCGCGCGCGCGCGCACACCGGTATATCCCCTTATCAGCCATCTTAACGAGAATAAATTTTCCTTTGATACGGAGCACAGACGCCGGAATACCAAAATTTCGGATAATCATTTTCAGAAATTGAAACGCGCTTTTTCTCTTTGGCTCTGATGGCTTGGGCGCGCGGTGTCGGTTTTTTTTTTATGTCGCGTCTGATGTTGCGGATCTTTTACGGTGGCCGAGGGCACGGGAAACGCTGATGTTTCGACTGTCGTGTGCCTCGCCACCGTTTGATGTTACGGAACTAATAATTTTCTGCTCGTAATCGCAAAATCGTTCGAAATTGAGTTCAAACGCTATAACTGTTCGATCGAAACGTAATGTTAAACGCGAGCGACAAAATTCTTCGGCCCAATCGAAAACATTAAAAAAATGTCCATCCAGAACTTTTTTTGGAAAAACAAGCAATTAAATTAAAATTCTCCGGCGGCGACGGCGACTCCGTTCAAACGAACGCAATCCGCACAATTCACGCGATAGCCCGGTTATAAAATTTTCTCCTATCATTCGCAAAATAACAGAGTGGCGGGAGAGTCCGGGGGCCCGCGGGAATCTTCAGCGAATTTGAATATACAGTGTGTGCCGCCGCCCCGACGTTATACATATTTTTCGGCCTTTACATATTCTTCTTAATTGAAGATTCGCACTTTTCCGGCCGCGGCTCGCCGGGCCCTCTAACGAAGTCATCCCCTCCCGACATTGACTTTCAATCTCGCTTTTTCGATTTTTCACGCGGCGGCGGCGGCGAAACGAGCCCGCCGACCGAGCGCGCACAAAGGGGGACAGCGAAGTTTAATTGCGAACAGCAGAAATTTCATTGCTATTTGGTCATTTTTTAGCGCGTAGCTATGTATATATATATATATATATATATATATATAGACGCGCGCGCAGGCAGAGCAATCGCGGGAAAAGCAGCCGGGGCGGATGCTGCTATAGGTGAACCAATTTAAAAGGCTAATTCAGCGACCGCCGAGAGTGAAAGAGAGGGAGCGGAAGGCGAGGGGGGGGGGGATCGGAATTAGGCTCGATGTTTTTTGCCCGCTGCCCTGTCGTTCCTGCGCTGCCGTAATTCAAACGACCCACCCTCCCTCGCTTCCTCTTTTTCATTCGTTCAATCTCGCTCGTTCTCTCCCTCTCCCCCTTTTTTTTCACTACGTGCCTCTATCACTCGCTCTCTCTCTCTCTTTTGAATTCTTTTTCCCTCTATCGCCGTCCCTTTCTTCCGCACTCCTCTCGTTAATTCCTTTGCTCTATCCGCTGTACACGCGTGCATTTCAAGATTTACATGTCAAATTGCCTTGTCGGCTATTAAAGTATTCAGATTGCAGAACAGACGCGTTCTAAAAATTTTGCCGACAAAGTCAACGTACAGCTTTAGCATAAACTGATTTTTGCCGCTGTTTTCGGGCCGTTCGTCCTTTTTCGCGTGCAGCGCCGTCGGAATAAGCTTCCATGAAATTCGCCTAATGCTCAGCAGTCGCGGACTCTAATTCGTTAGCTTTGACGTTCGTTGGATCGAAATTTTCATCCCCCTTTCGCGATACTCCGTCTCGGTGCGCTACGTCTCGGAGGGTGAAAAGGCAGGGTAGCCGGGAAAGAGGTTCGTCTCAAAAGTAAACCAATTTCGTGGCTTGTTTAAAGCCGAAGGAAAGAGAGAGAGAGAGAGAGAGAGAGCGAGGCTGCTTCTGCTGCCGCTGCTGCAGGTCCCTCGAGTTATTTCGCGTAGGTAACGCGCCGTGAAATTACGATGATGCGCGAATCAATGGACGCTCGGCTTGCGCTTTCCCTCTCTCCGCCCCTCTCTCTTACTCTCTACGGATTCGTTGTTTCGTGAGAAATTTGAGAGAGACGAGCGAAAGAGAAAGAGAGAGAGAGATAGGATTCTCATTATACATTATACGCAGGACTTGCGATTATGCACAAATCTCGTTCCTCTATTCAAGTTGCTTTTTTAATGGAAAATGGAATTTAATGCCTTAAATTTGGGATTTTCATTATTTTCTGTCTGTAAATTATTGTCAGCTTATTCATAAATTTATCGATATTCTATTTTCAAAAATGACATACTTTACGTTATCAATCGAACATGAATTTTTTTGTTTAAATCGCTTTATTAAAATTTAATTATACTTCAGCGTCATCTTTTATACTGTTACGAAATACCAAAACAACCGTTATTTTGCATAAACTTTCAACTGCCCAAAACTAAACCTCATGACACATTAATTCTCGCCGCCGACGTGAAAAGCGTCAGAATCGCAAATACCAGCCGTCGAAATGAGATCGGACATGACGCTGCCATCTGCGCCCCTCTAAAGAGAAGCATTTTCGATCTTCACCTCCCGAGAGCGAGGAAAAAGTGCAAATAAAAGATGATAAAGAAAAAGGCAGAAAGAGGCAGAGGGACTCGAAATTTCAGGCACTCGACTTTCCCATTTCCTCGCCGCGACGACCTAACAATCGACACGCGCCGCCCCGACAATGCTCGGCCACTTAGCGGCGGCGCGCGTCCGCCGGATGTCGAGCCCTAATGTGTTTGAACAGAATCGAGGATATCGGGTCGTTGACGAGTCGCCGTGAAAATAAACTCCCTCCGCGGAGCCTTTCTCGATTGGATTATTGTCGTTCATTATTATCCCCCCCGCCTTCTTTTTGTAGCTGTGTCATTTCAGACGAATTTCCTGCGACGGATCTCAAAAACTGGAATGCACTTCCCGGCGCCTTTGGGAACAAGCGTTACGCGGACGAAGGTAATCGTGCGTTAAATAATATTAAACAATACCCCGTGTACGTTTAGAATTCGAATTTCGAGATAATTCGAGAAGTGAAAAATCTCCGCATAAAATTGAAAAGCCCCCTTGCGCGCTCGCGTCTAATTTCCATGCCGTCGCGCGCGTTTTCTCGTCTAAATAATCGGGACAGCCGCGCGCACACACACACGCACGCACGAGCAGCCGGTCGCCGCTTTCACACACGTGATTTTTCATTAAAACGTCGCCGCGACTGAGATACGAGCGGCACATTGAATGCGCCCCGGTCCCAGAAGTGTGCCCCGAGAAGAATAGTCCTCTCTCTCTCTCTCTCCGTGCTTTTCCTATACGTACAGCGCCGCGATATTGCGAGCTTGATATATCGCGAGCGCGCCGCCGACGCCGACGCCGCCTCGACTCTCTCTCTCCCATGAGCGCGATAAAGACGCCATTATAATGCATGTTGCGCCCGAGCTCCGCCAGACTTCCGACACATTGTCGAGGCGCTTATTTGCCGAGGATTTGCGCGAGACTTTAACTCGCGTTGCCGCGCGAATTAATTGCGTTGCTCGCGTTTTATTTTATTAAAGATGTATGTAATTGATGTTGTTATAACTATGCAAAGATAATCTGTACAATTAACTTCTTAGTATTGTGAATACGAAATTTTAGGCGGAATACATTAAACCATTGAGCTTACATGTAAAATTAGATAACACTCGACCGACGTTTTTAATGTATATTACAGTTTATATATTCCGTGCAAGTGCTAAAAAACCATCGCTCTCCCATACCCCTCCCGATCGTAGCGCGCGGCAATCATTCATTAAAATTCTTATCAAATCATTTTCCAATAAGACGTTAAGCTCGGCGGAAGCGAAACAAACAAGATAAGAAATTCCCACAAAAGGCAAGCCTCCCGCCTCTCTAAAAGAAAAAAAAAAAAGCCTGCAAGCCCATAACTCAGAGCGGCGCTCCGCCGCGTGCCGGCTGTTCGCGTCGTTCCTCCTAATCCCGAAATTATAATATTAAAGCTGCGCGAATCGCAGATACCGCCGTCGTCGTCGTCGAAAAAGCAGGAGGCCGAAAGTAGGGGGTATATATAGTCCGCGCGCGCGGAATTAGCTTATCGGCCGGGCGCGATAATCCCGTGGGGTGTTCCACATCCGCGGCGGCATATTTCGTAATCCCCCGGCCGAAGGGGTGTGGTGGTGGTGGTGGTGGTGCATTGCGCGCGTCTCTCGGATTATTATTATCGCGCGCGGAAATCCTCATGTATCTCAATGACGCATCGCTTCGCACGGGACTTAGTCCGCTTTAATGGACTCGCCGCGTCTCGCCGCTGTACGTCCCTTGGCGGTGTGCGCGTCTGTGCCTTTTGCCGCGGAGGAGCTGGGCCGGGACGCCGATCCCCTGGACGCGGTGCGCGACGAGCTAATCGATGCGTGTTTCTTGGGCGTTTGGGGAGAGACATTGCGTGAAAATGTAAGCTGGCCTGAGAACGAGAGGGATTAGGATACGGATCGTGTATTTTGATTTTCCGTTGTATCGCCGTAATCCTGTGGGTGAGAGTTGAACAAACGTGCTTCGAGAGAAATTTGAACTGCGCGTGGATTAATTTAAATATGTTGACAACTTATATTTAAATTTTAACTTGAAATTAGTTATGCAACTTTGTAAATAGGGAACTTAAAATAATATTTTGAATATACTTAGGGCATACTTCCAACCTAAAGCTTATATTACTGAAATGTTTTTTTCAATCAGTACATATCAAGATTGAAACGCGTGTGTAGTTACAATCTAACTTTATTACGATTTTCGAATCGTAAATATTCTCCTTTGACTATCTTATCTTGGCTATAACAATATTGTGCAATCTTTAATAATGTTAATTTTCAGTTTAAAAAATTATATAAACGCAATCTCATTTTATGCTCAGAAATATCTTTTCTAACCCTTTTTTAGTATTTATATTGTTTTTTTTTTATTATTAGGGAAGAATTTATGAAATTCATGAACTAAATAAAATTTACAGATTAAAAACAATTGTATCACATTGAATTTTGAAACATTAGAATTTTGCTTCAACAACTAAAATACACTTATTCTTATTACATTTATTTATGATATTTGATAAGTTATATCAGTAGTCATAACATCCAATAACTGTCGCTTATCTTGAAATAGTATCGCGTATTACATTAAGTCTACAAATTTTACTTTATCTCAACATCACAATTTGATCTAAGCAAGTTACCATAAATCCCGTCCAAAAAAACCGTAATATACGACATTCTTAAAGATCCATCTTCTCTTCAACGAAAATAAATTCAACTGCTATCCTCGTAAAAGCTACGTAAAAAACCCACTCATCTAAAACAAAAAAAAAAAAAAAAGAAGAAGACCAAGTTGAATGGAAAAAGTAAAAGGAGCAAACCCTAGTATCAACCCCAAACGCAACAACTATAAAATAAAAGGAACATGCGTACGGCGCTATACCGTCAGGAGAGTTCCAGCTCGCCGTCGAGGAAAAAGAGAGAAGAGCGAGAGAGAGCGAGAGAGAGAAAAGGCGAAGCTCAGCGGTGCAGCGCGGCTCCGGAGCGCAGACTTTAACTTAATTAATGAGATTTTAAAAATGTGATGGCGATTTCAATCTAACGTGGCTAACTTGAGCTCGGAGGGTAATTCTATTAAGCAGTGGCGTAGCATCGTAAAGGGTTGAAAGAGAGAACAAGAGCGAGAGCGGGAGAAAGAGAGAGAGAGAGAGAGAGAGAGCACACGTAAGAGAAGCATAGATATAGAGCATAACTACGAGCGGAGAGAGAGAAGGAAGGAGGAAGGCTTGTACAGCCCCCCGGGGCACCCTCACGCTAACTGGCTGCTCGACTCCGCCAGACCCTTTTACGATTCCGCCTTAATTTATGTATCATCCGAGAGTTAAGTAATTTCTCCTGCCGAATTACTTCAGCGAGAGAGAAAGGAGCAACTTTCCGTCGGCTCGGTCGAAGAGCTCTCCTAACGTGCGGCCTCGTTACTGCCTGCCATCATCGATCCTTCGCCGGGCGCCAAAGAAGATTAGTCAGCGCGCCTTATATATATATATATGTATATATCCGCTGATGGATTCATTTTCGCGAATGCAGCGAGGAAAAACTGGTTGATTCGGGTTTGGATATGTTCTAGAAGTGGCTGTGTTTTTTTGGAGAATGTTCTGGTTACGATTTTTTTTTTATCTGCGGATATATAGATTATATTAATTAATTTGTTTATGCAGACGATATTTAACAAGTTTGAGGTATTTTTAGAGGATGACCGTGACTAATTAAAAGGCAGGAAAGTTTGTGTAAACTCTAAGGTCGAAACGCGAGTTTAAATCTGTTTCGGTGTAGTTTCTAGAGGCGATGCCTTAGTGACTCCCTCGTCGGCCGTTTTAAGCGCGAATGCAGCCCCAGGCTCACTTTATTACAAGTCTAATCTGTCTCTTTTTCCGCCGAATACTTAACCCTCCAATTAGTGTCGACCTTCGGACTCACTAGCCACTATTTACTATTATTCCCGTAAAATAATTTTCCGTCCCAGATCAATAAAACTTGCAAGATTGATTTAAAACCTATATCGCTTAAAATTGATTCTTTCTTCCGAAGCAGACAGAATTTTACAATTAAATACAGGACCTAGCAACTTTGTTCCACCGCAGACTCGAAAGCATTTTTTACGTTTCGAGCGAATTATCTAATTTAATTCAGCGAAGCGCCATAAATTATTACCCCTACAAGGCGGATCCTCGATCGTTCATCGCGGACATTAATTAACCGCAACAATCGGGGCCTCTCAAAATTATGTCGGCCGAAATTCCGAACTTTCCGAGAACAGCGCGCGCGCCGCAACCGAGCCCCCATTGTACATCTCGACGAGCCCTCGATATCGAGCCGATGTGCGTACCGAAGCGAGAAGAAAAAGGCGAAATTTCGCAGACGCGCGGACATGTGGCTAACGCGCGGAGCCCGTTTCTCATACGCAGGCGCAGGACGCGGTATTAGTGAGTCGAGGGTCAAAGGGCCCGAAAGCCGCTCCTCGTCCATTCATAATTGCGCGTCTTGCACAACGAGAAAGAGAGGGAGGGAGAGAGCGAGTGTGCCCAGCAAATTGCCAGGTAATATATTAGCCGGCGCGCAAATTATGGGCGATATCCGGGCGGGACATCGCGCACTCGATGTATGGGCCTGTAGTGGACCAGATGCCCCGGCCGAGGGAGAACGCGGAGAAAAGGCGAAACCATCCAGTGGGCAGAGAGGAAAGGGGACGAATTTATTATTGGAGAAAAGGAGATAAAAGTGATTGTGGCAGTTTAATATTAATGTCTTTCGGCATTTCGCGCGGAGCGGCATCTCGGAGTTTTGGAAATAATTTCGCTGGACGAATGCTGATGATGTAAGGCAGTTTGAGAAATTACGGTTTTTAATAAATCAAACAATTTATAAAAGCGGACAAAACGATTGAGCAAAATGTTTTTCACCGATAATAGTTAAAACCGCGTAAAGCTACTACTTTTACCATTGTTACTCTCTCCCAAATAAAAAAAAAAGTTTCTCCCGCAAATCACATGCTCGCAAAATGGTGTAGAATTTTAAAAACGCAACGGTAGATGGCAATAAATAAGCCCTCCTCAAGTATTTATTCTCAAAAACGAGGCCGGCCGAGGATAAAAAAAAAAGAAGAGCGGAGAGCAGAGCGGCGAGAGAGAGAGAGAGAAAGAGAAGGATGATGCTGTGGGGAGCCGGTAGTAGATCGATCAGCGATTCCGGGGCTTTTTCGGTGGCGCCCAACACGCCAGTCACGAGTCCGCATCACGGACGACGGCATATGGGACCTCATAAATATAGACACCTTACTTACGTCGAGCACCGCGCGATTTCTTGCCGCTCGTTCGAGCTCTGACACCTATATATACGGCGTTTTTTGGAAATTTTATAGAAACAGCGCAAGGCCGCCTTTTTTTTCTTCTCTCTCTCTCTCGAGCAGCTGCCTATTTCGCGCGGGTACTGGTATCGGTGTGAATTTACAACGATTTAAAAGAATACGCGCCGACTCTCGGGCTGCGAACGAGGGCCAATTATATTTATAAATCACTTTTATCGCGCGCGAATCGCTTTGAAATTTGTCGAAGAAGGGAGCGATTATAGTAATGACGGCTCTCTCTCTCTCTCTCTCTCTCTCGCAAGGCAGTTATACGTACGGAGCGAGAAAATAAGCGTTTGCGCGGCTGCGCAACGGAGATCCTTATTGGGAGCAGGTGAATGAATTTTTGTCATCCGAGTCAATTAAGCCTGTCAGCGTTATTGATTAAGGGCTGGGTTGGCTGATTAATTTTTTTTTAAGCAGCATCGTTTTTGTACAATCTTATTGAGTGATTAATTTAAACAATTTTCCTTCAGTAGATAATTTCAGAGAGAGAGAGAGAGAATATTTTTGGAAAATAAAAGAGTCTTTTTGGTGATTTTTAAAATCGCTGCTATCGTTGTTTTAATTGTAATGCCCCATACAAGTGCCCACTGCCCGTCGTAAAATTGGCCCGGGCGCAGCTTTGAAAGAAATCCGAAATTTATTATTTTAAGATAAAAAAATCATGTTAAATGCCAGAGAAGCTCACGCAGAGAGAGAGAGAGAGAGAGAGAGAATTCCCAATTGAGCAGTTTGTCGATGCGATACAGCGAGGCTCCTAGAACACCGGGAGCGGCTCTCGAAAACGCAGCCCGAAATGATTTAAAAGAGGAAAAAGAGAGTCCCGGGCACGCGAGCAAGAGGGAGAAAAAAGAGAGCATATCTCGATCTATCGGGGGAGTGATTTATGTGACAATACGGTATTTATCATAATCGAATCAGGGTAGATGTAGGACGTTAGGCCTCGGGGAGCAAACGCGCCGCGCGCCGGCATACGGGTTATACACAGCAAACATCAGTGCGTCCATTTTTCTCCCCCTCCCCCCCACCCTCCTCTCTTCTTTATACGTCTATTCTCTTTTTACGTCATTTCCGTTTCGCAATTTTTCAGTCCGTCTCTCTCTCTCTCTCTCGCGGGGCCGCTGGGGTGCCGTTACTCTGCCGGCCAGCGTCCGGAAAATTGTTTACCCCGGGATTGTTTAAACCGAAATTTACGAAAGCTTACTGATTTTATATCGTCCACTTAAACTAACCCGCCGGGGATTCGCGCATTATCGCACGTAAACGCATGCGCGCGAACGAGATAACGGAATTTCTGTTTCGGCCGTAATTAACGGCCGGTTTAATGGAAAATATCGTTAATTTTCCCGTTCGACTGTTATTGCCCTTTAACTGTATTTGTAATTTTATTAAATACAGATCTCGGCTCTTATTGCTGAACTGTATAGTTTTTCCAGTTCATTGTTATATATGTAAATCTTTTTCTCAGGTTAGATCTTTAATTGCGTAAATATTTTTCATCAAATTTCTGGATAAAGTTTTGGAGGAAAGCCGCGTTATTATTTCATATTAATAAAAATTCTATGCTGAAAGCAAGTTGAATAGTTGCGTTGTTTCGTAATCGAAAATTAGAAAAAACCCAAGGTAATCCCACGCGGCATATTTCAAATTTGCCCGCACATCTTCTCAATAATAATTTTAACGCGAAATCAAATCGAAGCATATTAATCGGCTTGAAAGGCGCCAATTATCCGCCACAGTCTGAACTGACGCGTAATTTTAAATAATCGTCCGGATATTAGACCGAGGGCCGACGTTCACGTTGATTTCCGGTTAAAAAAAAAAGGTTACGGCCATTTTAAAACAAGTGAACACCTGTCGACTTTTGCTCCAGGTATAAGCATGTATAAAGATGTTCGAAGTTGCATCGATTCAAAATCTGATTTGGAGATGATTAGCAGTTTTAAGATAATCAAATATTATTTTTTGGTAATAAGCACGTTGAGTGCAAATTGCTGTAAAATGTTCGAAAAGTCCTCTTTTTATTATAAAATATTAAATTTCGAAAGCAGTTTTTGATTTATGGGGCAGACTTTATTTTTCTAACTTAATAAAAGGATGTAATAACAATGTACAAAATTGAAATTTCTCGTTACTTAACCCACTAAGTTACAATAATCAAAAATAATAAATTTCCTTCATAAATTGTTTGATATATTTGTGTTTCATTTTGATACGCCGTTTCACTCTTCATTCTCATTTTCTCAAAGTTAAAATAAACTGTTTACTTAATTCTTCTTCCTCAGTCGTGTAAATGCGGGTATATCGAAAAATGATGTAATAATACATTGTACAGCCAGTATAAATCAGTGGTTAGCGCAAAGCTTCGATCGGTCCTACTCTCGGCCATAAATCCAGGAAAATCAAAACTCCGCGACGCGCGTTTTCAAATTAAAAGTGACGGTCTCTCGTCGACATCATAGCGCGAAAATCGAAAGCCTCTCTGGCCGGCCGCGGAGCCAAAGCCGAAAAGCGGTAATTGTGAGTTATATTCGCGGGGGCCGCGAAAGCAAGTTCGATCGGGATTTATGCAACTTCGCGGCCCGGATTTTAACGCGCCGAGCAACTGTCATCGATCTCAAGCGCGATTTTCGACGGGTTAATGAAGAAATGCTGGCCGGTCGCTCGGCTGAAAATGACGATAGTGAATTATTGGAGGGGGAGCTGTTCGACGCGGACGAAAAGTCCGGCCTGAGAGATTTATTGGACTTTAGTCGACAAGCTTTTAATTTCTGATAGGTATTCGTATTTATTATGATTTTGAAATCTTGATGGGGCTTTGCTGCTCCGAAAATTATATGCACGGAATTTTAAATTATTTTTTAACGACTTTAAATACCATTAATGCTTAGTGGGGCAGGAATCGATAAAGTTCAAAATCAAAAGCTTTTTTTTAATAATAACATATACTATTTATAATTTCACTCAAACACTTTAGATGTTTATTCATAACTCTTTTCGTTAATATGAAAGTTTTACCCAATCAGCTCTAATATTGCTCTAATATGGTTTTTTAATAAATAAATAAAAGTCTTTCAAAATCCTTCTGGGCCATCGAATTATATATACAATTATTTTTATCATGGTTATTAGTATCAACTGCGCGAAGAATTGTATCTACAATCTTTTTTTGTTCACTATTTAATTGTATACATTGTAGTTACGAAAATTAATCAATATTTACGTTTACTAAATCCAACTTCCAAGGGGAGTATCAACCCACCGAATCACGGATCTTGGTAAAATTGCAGGTCATTTTTTAACCAAAAAAAGAAGACACGTGTCTCAGCGTTTATTCAAATGGGTCTTAGTAACAAAGTTATGAATTTATTTTAAAATTCTAGTGGAAATTGGTGTTTATAAAAATTAAAATATTCGTAGCTAAAAATATTAGTCGATAGAACAAAAATTTAAAGGAAAGTATGCAGCAAGAGCTTCAATTTGAGAGTAGTTAGATTAAAAAATATTCATTCATTCCAAAATTATACACAGTTAAAGTAATAGTAAAAACTAACGTATATTTTTAATATAAAGCGCAATCAAGCGGCAGTCATGAAAAATAAAATTAATTCGGCTTGGTGGCGCATTCTAACCTTTTCAATCTCTGATGCCAAAACTAGCCACTGACGACTATTAGAGAAGCTGATATTTTCCATATTTTTATATAGAAACTTTTTATAAATTATATAGAATCAAAATTTTATGAAACCACTTGGGAAAAATGAGAAAAGTAGAAAATTTAGAACTTAGAAACTAAAGTCTGCTGAGATTTACACTAGCAATGCTCTTCATTTATGTGTTTTAACCCCACGCATCAAATTTGCTTCTAGCATTGGTTGAACATTGTCTCTTCTTATTATCATTACTCGTATCTCTGCAAAGAACAGTGAGTGGTATTTCCAAAAATATAAAAAGCATTTGTTTAGTAGCAAGATTTCTCCTTTCAGAGTTACCCCGTGGGTGTAAGGGTTAGTAGAGGGATTTTTTAACAAATAAAAAACACGTCAATTGAGACCCTTAATCAACAGTTTATTTGGCTCAACAAAAGGAGAGGAAAAAGCCCCGAAGAGCATAAAAACCTCTCAAAGATGTTTTATATATAAACAAAACGCGGGTGCACCCTAATTTATAAAAACGTATAAGCGTCGTTAACGACCGAATTCTAGGTTTATATCGCCTGGCCGAATTCAGCATTATATCATCGCCTGGCCGGATCCTTGTAAATAGAATTCTCTTTAGTTAATAAATATTTTTTATTTTAATTATAACCAAACTCTGAGTAAATCTTTTGTACCTGCAGTTTCTTTTTCCTTTACCCTGCCGAGGGTTTCAAAAACTTAGTGTATTTGCGCTAAGTTATAAAAGCCAGAATCATGTGAAACTTTACAATTTAATGAGTTTTTTATCAATTTTTATAACTTATAAATTAAAATATTAAGTATACTATAAATGTAATCTAGTATAGTAAGTAAAAATCTAATTTAAAAATCAAAAAATAATAAAACATTGAATATAAAATTTAGATTCGCAGTTCTTAAAATCTACCGACCAATCAGATTCACTTATTAAATGATTCGCAACATCTGGCCATCACTTTTTTAAGAGAAAAAGAGAGGATAATAAAACTGCATATAAAAAAACCGCTGCCAATTCATTGGCACTTAGCTTCCTCTTACCTAATTTATCGTTCGAATATTATCTCCGAGATTCATTAAAACCAATCAATTTCAACAACATAATATTAAACAATTCAATATTTAATTAATTATTTATTTTTGTATTATTATTTTATTTGTATACGTCCATTTTAGAATTTAATGAACAGCAAACCAAATTAAAATAAAATTTTGTTATTCGAATATTTGAAGTCCTAAAAAATAGAATTTTTGGAACTCCATGCATAAAGCTCGATTTCGCGTAAACTTGAATAAAAATGCATGCGCTAAATCAAGCTTTGTACAAGTCCGTATAATAAAATAACTATAGCAAAAATTCCTCCCTCGCTAACTGTCGGTCGGTATTTGTAATTACTGAAATTTGAGAAAAGAATAATAAAAAAACAAATTAATTATAAGAATTAATAGATTTTTTAATTTAGAAAGTAAATTTTTTATTTTAAAAGTTTTAAGCTTGAAATGGATTTTTTAAATATTTCTTAAATAACTTTGACTTAAACTTTTCAAAATTTATAAAAACTACCTATTCTTAGACAAACGATATTATCCCTGCCCCCAAATTTAAACATTAGACTCCGCTGATCATCGAAATATAATGTTATTCTACAAGAGCGACAGAACAAGTACATATGCGCACATAATCCACGATTCGTGTCGCGTAGCTAAATGCGTCTCGGGAACGCCCAATCGGGGTCAACCGCACCGGCCCTTTCATCCGACGATATGTTTAAACGTCGAATTTCAGAAAAGTAGCGTGAAACGAGCCAGAAGTTAATGCTCTCGCACGAGAGAGTTACTGTAAAGCGGCGGCACTCGAAACTTTCAAATTTCACGCTCGATTATACGGCGAAGTGCGGACGACATTTGGCGCATTAAAATCATAATGCCTTATCTCTGCCGTTTCGAATTCGTATTAAACGACACGGCTCGTCAAATCGAGTCGCGGTCACCTTATGCCGCCCTTTAACACCGGCAGGAAATAATAATCAGATCTGGCTTGCGAGGGATTTCAATGGTGGGAGATGATTTAGTTACGAAGATAGCAAGTGTTCTTTGTCATCAATTTTTTAGTATTAGATTAGGGTTGATTGGTAGGTTTTAAAAATCAAAACACATTGAGCTAACGTAGAGATAGACATGTTTAATAATTTTATTAAGTATTACAATTAAAAATATTTTCAAACTTAATGGGTAGATTAAAAAATATACAAGGAGTTTCAAGAGAATTTGAAAATTTTAAAAATCAGTTCTCTTCATTCTATTTTCTTAATTCAAAAAATTCAACAACATTTCAAAAACATTTTTTTAATCTTACTTTAAAACGTGGAAAAGTTTTCTACACACTGAGAAACAGTAATTTTTACTCCTATTTTTTCTGTCGGTATACGTTTATTTTTTATTACTTTGTAAAAAATATACTACTTCTACATAAGACCCATACCACATAAACATATAATGCGGGTAACTTATATATGAGAATTTTGCACTTCGAATATTGCACTGTATAGATATTACTAAACTAAATAAAAAATTAACTTGTTTAAATAATCGATTATCACATGTTCGCCAAACAGTTCACAGATTCTACTTGCAGTCAAGGCAGCCGTTCTTCGTATCACACCGAAAAAAAAAAGGTCGACGTTACAATTTCATTAGAATTTTAATATATAATTACAGCGTCCAATTAATATTCAACTCCGCGCAACGAAACGTCGCAAATCGAATCGCTTATCTCGGTCGCTCGATCGGGAAAACAGTCCGGGATGCGGTAAAATCCACACCTTATCTCAGCCTGCCCATCAAAGCGAAACGATCTGTCGTTTTGATTCTGAATCATATGAGGGTGTCGCATCATTGGAGACTCGTAAATAGATGAGAACGAGAGTTGGTATGCTGTACATGACCGCAAGAGACGACCAGATGGTCCAGCGTTATTTTTCTCTGTTCGTAGGACTCCGATTCTTTCTCCCTTCTGCCTCTATCCCCCCCCCCCCTCTTTCTGCGCTTACTGCGTTTTCTTGCAGCGATATCAGATGTGATGTCACGTTTTATCACTGTCACGAAAATTTTTTTAAACTATTATCATGTTTCGTTTTTTATTATACGTTATTTAAGGCAGCGAGAAATTTAATCTGTACACGGAGAAAAATACCTTACTAAAGATTAGTATAGTCTATCCTTGCAATATCCAAAAAAATGACTGTAATATATACTAAAATTTAATAGAACGAGCACCATCCAAGCGCGCGTCGTGCGTGCTAAACGTATTTTTATATTAGCAATATAGTTTTATTAGTAAACGACATTATTTCTATCATGCATATCACTGAAAATATTCTTAAGTGTTAAATTTAAGTTTCTTTGAAATTAGAGAACAACATACTATCTTAAAAATAATTCAAACTAAACGCGATGTATTATTTCTTTCATATTCAGAAATGTTATTTTTATCAAAGGATGTA
>JAWWEO010000045.1:9849238-9864437 GCA_035582975.1 Ormyrus labotus | reverse complement strand
TATAGAAACTAACAACCTAGTTATTGGCCAAATAATAGTCAATTTTTAATATTTTCAAAAACTTTATATGAAACTAGGTTGAATGTACGGAGTTTCTACGTATTTTTAATCTTTTGCTTAGCCAATTTTTTCGAGGTTAATAATTGTATCTATGTTTAACGTAGAAATTGGCCATTCTCGCTACCTCATTCCAACCATGGGAAAAATGTTCTAAAAAACGTTTACATTAATGTTAGAACACAAGGCATAAAAGATGCCCAATTTCTACGCATTACTGAAGTCAAAATGGCCAATTTCTACTTCAAAAATGTTTTCAGTTTCCACCAGGGTTATGTTATTGATTATTAAAATTAATTTAAATCTATTTTAATTATCCAAAAAAATTACTAAATTTCGATTAAAAAATTTAATAACACATAAAATATTTTGAGGTTACATTTTAGAATAAAATTTCACAATCATTTATTGGTATTTTTTTTTTTTTTTTTTTTGTAAATATTTTTCTTTTGTTTGATAACACCCATAGCTAAATTTTCGCGGCTTTTTTTTAAAAGGACCAATTAGCAACAGTTTTAAAATGCTTCATTCTAAATCCATCACTTTTTTATAAGAGGACTATATTAATTTTTACCAGAGTTCTATCAAATTTTAGTATATATTATAGTAATTTTTCTGGATTCTGCAAGTTTTGCCTTCGATTACGATAGACTATAACTAATTTTTAATAAGGTATTTTTCTCAGTGTAATTAATATTTCTTTTAAGAATCTCTTTAACGCGTTAAACATTGTTTTAAAGAAAAATTTTATGAAAATAGTCGACCGATAGACGTTTAGTCCTCATCCTGATTTAGATCACAACTCCCATCACTGCTAGAACAATCACTTATATCTTCAATAGTTTCGTCATTATCTTCAGAACGTTCATCATCTCGATTAAAATTATTGTTGACAAGATTTAAAATCGTTGAAAACGTACTTCCCTCAATGCGAATTTGATTTCTGAATGTCTTTTCTGGCCCTTTAAATTTAATCTTTCCTTGATATGTGGCCACTGTCATTTTTTTTTTGTGGTGATAGATCCTAGTGTACGATTTATTTTCTATACCCGAGAAAAGTTCGTTTTTCAGTTTTTCATCCTTCATTTTATTTAGAAACTTCTTGGGTACTTTGACTTTTTGCTTGTCATACCCTCTTTTATCCATAATTACTCTTTCTAATATAAATGCATTACACCTTTTCGGATTGTCATATTCTTGAAAATCTATCAGTATGCTGACAGCTCGGTTTAGCGGAAATCGCACTGTAGTTTCCATCATTAAAATGCAAGTATTTTTTTTTTCAAGGTAAATAAAATCTGCTCGTAATTTATTTAAAAATTATGTTATTTATGTTAAATCTATCATACACTAAATATTACACAGTACGATTCACGTATTCTTTCACAATTCACAAAAACATTTTATATAATAAACAGAATTCTTTGATTATAGCTTGACAGATTCTTTCACTGGTCTGTTGTATACTACTTAACTTCAGATAGCTGTTGACTTTCACCACTCCACGTATGCTGTGACTCACCGGTTTAAGGCTACTTTGCAAATCTGCAAGGCTGCTGCATTTAGCGCCATCTGGTTAAAACTTCAATTCAACGCGTAATTTGAATTAAAGTTAATAAAATCCTTGAATACATTCTCGTCTAATAAAGTTTAAAAGTTTAATCACATCTTATCAATTAGTGCAAGATTAATAACTTTTCTTTGTCGTTAATTAATTGCTTCGAAAAACATTTACAAGAAAAATATTTTTCAACTATTAAGAAATTCTATTAAAAAATTTAATTTGTTTAAACAAGCCTCTTAAACGTGTTTATATTATAAATTAAGTTTTTAAAAAATATCTTTTTTAGACAATCAAGAAAACTATTTTAAAATTTAACATTTATAGGGGAACTATTAAAAGAAATTGAAATCAAGTCAAGCGTTTTAAAAAGATCGTTTAAAAATTAGCATTTTTTAAAACAATAAAAAATACTTAGATTAAAACGGTTGTTTTACTCGGGCAATTTATTTCCTTATGGAATGCGCGATAACATAAGTCTTAATTACTTAATTGTCATTATAAATCCATTAATTTAATGCAATTCAAAAAATAATTTTTTATACCCGTTGACCACCTCTTCAGCAACTTTTTATAGTTAAATATGCTGAAGAGTTGGGCAAGCAGAAACAAAAACTATGGTCAACGGGTGATGACGGGAACTTATTAAATAAGTGGTTTTTACTGAAACTTTTTCAATAAGACCAATTATTCAATTGAAAGGTATATGTACGAAAACTTTTTAATGTTTGACACCATAAAATAGAAGAAGGGAGATATTATTTTTTTAATATTTAAAAATCTCTTAATATTAAAAAAAAAATCAAATAAAAATAAAAATAAGAAAGAGAGAATGAGAGAGAGAGAGAGAGCCCTTTTCAATTATTTAATAAGTTCCCTTCATCATCCGTTGACCACATTTCGCGCTAAAAGCGTAACGTTTTTCGCAGAGTTTATAGTTTATTTTATTTTTTTATTTATTTTTTTATTTATTTTTTTATAGTATAGTTGGGTAAGCACATAACAGTTGCTTAATATTCTAGTCAGTTTTACTCAAACTAGCTAAGATTTGGACAAGCGATGATGATCGTTTCTACCAGGGTAGTTAATAATTTATAAATACAATTGGTAAAGATTTTAACGGTGCTCGAATAAGTAACGAAATTTTTAAACAAAAATTGATCTGAATAATAAATGAATCTAATATTTTTTTAAACAAAAGTTTAAGCTCTTAAATCAATGAAACTAAATTAATAAATTCTGCAATAAGTGTAGCACATATTTTCTTATTTATAATCATGATGAAACTTGACTTCGTTACTTTTTTATCTGTGGCCTCTTAATTTATTTTCATTTAATTAGGTTTAAATGAATAATAATTTATACTATTAATATTTTATAATGAAGCTTAAAAATTACAAAGTCGTAAAAGTGATACAATTGGAGATTTAAAAATATAATAATAATAAAAATAAATAAATTCCCTCTTACTACCCTGTATTTCATTATTTTCTTCCATCTCTTTCGCTTTAAGTGTTTAATTCCTCCATTCCCCTTCCCCCCCCCCCTCATTTTTTCGAAAGCGAGATAGAGAAGAGAGACAAAGACAGAAAAGTGAGCAACGACAGGTTGCAGGTCGCAGGAGCTGTACACTGAGGTGGCACCGGCAGCATTTCGTGGTTCATTTGCGGTACCCAAGGGTGCCATCTATTATCAAGAAGGAGGGGGCTCGCCTCTAGGCCCCCATCTCTCTTTCTATCTCTCTCTCTCTCCCCCATCGTAGCTAGTACGTCGGTGTAGAGTAAAAGCAGTTCAAGATTTAAGCGGGGAGCGCCGGCTTGTTTACACGGAATGCGGCGACTCGATTTAATTCGATGATTATTTTTTAACGACTCGAACTCCGAGGGCTTCCGGATATCGGAGCGTCCAAGTGGAAAATGTAAAACTAAATTAATTACTATAAATCTATAAAAAAATCAAACTCTAACTTGTTAATGCAAACGTTTTTTCGCGCGGAAAACAAGCTTAATGTTAATTTCTAGAAGGCACTTAATAAATAACTGGTATAACTTTCACTAAATAAATAATTGGTTTATTTTACTTCAAGTTAATATCCCTCCACCATTCTTTTTTCCGTTATTTTTCAGAAATTCATAAATAATTACTTGATGTAACGTGATCGAAAAATCGAATTAATGTCTGCATCCTCTTTTCGTTTCGTATGATGCCGGAATAATCTTTTCAAGAAGAATTAAAGTGTAGCAGGTAATAACAACCTGTCACCGTTATTTTATCACATTTAAAGCGACTCACGGCGCTTCATAAAAATGTAAAAATCGACCGAAATTGAAATGATAATGATCTTTCTGTCATTAGAACGAAAATTGTGGCACATTAACCACAGTTCCAACCTATACTTTCACAAGCATCATGAAACAATTGAAAAAAAAACGAACTAAAATGGACAAAAAAATACTTTTCTATCATCACACTCTGACTAAATACCAAAACTAAAAAAGTGCAAGTGTTTAAATTCAAACAAAGACCCGATATTAATATGAGCAAATAGTTTTCGAAGCTTTCTGACGTAACCGAATACAGAAAGTGTTAATAATGCAAATCCAATGTATTATTGAGAAAGATTGGCATTAATGCACATTTCATGTTCAAACAAAGCTGAAATTTAATGTAAAATTGTACATTAAAAGTATATTAAATTTAATGTTATTTTTAACAGTGCACGTCCATAAAAACTCCTGAACGGAATCATGAAAAATTCAGGATCTTTTCAATGAATGAAGCACATACGAGCTACCACACTCTATTAATTCCTCGAAAACTCATCTTTTTTTCATCCCTCTGGTAAACGAGTGACCGCGGCGACTGCATCCGAACAAACCCCCAGATCCATCAAAAAGCGGCAGCATGTGTGTAAGCGATTGCGCAAACAGAGAGAGAGAGAGAGAGAGAGAGAGAGAGTGGCGCACAAGGAAAAAAGGAACATGTGGGGGAGGAGAATCTGCGCGGGTGTCGCGCTATCGCAGTCATCAATCTTGGAGCCCGCGAACGAGTAAAACGTCCCAAAGGAGAGATGGGGTTGACGCAGCAGATCGTCGCGGCCGGTATATAATGCGATGCCGAAGGGTTTGTCCTGCTTGAGTAAGTGCGCGCGAATGCAGACACTCTTTTTTTCTGCGTTTCTTCTTCACGGCAGCTATACTCGAACATCGGCGTTTATTAATGTTCGCGGGATATTATTTTTCTCGGCTTGGGCTGTAGGGTTGTTACTCGATATTTTTTTTTACTATTTCCAATTCCTCTACATAATTAATAACAAATATTCTTTTATGATAATTTTAAACGAAATTTCATAGTTTTTAACGTACAATTGCTCGTATCTTTATTACTCCATTGTCATAAATAAATTGATCGGATAATCAGCTATTCATGAAGTGATTGCGATCTGCAACAAAGCAGACCGACACCAATCAATCCTTTGCTCCTACTTCTGGTCCGGGCGAAGAAAGAACAACACTTGGAGCCGATCTCGTAACACGTAACATTACACACCACCGAGCAATAGAGCCCATTGTCGACGCGCATCCGCCCTACACGCAGGGGTAATAGATCTCTATCTCTCTTTCACTCGTCAAAACGAGTTCGCCCGTATATGTATATATAGGTTCCTTGCGCTTTTCATTCTCATTTCACCCCTGGCTGCAGTCTGCTCTCGAAAGGCCGACCCTCGGCACCCGTATTCGGAGCCCAGAGTTTCCAGTTCCGGTCGCTCTTGGTGGGGAAGTGAACTTGCTTAGCGTTGCGATCGAGCTGATCATTCTTGCGAATTAATCAGCCGAACGACACGCGCCTGTTTCGACGTGTATATTGCTTTATGAATCGGAAATTGCCTGCTGCATTCAGCGGCTACGGCGTGCAGCAATTCTATAACCAATTTATTCGAATTAACCGGTCGGTAATGGAATTCTCTTACAAGATTCCGTACCACAAACTCGATTTGTTATTATTCGTAATAATTTTGTTGCACGTTTGTACCATCTACTAAATGTTTAAAGCTTATTGAACTAACCAGAATCTTGTTAAAATTTCATCACCCATACATTAAAAGCTACAAACTTTTCAAGCGACAATTAATCCGAAAATTACAGCCTTCAAAGCACTTGACGTCGTTAAATAAAAAAAAAAGACGTTATAGAACAAATTCTTCCCACGAGCTCTCGGCGCGCCGCGGCGAGAAACGCGAGGAGAAAAAAGGCCCGGCGAGAGAGACCCTCTTATGAAGACGTTCATTTGGCGCGCAAAGTGTCGCGGCGTAACACGAAAATTATCGTGGTGGTTTTTCGATCGGGAGGGATAACGCGGACGCGCGCGTGTATGTAATTATAGATTCGCCGTACTTTTTCTTCTCAAACGCGCATTAACGGGATATCTCGGCGAAAATTCAGAGAAATAATCGTTTGGAGCTTGTTTGGAAAAGGCTGCCGAGAAGATAGACTAATATCTTTTTAAAGCTGACGAATTAACATTTGTATATGGAACGAGAGTTGTCTCCCTTTTTCCCTAATCTCGTTCGGGTCTTGCGTCACAGGTATGAGGCTAATTATACGCACATCTTCTTACCTGGAAGCTTTAATTATGCGGGACGTACCGGATAAGCAGCGCAAAAAAAAAGAGTAAGGAAGAAAAATGCAATGCGCAGATGTCAGTCTCTGGGCAATGCACGTCTTACACGTACATACCACAGCTGACTGGGCCAACGCATAAATGGCATTAATTGCGCAGCTCGACATTTTTATGAAGCTATCTCGTGGCAAATTATTAATTTTAATTTCTTCTTCGCGAAATTTAAATGCACGTATCTGGCTGGAAAATTAATATCTAACTTATTTGAGAAGATGACGTTTAACACTGCAGACGATGTATTTATGATGATCAGACTGCGAGGTATAACTGCAGAAAAATGATTAAGTGTTAAAGCGCTAGAAAGATTTTTTAAAAATTAGTCTTAAGGACTTGGCGTTAAAAAACAATAGGCTGAATTTCCATTTTGAAATATTTTAATTTATCTTTACATTTTTACTTTGATTTGAGTCGTATAATTCTTTTCATTCTCTTGCACAAAATTTTGTTCAATCAATATTCAGAAACAGATTTTTTCATTCATCTTTTTAATCCGAAAGCTGCAGCCGTCTTAGAACGTTAAAAAGAATTCTTAAAAACATTCTTGAAATTCCTTTCACCCTTCTCATTTACTTCCGAAATGAAAATAATTACCCAGCTAATTTAAAACGAATAAATTAAAGCGCAAAAGCTAAGTAGTTTTTGCTAAAAAGAAATCTCGCGGGGACACATGCAGGCGCCCGAGAAATAAGAAGAAACGAGCTTGCGAGCCGAGGAGAGAGAAAAAAAAGAAGGCGAGAGAAGAGGCCCCGCGTCAGAGGGAAGAGAGCCTCAGCCTTACTTCCCCTCTCGAAACTGAAAAATCGAGCCCTCGCCGCTCGGCTCGAGTAATAAGGCGAAATTAGCAGGTAATGTGGATCGATGCCCCCGTCTCTCTCTCTCTCCTCCGCGGCGCGCGAGAGACTTTCAGCCTGCCGCTCGCGCGCCGCGATAATAAAAATGAAATGATTCTCCTCTCCTCTCGGCGCCCCTGCCTGCCTGCCAGCCGCCGGTGAAAGAGGGAAAAAGTGCATAGGTGGCGGAAGAGGCGTAGCCCCGCGCCGAGCCTTTTCTTTCTCCTCTCTCTCCGCGGTGGCCACACCCGCGCGAGGCCCTCCGCCAATGGGGGGATCCCCCGGGCCCCCACCCACGCGGCCGCCCGCCAATCGGACCGGGACGCCGTAGCCATGGAAACGTCGCGCCGCCGCAAGATCGCCTTCGGGATTGTTCGAAACAATTATCCCGCGCTCAATTCCATTCGGACGCTCCTCTCTCTCTCTCTCTCTCTCTCTCTCTCTCTCTCTCTCTCTCTCTCTCTCTCTCTCTCTCCCCTCTCGCTTCTATCGCGCTGTGTCCTCCTCGTCGCCGAGCGCGAGTCGCAAATCGTTTTCGTGAATAAAAATCCCGGCGTGCGAGAATTATTTTTAAATCTCGCGCCGTACCCGTAGCTCTTCTCCCTCTCTCTCTCTCTCTCTCTCTCTCTCTCTCTCTCTTTCTCCCGCTCATTCTTTTTCTATTCCAGTCTGACTTTCTCCTTCTTCTTTCCGCGCGTTTTCCGCATTTCTCTCCGGAGCCAAAGGGGAGTGGAGATGTACGTTCCTACGTCTTTGTCGCTCCCGGAAAATCGGCGTCGAGGCGAATGGCTTCCTAATGGCTCGCTGATATGGAAAAAGTTTTCTTCGAGAAATTAAACCACCGCCGAGCAAAACGACCGTGAGAACGAATTTTATTACGTGCTCGTGTATATTACTTTTGTTGCCGACTACGCCTTTTTTTTTTCCTTTATCTTTTTCTTAGTCCGCATGAGGCGCAGTTGAGCTTTAGTTTTTGGTTCTTGTCAGTAAAGTTTCGCTCGCAGAATCATTGGCGTTGAAAATGTTTTCGTTTTTTTTTTTTTTTTTTTTTGACGTGTGCAGTCGAGCACTGGCTGGCGGAAAGCTTTTGATTAAGTTCATTAACTGCGAAAATTGGTTTAACTGAATACCTTTTCAAGAGTGGAATTTGATGAAAAAGCTCTGAAGGTTTTTTGACGTTGAAATTAAATAAGTTTGGAAATTAAAATTTTTCCATTTCGCATTTTGAACGCTTTTGAAAATTTCGCATAATAAAATTGGTGGCTAAAAAATGAAAAATAGGTATACTAAATTCAAATTCAATAAATTAAAAATATAATTTGATTTTCTCAAAAAAAAACTATTACTCAAATATTTTGTCATTAATTTCAAATTTTCCGCCACATCGTATACCAATCTAATAGAGTAGCATATAAATATTCACAGATTTTTCTGCAAATTGCAACAAAAACGATTTGCGCAGGCTCTAATTTAACGGAAGTTCGAAAATTGACTTTTTTTTTTATTAAAAAAAAGAGCCTACATCGGAAAAGCGAGATAAAAAGTTCATTCAATGCGAGCCCGTTTTGGATAACATCGACATTTTCGAGCGGCGCATCGCAAGCGGGAATCGCTCAGCGCGGCGTATTTTTTTTTTTTTTTTTTTCTTTTTTCCCTCGGAGCCTCGCTGATTCGCCGGGCCGAAAATTAGACTACTGCCGGTGCCATAAAATGAATTTCCTCGGCGTGCGCTCGTGTGAAACTGCATTAAAAGCCGAATTTCGTCCGACAATCCGATTGGCCAAGAGCCATTGCGCTCATACCTACACATTGTAGTCGGTGAGTATAAGCGAGAGCGGCCGGGGGAGAATTCGCGCGAATAAATGTGCTTCACGCTCGACTAAGCGACACTTCGATTTGAAATCAGCATGATGTACATCGCCGCGCGGCCTGTTCATTGGAATATAAAACGCGCACTTTATGGCTGATATACAGTCGATCAGAAAATCTTTGCTTGAACGCTTTTGCCAAAAGTTTCTGTTGGAAATGAAAAGCCGGAAATTTATATGAACGAGCGAAGATTTCGAACGCGGATTTAGCCAATTCGTTTGCTGACTTTATTCAGTTATAATTATTTCTAGCCGTTATAAAAATTAAATGAATTGTTTAAAATACTGCTAAGCCACATTTTTTAATACAATAGAAAAAAGCTCAAAGGAAATATGAGAAATGTGGAAATGTGAGAAAAGCAGCACCTAAGGGAAGCCCGATTCTTAACAAAAGAATCGATGTTTTGGAATCGGATTTTAGAAAAGATCGATATCCTGGAATCGATCTTTTCCAAAAAGGATCGAAGAATCGAGAATCGATTTAAAAAAATTAATAAAAAGAAAATCAAAAATATAAAATAAACAAAAAATTAACAAAAAAATTAAAATTATAATATAATTAATACATGCTTTGAATTTGACAAAAACCCAAAGAATATGGTAAAATAACAAAAACCATTGGGAAAGGGTGTTTTGAAGAGTATAATTATTTATTATTTGTCCTTAGGAAAAGAAAAAATTCTACTTTGTAATAAATTGATATATTTAAAATTTATACGTAATAAATATACAGTTTTATCTTAAAATAAACGAAGTATCCTCTTTTACATACTATTTTCGATATAGCACATTTTATAAATATAGATGTACAGCAAACACGGATAAAAATTATTAGATAATTCTTACATGAACTTAAATAGATCTTTACAGGTAATCAATTAAAGGGTTTAAGGTATTAAAACGGTAATTAGGATCGCAGTATTCCTTAAAAAATTTTGATAAAAATTTGAACAGTATAGTTTTTATGTAATATAATTTAAAAGGTTCGAAAAATCATGATTTCCCATAAGAGCCCATATTAAGCGAGTGAAAATTAAAATGTTAACATTACATATAGTTCTGCATAATATAAAATACATATAAAATACTCTACGATAATAATATAACTTTTATACCACTCTAACCTCAAAATCACGACTTTAACATAATTTTTCGGCGCTCATGGTATAAGATAATGTTCAATACTAGTGTTTAAATTGATTATTTATCTCATGAGACATTTTTCGTCCAAGCGAAGCGTGTCGAAAAGTACTATTATCAACAAAATAACTAAATGTTTTTTATATTATTTTAATTTAATTAATCTATTTTAAATACTGAAAGTAAAAAATGAATTTAAAAAATTCAAGTTTTGGCGCCTATTCTATGCAGACCACTCAAATTAATCAACAACCAATCAAAATAGTCTGATTGTGAAGACAGATTTCATCCATCACTTTTTTTAAGAGAGAGAGAGAGAATATTTTGATTCTTGACAAAAGAACAATCGATTCTTTGAGAATCGATATTTAAAAGAATCGAATACCTTTGTCAAAATCTAATAGAATGTCGTCCCTAGATGCACCAGTCTTTAAAAAAGAAATTAAAGCACCCTCTATTTTATTCTTTGTGGTTTTCAAAATTAAATACAGAATCCCATAATATTGACCTGAAATCGCGTCCGCGTTCTGGAGCGAAGAAATTTTCGGCGCGACTGTACGGATCTCAGTTATTCCGCGTATATCGAGATATCGTTTCCGCATCACGTCTCCGCTATTCGCTACGATTCACCGCGAAATAAATAAGTACGTACCTTTATCGTAGTCGCGATCCTTATATACGTTATATTACACTTACCGCAGACGGAAAATCCAAATGGGGCACTTGAGCTATTTGAAAAATTATACTTCGGGAGACAACACGTTTCGATGATATCGTTCCAATTTTTCGCGTATTGGCACTTTGAAATTTCAAAAATATTCTCCATGGTACACTCCTTTATTATTACTTTTTTTCTTTACAAATTCTCCCCGTTGCCTTTATGGAATTGAAATTTCTGCGCCTAATTTAGATCCACCGTGGATTCAAATTCTCAACAGATGCACTTTCACGTAACGTATCCATAAAACTCGATATAAAACATTTAATAACATCGGTCGCGAACGAAACCGCCGTCAAAAGAAACGAAATAAAAGTTTTCTCCGCGCAAGACTCTAATAGTATCAAAATCTAAAAATCTCCAAGCCATTACGCAATCATCCCTGCTGTTCGCACAAGGAAAACTGTTTCGGCTGCCCTCGTAAAAGATATACGCATACACACACTCGCCGAACTCCCGCGCGCGGCGCAGCAACGCAGCCGTATAAGCAAGCGGTATTACGCGCGTGCTTTCGCAGTTGAATTTAACGTCATTTAAACCGTAATTTAACGAATGAAACGTCAATAACGCCTAATCACCCGGGCGCGCACATACGCGCGCGGAGTTCGGTGCAATTCCGACCTAAGCGCGCGCGGTCAGCACAAATCACGCTCTCTCCGCGTCCCCGGCGCAGCGCGCATTTAAATTCCGATTATGCTCGCGAGCATTGCGTCCGAGTAATCGCCGAATATCTGCGCCGAGCTTAGAGCCGAATTAACGCTTAAATCTCGACTCATTAGCGTTGCGAACAGGCCGGGGAACATAAGAACGTCATGCGATTTGCCGCGGGTTATTTATTTATTGATTCGCGACGCTCGAATCGTCGAGATATACCTATATTTTTTCGTCGGCAAATCGTATCCGAAGCAATGACGGAGCAACGTATTTTATAAAATAAACCTGAAAATACCTGCTTTCGAAGATGATAACAATTTAATAACCCCCGATCGCCGGATCAGCGGATCGAAATAACGAGAAAATCCGGCCTCTCGTCAACGCGCCAGCTTATCCGGCGGAAATTAGCCGAGAGAATTCTCACTCGGCGCAACACCGCAAGCTCGCTCGCGACACCAGCCTGCAGTAACGCCTCGCGTCTAGTGATAGTAATAGGTACGTAGGAGCGAGAGCCGAGGGTAGCTAAATTAATTGTAACTGCATCGCCGCGGCCAGCGCGATTTGCCTAATTAATTCGGTTACTAATGGGGGCCGCATGCGAGAGCTCGCCCAGATCGAACGCAAGCTCGCAAAGCCACCGCCCTCTCACCGTCCTCTCTCTCTCTCTCTCTCTCTCCCGGCGCGCGTCTTCTCTCGCGCGCACGACCGTTGAAATTGCACAATTCTCTGCTAATTAAGTCCGCGCTCCCGTGCAGTTATCGGGTTTACGGCCGCGCGATATACCGAGGATTGCCGCCAAGCGCGGTAATTACAGCTTGCTTACCGCCGGGATTTTTTATTCATTTTTAAATTAAATCATTCGGTGATTTAGCGCGACGGCGATAAATTTTTGTCGATCTCCCCCGCCGCTGCAAACGAATGAAAACTCTATTTAGCGGCGGGCGAAATTATTTACAGACCGCGGGGCCATTTTGTTTTAATGCGAAAGAGATTTATGCCGGGCTGGGAAATAAAGATTTTATTAAGATTTTATTACCGTCGTGAATCATTTATAAATTTCTTTTATGATACGTCGCGAATTCGGAACAAGAAATATCGGATTATACATTTCATTCAGATTTTGTATCAAATCAACATGCATTTTATTATACACTTTTATACACTGAAAGTTAAATCTTTAAATATTCTAATTCACTTTCAAACAATTACGTTTTAGAGCTTTCCACTAACAGGAGTGTGCGTAAAAAAGAAATCTAGAATGAATTAAATCCCTTTTAATTAATTACAATACGTATAATTTTAACATACAAAAATAGTATAATTCACGCTAAAAGAAAACTCAATTTCACCCGATAAAATTTTAAATGAATCCCCTTTGCACGTCTCAATTACTTTGTCGAAAATAAAGCGTTCATTCGTCGGTGCCCGGAGTTAAAAAGAGCGGAAGGGACAGGTTTAATGGATTTTGCCAGAGCGCGCGGCGAGGTCGCGCGAAACCGCGCCGGTGCAATTACTTAGAAGCGGACAAAAGGGACTCCGGTGCAGTCCGGGGGCAAAAAGAAGAGAGAAAGAGAAAAAGGCGAGCTGCCGCGTTTTCAATGGGGTTGCATTGCCGCCGATCGAACGAGAGCCGCGCTCCCAACAAGACCGGGAGCCGTGACGAAGGATTAGTTGTAGGCCACCACCGCATCTCCTTGCCTTTTAACTCCGATTCACTTCGGCTCTCGATTTTGTGCACCGACGGCGGCGACGGCGGCGCTGCTTTCAGCCGCGGGCAGCCGCGATCGACAATGTCTTCAATTAAATCCGACGATTTTTTGCGAACACCGAAGTAGCTTTCAAGTGCAATAATTGGGCTCTACCGGGGAAAGATTATTAATTTCTTTTTTAGGACTGGCGGAGAGAGAGAGGAAGTTGTAGGAAGGTTCGACTGGAGCTTGAGAAAAATCTCCTTAAGGGTATATGCTCGTGCAAGGCGAGATTGTGTTTCAATTTTTTTATTTTTTTTTTTTTATTTATCGAAGGAACATTTTATACAAGCAGACGTTGCGATGCGAGCGGCAGAGATTGTTGTAGGTACAAGCACGAATTTTCTGTAACAGAAAATTGATATGGGGAAGATGCAGTGTACTATTATAAATATGAAATGAGATTTTTTATACAATTTGTTAGCTCTGATAATAAAATTATAAATAGTATGTTTAACTGATTCAATCCAAGTTTATCAGTTTTATTCCCGATTTACTTTAAGCGGCAGAAAAAATATTTACTCCAGCGAAACTCAATCCAATATTCACCTCGAGCAAAATTAAGTGACGACAACTTTCGCCCCATAGTAAAGTTCCTCTCTCTCTCTCTCTCTCTCTCCTCCCCTGAAAAAAGTCTTCCTCTTCTCGTCTTCCTCTCCCTTCTCTCTTTTTTCTCGTATTCAACTACTTTTCTCGAGCGGTCGGCGAGAGCGAGGAAAAAAGCACGGGAGGAGAGAAAGAGAGAGAGAGAGAGGGAGACAGGAAAATCCCGGGGACATTGTCTCTAAGAAAGAAAAGTTGCGGCGCTCGTTTGTCCTGGCCGTTCTTTATTCAAACTTGTAATAACGTTTGGCAGATGTTTCTGATATAGTGTGGGAGAAGGAAGAGAGCAAGAGGAAGCTGCAGACCCCAAGGCCGTTTTACTCCGCGAACTTTTATCGAGTCAATTTAAGTTGTGACGCGAGAGAGAGAGAGAGAGAGAGACAGAGCACGAGAGGGGATATTTCACCCCCCTCGGACACGTTCGTTCTCTTTTCTCGTCTTTATTTTGCGGCCATGTATATGTATATACATCAAGGGGGCCGGTCTCTTATTATCATTGTATAATAATGTTAAGAGATTCGATTAGGGAGTGAGCCCCGTCGAGACATAAATTTCCGCGAGCTTTCGGTGTGTCTATCGTTTCTCCCGGTGCTCTCTCTGTCTTTCGGTATTAAAAGTACCAGGGCTATGAAAGTGGGATTTAAAGTCTTATGCACGGCGCGGGAACGAAATTTTAGAGTTAATAAGCGAGTGAAGATTATGTGTGGGGAATTTAAAATTTCTTTTTTCCCTCCGACCGGGGAAGCTGTGTATATATAGGAAGCATATCTTTTTCGTAATGAGATAGATTTTCTACTACGCTGCTCGCTCGAACTTAGGATAGTTCGGGGTAATTTTATTAAAGTTTTATGCAAGTTTTTCCTTTCATCCAATTAAATTTTCTGAAAGCTGGGCAAATTTTTAGGATTCAATCGTTAAAAACTTTTTAATTGATAAGTAATTTTCGAAAATTTTATCCGCTCCAGGATACAGTTTGAATATAAAATAAATTCTACTTTTTGCGCGGCTGCGCAATTTATTAAAAAATTATAAAACGGAGGTAGGCAGCAGTGAACGATGTAAATTCGAGTAAGTGCGCGCAAAAAAGCACGGGGCCAACTACGCTTTATTTCAAATCACGTTCTAACTCAATCCAGAACTCGATTTTCCATTTCAAATCGAGCGGATATCAAACGTCGAGCGCCTCATCCATATCAATCATAAAATTTCGCACGGCTTTGCATTATACTGGCAATGCTTCGAGTTATGTATAATACTCATTCGTCCCCTGGTAGAGATAAAAGTATCAAAATTGGCCAGGAAAGTAAAAAATAGGTATTTTTAATTCCTAGTTACCTAAC
>JAWWEO010000045.1:9789382-9849138 GCA_035582975.1 Ormyrus labotus | reverse complement strand
ATACCTATTTTATACGTAAAATTTTTGAAAATACCTTATAAATAGATATTTAATGTTTTCCATCTCTACCAGGGTCGCATTGATGTTTTTCTTCGAACCAATTTTAATACAGTTCAGGATTGAAATAAATAAATTTAATGATCGGATTATGACCGATATATTGGTTTGATAAGCTCTGGTCTGGTTAATGATTGAGTGATGGTAAACACACTAAAATAGGATTCAACAACTTTATCAATTCTTTATTTTAGTGAACAAGGTAAAATTTTATCAAAAATATGGCAAACTACTGGGCTGTTGACTAAACTAATTTCCAAATGCTGTTTCAGCAAAGTAACATTCGTTGTTACCATTATCTTCCACTTAAAGTCCACACGTGGACTGTAGGCGATCGTCAAAAATTATATCTGGCTGTCTATATCAACTTTGCAATTCGCTTATGGGCATATAAGTTATATATTACATTTACATGTGTAAAAACTTTAATAAGAGTATACAGTTGAAAAAAGAAACTTTATTTATTATTATTTTATAAGAAACAGTATTGAAATATGATTACCTAACTTTTCGTTTTAATACTTTGATAAAATAATCTTGATCAAATAATCTAGAATCATACTTAAAACTGATACTTGCTTAAGTATTTTTAGAGCAAAGGATTTTTAGGCACACAGCCACAGAGCATTCCAAATAAATTTTTGTGAATAAAATAACATTGCACTGCCATCTTGAAAAATCGGTCAGTATTCCTTGCACGAGTTACTCAAAGGATATTACTGTACCGATTCATTTTCACAAGTACCTCGCAGGATAATGTGAGATCTACATTGCCGGCAATGTATGCGCACCACCGCATATCGCAGCAATTTTACCTCTCGTGGAATAGTAGCAGCTGATGGTAATATAAGGGCGCGGGGAGAAAGGAACTTTCGAATAAACAATCGTTTTCATTTGAACTTTTGTAACGATCCCACCTAAACATAGATACTAAATGAAAAATATAAAACCACATTCAAAACCAAGAAAAGACAAACGACGCTTTTTTGCGTAATGAGCAAGCCAACTCAATACGAACTGCCAAAGCGCGCGGCACACTTAAAAAAAAATTCGGTGTCAACGCCGTCGGCAAACATTTTCACAAAAACACGCTGTTTACCTGGCCTAAAGGCCGAGCGTCGAACCTGCATCGGCGACGAGAAGAGGAGTTCCTCGCGCCTACTCTTCTTCAAACGCGCGGCGCGTATACACACACATATATATATATATATATACGCTCGCGTGGCCCGCCGGCGGGCACCATTAAAAAAAAGAGAGAACGCGCGGCTCGCGGCCGTAAGTTTTAAAGTCAATAAATGTAACGGTATCCACCGGTGCACTTTTCAAATTTACGTATATATACACCGCCGGAAACTCGATAACGGATCGTGCGTCGCTCTCTCTTTCGGAGCGCGCCGCGCAATAATGTAGCCGGGTCCGTCCTCCTTTTTTATTTATTTTTTTCTTTTTTTTTTGTTTTTTTTTTCGACGGAGCATCGCGGCCAATGAGTGCGTGTTATATGCGAAAGAGGCGAAAGCGCAGACGCGAGGCGTCGCCTGGTCTGGTCGCGGCTTCTTTGCGCGACTTTTTCAGCGCGAGGAGAGAGTGACGCGCCGACCATTCAGCTGCAGAAATGTGGCTCTGGGTCGCGATTACGTTCGCCGAGGAATTTATATGTTCGTTTGAGTTATGAGGTTGCGAGGTGCAGGTGTCAATGGCCGACTGGGACTATCGAGGCGGTTCCATTTCTTCAAATGCATTAAGCATCCGCGCGACAGAAGTGTTTTATTCGTAATTCCTGGCGGAGTTGATTCTTTAAATAAAAATTACGTGAACAGAAATATTTTGGATACGAAATTTAAGTAGCAATGTAATTTAGATGCCATCTAAATTGTCGATAATAATTTATTTTCAAATAAGGAATGTTAACTGTATTTTAGTATTAAAATGCATGGCGAGAAGTGTTTAACCTGAAGGGTACATGAAAAATTGCAATGGGTAATCTACTTTCTCGCGTGAAATTCGGTCGCGAATGATGTTTGAATGGTAAGGCTCTGATTAATCTATATACGAACACTGAGAAACCGAGGTTTGTTAAATTTACAAAAATATTTGTAAAAATTAGACTGGCAAAAATAATTACAAGCTAGTTGTTAAAAATTACAAGTCAAAATGGCAAAAATTACAAACCTAGTTGGTAAAAATTTTCATTCTCGTAGTCTGTGATCGCTTTACCAACTAGGTTGGTAATTTTTACAAATATTTTTGTAAATTTTACCAACTTTGGCTTCTCTTTTCGAACGATTATTGTGGACTGAATCATCGGCACATTAATTTTTTAAAGCACGATAAATCCATGAATGACATAATTCGAGTTGTATGTCAATCTGCCATTTGTACTTATTTAAGGTACCTAATATGTAAAACGTTATTAAATTGTTCGCATAGATCTTCACTTTTTGTTGTTTAATTGAACAAAAAATAATAAAATTAAAAAATAAATATTAAATATTAAAACTACCAATTGTTAAAAGCACAGCATATAGTATAAGAAAAGACTTTTACTCGATATTTTTGTCCTTTTGAATTGCCGTGTACGTTTATTATTGTCTATTTCTCTTACTCTCTACTTCTGACAAAACTCTAAACCCTGTATCAATAAATATCACTCAAACAATAAACTTTACCCTTTCAGGTGATCAAACTAATTTAAAGTTAACGTTTTCATTTTTCCTTTTTATAAACAATCATATATGTTCGCAAGTAGATTTAAATAAATTTAATATTTTAAATTTGTCGGCTTCTGTTGTTGCTGACATATTGAACCGAAAAGCAAAACGACTGTCACGGATGTTCTTAATTTAAGAAGTATACATTCTGCCGCGACATGGATGTAGATAATTGCGCACAAGAAAAATCATCAACACTTAATGATGATATAACAATTTTATTTTAAACTTAAGATCTAATACAAATTGAAAGATTTTGGCTCTTCCGTAGACGGAAAACGAATGACAGTATTTTTACTTGTTTGTTTCTCGACGTTTTAATAACTACTACGCAATGCAATTCTTTTTTTTTTTTTTTTATAATAAATAAACGCCGCTCAGGCTTGCGTTGCAAGCTCCCTCTTTTAGAACAATTTCTTTTTTGAATTTAAATATGATTCTAGAAAGCCTTTTTGCCTTCTTAACGAAAAACTACTCTCCTTTTCGAGAGTGAAGGGGAAGAAAGGTTACCAAATCTTAGTCTACCGTCCGCAGATAAACCTCTTCGTTTACCTACCCCGATCCTCTTTGACCGTCGTGTGCGCAACATACACAATAATTTTATTGCGTCGAATTGACACCTCTCATTCCATAACAATGGATATTAACTTTATTAACTATAAGTTGCTTTTATAATAATAATGAAAAATTTAAAATTCATCATTTAATAATAAACAATTTAAAATCATCGATCAAACTAAAGTATTTCTTAATTTGAAACTTTTTTGGAATAAATATTGTTTGTAATTTATTATAAAGTGAATGGCGAAAAGACAACAAATTACCGAAAAATCAAAGCCAAAGAAAATAATAAATATCCTCCAATCGGTGGGCAAAACATGAATAATTTAATACAAAGTTTTAAAAAAAAACCGAGTTCTTCATTCGAAGTATACAAGCGACGATCCTTCGGTAAACGCAGACCGCAACCGAAATCACAGCATCTTCTTCTTTCCCGGTACACACAGCAATTACTTCCTCTCGGCGAGGCATCGTCACGAGCACCGTCTCACGCCGCATTCCTCCGGCAATTAATAAAACGAAACGCGAACCCTGCGCCGATTCTCGCCGAGCGCGCGCTTCCTCCTGCACGCGTTCTCATACCCGGCGTCCTTACGGCGAGGAAGAGAGATAGAGGACAATGGCCCGATTGACTCGCTCTTTCGGACCACTCGTCTCTCTCTCTCTCTCTCTCTCTCTCTCTCCCTCTTCGCCTCGGCTGCACTTCGACTCGAGGAGGAGAAGAAGGAGGATGCGATGCCCGCGGTGAACCTGTTGGCCAAGTATTTGGAGAACCGAGCGAATGCGTGCGAGAGAGAGAGAGAGAGAGAGCGAGGGAGAAAAGAAGCGCGCGTTAAATCTCGCAACCGCGGAGGAGAGAAGCAAGGACGGCGAGCGGCGCTCTCGCTCCCTTCCCTCCCTCGTTCGCCCTCTCGAAGAGCCGGTAATCGGAATGTCTGCAGCCTTTGCCTGCCCGATTCAAGCACGCAGCCAGTCGACACTTGACGTGCCGAGCCTAAAGAGAGAGCATCGAAAGCCAATAGACGACGAATCAGTGCCGCGACTTGATAACGCGACGATTTTCACCGCGAAGGATATTATACAAAGATAATAAAGCCCGCTCGGGCTTGGGGAAACTCAAAAGGCAGAAAGGTCGAAAGCAGATCTAGGGAGCAAAAGGAGAGAGAGCGCGTTTACGACTCGCGCCTATAATATCCGCAGCCTTCGCACACACGTTCAGCCTCTCGCGGCTTGGTGCGCGCCTGGCGCTCACGCACACACCAGCTTCGGAAGGAAAGAGGGAAAAGAGAGAGAGAGAGAGAGAGAGGGAATCCTGCGCGGAGAGGCTCGTTCACCAACACACGGACACACCGCTGAGAGCCGGGGGCCCACCTGCACGTACACGGGGCCGGGTCTGGCGCAGTAACGGTATCCCCTGGCGGAGGCCCCAAAGGCGGACGGTGGCGCCGCGCGCCGCTCGGCGGGCAGAGTCGGCGTTCGCGATTCCTACCTGCCTCACACACAGGCTCTCCTAGGCGAGGTCGACCGCATACCTCCGAGCGCGATCGCAGCGTCCGAAAGCAGCAGTAGCAGCAGCCAGCGTGCCCGCGCGCTCGCGCCTAAGTCAGTTCGATATTTCCTCTCGGTGTATCGGCAGTGTCAGTGCGGACGCCGCTCCAAGGTTCGCTGAACTCTGCCCGGAGAACGCGTGGTGCTTGTGACACACGGGGACACCTCCCGAGCCAGCTGCGATTTTGTGAACGACCGTGTGCGCCCGAGAGAGCAGGCGGATGTGAGAGAGACAGCCCGAGGTTAACCGAAAAAGGAAAATAGAAAAAAGAAGAAAGAAAAAGGAGAAAACGAGAGACGAGAGCGCCCCAGCTCGCGAGCTGCGGACTTACGAAGGTGAGCGCAAAAACTCGGCCCGGCCACTCTCTTTGGTTTCATCTCCGTCTGGTCCCCGACGGGAGAGACATCGACGTCCGGTCGAGAGAGAGATATACACTCGAACGGCCGGTTTTAGAATCGAGAGAGAGTCGCCATCGCGCGCGGACGCACAGCCAACCCGAGAGAGTACCACGAGTATCGCGGATTCGGTTACCGAGAAACGGAGATACGCGCGCATCCTGCGGGTGTGCGGGCGCACTTCTTCTTCTTTTTTTTCCCCCCTCGGCCGTCCTTCGCTCCCCGCTGCTTTGTAATTAAGCCCTTGCGAATGTATACGGTTCTTTACGCCGCGCGCGGCGACTTCGCTCTCCTCGCGGAGTTTATACGCGCTACTCGGAGGGAGAGACGGAGCCGCGGCTCTCGCTGTAAACATTGGCTTGCGCAATTATTATTGGGCCAAAAAATTTATGGGCCAATAAAGGCGAGCCACTTAATTCCCCGGCTGACTCCTCGCAAAAATTGTTTATTGGAAAGTGGCGGCTAGTCCGCGCGGGATAGTTGCGGTCTTTTTTTCTCTCTCTCTCTCTCTCTCTCCGATTTGAGGTTCGCGGTGTGCAATTATGGTTTCCTTCCTCGGAAGTTGGAATGATTAAAAATTAAAATTTCGACCGAATTGCCGCACTGCTTCCAGGCTAAAGGTATTTTAATTGTGTTTATAAAAATTTCGACAATAAGGAAAAAGTAAAAGCTGCTGAATTTTACCTGGTAACTCGATTTTTCGCAAGTGTTAAAGGCTTTATATTGCAAGCATAAAATTAACGAACCAATGATAATTACCGTAATTATACGATAGGATTCGCGTTAAATAACGACTGAAATAACATTAATTACGTTCACAACTTTTCACTATTAAACGTTGGAAAGATTAGTTTTAGTGCAACATTAGCGGCTTCCAGTCGAACCTTCGTATTAAAAAATAAAAAATTCTTAATTGAAGGCTAAGCGCATTCTGAAAATATTTTACTGCCCATTCTTCTTGTCTCAAAAAAAAAGAACTTTAAAAACAACAAACACTTTAATCGTTAAAAAATTCCCACTTTTTTCCCGCCTCGTTTCGAAAACCCCGATGAAATCTCTCGTTTATCGGTCTTTTTAAATAAAAGAAACGGCGCATAAAGCAGCCGCTCGCGTAAAAAATTCAAATGCACGATTTCGCGCACAATCGACCACATCTCTCGGCGAGGCTCTCGCGGGGCTGTTAAATTCCAGCGCGTACCTTTAAACCGTGAAGGCGCGCGCGTGCGCACTTACGCCTCGTGCGTTCCGCGATAAGTAAAAGTAAACGGCGTTTAATCCATACCACGGGGAATACAACGAGAGGGAAAGACAAACGTCGTACGAACCGACTCGCAAAATTTAGTCGAGCTGCATCTTTGCGCGCCGCCGAGCCCCTCTCGCGATGTATACACACACTCACACCGTCTCAGCCTTTCTCCTTGAGCGCTGTACGCACACACACACACAGGCACAGACACACCTACACGTTCCCTAAGAATTCCCGTCACCCGTTCGGACAATCCAGGATGACGACGTCGCGTGATGAAATTGAAATCAGCGCCGAGGCTTCGCGCCGTCCCTGCAAACGAGCGCGCGCGAGTGCCATTTTTTTTTGCCATGGCTCGTTTGCGAAACGCAGGACGGGGCGAGCGAGGATAAAAGTTCCGAGGTACTTCCGAAAGAAATATATTGCTCGGATGTTTATTCTTCGCGAGGGATTGAACGCCGAGAGAGTTGCCGCTTAGCGACAGGACGTGCACGTCTGGTTCCAAACGGTTGCGGTTTCAAAAGCGTTTGCTAATCGAAGCCGTCGTAAAGTTGCTGTTTCGAGAAGTTAAATTGTGGTTTATTTATTTATTTTTTTTTTTTCTTTCCAAACCGACAGGCCCGAGATATTCCGAGAAACGCGATTCGGTTTTGTCTTTGTTTTATTTAAAATCTCCCGGCGTTTACTTAAATTATTCAAAGTTTTTTTATCGCGAGCGTTTCTGGCCTAATCTTTATTTAGAACTGCAGACGATTTACGACAGCCACTCCACTTTCCCGAGGTATTCGCAGAGAAAAAGAAAGTCCTCCCCAGAGTACTTTTTACAATAAGGTAATAATCAGCGAAAAGCGTTTCGACTACCGACCGTAAATTTATTCCCCGAGAGTCCAATATTTTTACGCGTCCAGTTCCCAATCATCGTTCTAACGGTGCACAAACCGTTCGGAGCGGACTTCGAGGAACCATTACGTGATCATTATCTCGCTGCGCCACGTAGCAATTATCGATATATAAATATTCGAAGGTCTCCCGGCCCGTATAATCACGGCAAAATTGAAAGCGTCGTTTCGGCTCGCCGATCGATCAAAGAGTCTATACACCATATATAAAGTATCCACGCGGAATATAAAGCCGAGGAGATCGAGGAGAGCCGGGCAAAAAAAGTCGCGCGAATGAGTCACGTGCTTTTAAGCCCGGGCAAGCTCTCGTAAAAATGGGCGAAGCCGGCCGCGGAGAGAGACGAGAGGAGAGGACCGAGACATCCAGCCTTTTCTCGTGGGACGCGCGTGATTGGGTGAAAGTACACACCGCAAGGGCAACGAATCGCGCTTGGCCTCATGACATTATATCCGTCAGAGAGAGTATGTACACTCGCGGCTTTAACGGAGACCCCGACCGTTATCGTAATTCTCTTCCGCCGACTCTTCGCGGGGGGGGAATGTATTCCGCGCTACGGACATCGCTGAGCCTTTCTGCGGCTTTGAGGTATAAGGAAGGGCGGTTCCGCTTTGAAGTGGGATCAATTTCGGGAGGATGGATTGGTGTCTTCTTATGCGGTCAGTTATGAATCTCGAGTGCTTTGGTATATTGGGGTAATTAAAGCGGATTATGTGCGCTCATTTATATAAATGATAAATCCATTCCACTTTCGCTTTTGGACGGATTAAATTGATGCTGACAGAGCGTAAAAATAATTTTTTTTTTAAACGACGGGATTGATAGTTAATTTTGTAGTTATGCTTTCTTCACAAATAATGTCAGCGTCATGGTATTAAAAGCTCGTATTCTACAAGTATATACTTTGTTCCTGTACAGAAGCTATTATATATACTTTCGCGTTCTCGAGACGATGAAAAATCACGATCTTATCAAAATTAAGTCACCCAATTTACTGAACCAATGGTATATTGAACTTAATTGAATCTTGTTATTAAAGTCTTTTTTACCTTTACCTTACCCAATCGCCATTAATTCTTTCGCTGTATACTGAATCACTTAAACGCAAGCTATGAATAGCCGTCATAGAAACGGAATGCAGCGAATCCTTTTTCTAAAAAAAAAAAACAGGGTATTGTAACAATTTTGAAACTAAGCAAGTCAAGCAGCAATAAACTTGCCCAAGATTCCCAATTTGCCAGATTGTTTAACGACTGCAAAATAATTTGTTGCACAAAACCATTAAATATGCACTTCTTCTAGATCAATTCAGCTCCGTTGTAGGTCGCAGACGCGGGATAAAACATTTACGTTCTCAGGGCACTGCGACAATGTTACAAGATCGCTCGAATGAATCCGCGAGGGTGACCTCTTTCGCGGGTAATTCGCAAAAACTTCGAGACCAGAAATGCGATAGCTCATTTGTAAGGCACGTCTAACTGCGCTCCGAAGGTATAACCTCGAGGCGCATGCGCGCGCGCGTATTTTCCTTTCGGATGCATATAAACCAGAATCGGCGCAACCTTAAATCACCGTGACATCGTTTTTTGACTCGGCGAACCGGCGCCAAATTTTTTTTAGCGTCAGTTAGCGGCTCTGGCGTGGCTTATCTCGCTTTATCTCCCTGCAAAAACCAGTAGAGCTCGGGGAGTTTGCGTACGCGACGAGTCTTAACGAATACCTTCGGCTGCTGCGAGAGAGATTCAGGTCGTACTGGGAATTGGACACCTCGCGGCTGCGCTAATCGTTCGCGCATGGCGGACTTTGAGCGAGTCGCTGGCCATCGGTATAGAATCAGGAAAATTAGTGCTCGATTAAGCGCGGGTGGAGGATTTTTTTTTATTTTCCCGTCGTCGTCGTCGTTGAAAAGTATAGCCCTGAAACGGCTGGCGAGCTCTCTTTTACTCTATTCTGGACTGGAGAATTCTTGACCTGAATTTTTTACCTTTCTTCAGCTATTGCAATTTATATAACTGCATTTTCTTGCGTCCAATGAAATATTTCATTGGCAGTGCGTGACTAAATTCATCACTCTGATTCTGCAGTCCGCGCAGACGTCCGTCTTCAATTCCAATCCTTTATGTTGCTTTGCTTTTTATCCAGTCCATTACTTGTTACTTAGCTTCTCGATTCAAAAAGATTTTAAAAAAAGCTACGTTAAATGACTGTCGTAAATAAGAACAAACTGTTAGCCTCATGTTTATTCAAGGTTTATTATTATTAACAGCTTATATTTTAGTTATTGGAATTTACCTAAGGAATTCAAAGAAATATTCTGATTGAATCTCAAACACTTAAATAACGGTATAGTTGAATGCATTCACATCTAATACTGACGGTATTATATATGAAGGGATGTACCCTCTAGTGCCACAACTATTTTTACACCGTTGTCAGATAATTAAAATTGTTTTGCGCATTAATATTTTTTGCCACTAAAAGATTTACAAAAAATCGAAACAATACCAAATTTATAAAAATCTCCAGTACCCATTTCGTATGATATTAATCAATAAATTTAAATCGACTTCTAAAATAATCATATCGCGAATTTAATCGAGTAAATTGTATACCACAACATTCTCCAGGTATTTACCGCGCTCGAGAAGGCTTCAAGTTTGTTTGAAAAAAATTGGAAAGGATCGACAGCGACCGTTCCTATAATTCTCATCGTGCGAGCATTGAAATTCCCGGCGCGGCACTGACGTCGGTGTGATCCAGCTGTTTATACGTATAAGTGCGCGTTACAAGAATGACTTAGCTTGTCACCGTTTGCTCGAAAAAGGGAACGGAAGAGAGAACATTTTATACAAGCGAAGTGTAATCCAATTTTCGCTAGATTTTGCAATTGGTATTAAGCCCGTGTGTACTTTGGAATGCATTCAAATGAATCGTACTGAGAGAGTTCTACAAGCGCAGTGAATCGGAACGCGTTTTAAAAAATTGATTTCTCGCACCGCAGAATGTATAGTTAAAGTGCAGTTTCAGGGTTGAACTTAATACATTATAGATTTAATTCAAGAGATTTCAAGCTTATTTATGTTTTCGTTTCTCGCTCATTGCGGTAACATTAATAAATATACTATTACGTACTCCGCTTTTCTCTTTGGTAGTTTTTATACTTTCGGTGTTTAGTCATGCTGTAAATTTAGATTTTTAATTTACGATTGTTTGATGTAATTAGTAAAAATTAATTTTACGTAAACTCTAAGCATTAATTACTCGTTTCCTGCAACGAAATCCAATCTTATTTACATAATCGGCAAAGTAAACTTATAACTTTTAATATTACAATGGGTTACTTTATAATAATAAATAGAACTAAAGATTAATCTTTTATTAACGATCAATCAGAAAATGTACATGTTCGATTCCTTCGAAAAGCAAACAATTAAAATACCGAAATCTTGCTAAATATTGAAACCCAACGTTCGCTCAATAGAGATCGCCATAAAATTCATAGATTCACGCGAGAAGTCCAGCTTTTTCCCCCCCCGGTAATTCCGCAAGAGTTCATATAAAAAAACGCATCCGCACTTTTATATTTACTTGCGGCAGAGAAAAAGTTATTGACCTCGCGGCTATCCGAGCGAGAAAACCGCGCATATTTCGTCATCGCACGACGCTGCCGGGGAACCGACCGAGAGCAGAGTTATTTTACCCCAGAGGACGGAAAGAAATATGTAACGTTCAACGTTTTTTTCTTTTTTTTTCATTTTTAATTCTCATCTATGCCCGAGTTTACGATCATTTTAATAACGGCATATAAAGCATTGGTGAATCATGGGGACATACCTTTCACCGTAAGAGCTTAAAGTGAATTTTACGTTTACGTGGTATATTGAATTAACGATAATGTATCTGTAATTACGCGGGGAAATAATAAATATTCGGCAGTGATTTGCGTAATTAAGTAACTTAAAATAAAAATATTTGTCTCTAACATTTGTTTGCAAAACAGAAAATGTACAAAAGTATTTTAAGCTTCTCCAGCTTCTCGCCGCAAGCCTATAAAAATCAAAATAACTGCTTGCTCACCGATTAGAAACCCCTGTACTCGACAAGCATTTTCTTTTTCACAATCAACGCACGAGAGCCGCGTCGATTGACGCGCGCAATAATTTTTCCTGCGCACAATCGCGTGTACACACATCCCGCGTTTAATAACACAAGTGCGGGCTCATCTGTCGTCGGCCGATCGAGCGAACGCGGCAGTGAAATTTCCCTTCTTACGGCTGCCCGTACGTATATATACCCGAGACAATACGAGCCGGATTATGAAGTTACGTAAGTTACGAAGCCGCGCGGCGCATCTCTCGGTGCGCCGCATCCTCTTTCGAGATGTTGCAGCGGCGGCGGCGGCGGCGGCGGCAGCTTTCTCTGTCTGACCCCGATGTATATAACTAACACAAGCCTGCCTGGCTGTCTTTGCTTCTCTTTTGAAGGAGTCAACAAAGGTGCACGGAGGCCGCGGCTGCGTATATGTAAAGAGTGAAAAATCGATTCGCCTTTTCAGCCGTCGTTGATTTATAGCAGATTCAGTTTCTTTTAGAATAGACTCGACTGATACTTTTGTCGAAAATACGCTACTGCTCAGTTTATTTCGCTGGGTCGACTTGTGCAAGTTCACAATGTTCATTTAACGTACGCGTATTGACTTTTTAAAGTAAAAATTTACATCGAGCATTACAATTTATATCTTATTGACGAAGAAAGCAAGAGGGCCCTTGGCCTATTTATCGATGACTAGACTTTTTCTTGAATGAACGCTGATTGCGCATCAAGATCGGATGAGTACTACAGGTCTTTTGAAACTCAATGATGTTGAACTTGGCTCGAAAACGATAAGCAACCGATTTTCTCCTTTTATACACGTTGTACGATGAGACGTAGTTGTTTTCGAGATTTATTCGAGAAGTGTGCCGCAATTATGATGTTCTTAGAAGATTTCAATTAGACTGCAGATGTATACGTAAGTAATTTTTGAAAGAGAATCTACGTCCTCTGTTATAATGCAGCCATGCTCCAAATTAGAGAAAACTGTCGTAATAACTTTCACATTTTTATGTCCTCTATTTTGTAACGAAGTAACAATCGACAATGATCGTTTTTATCCGCAATAAAATATCTATGCAATTTTAAATAATTGATACGACACATTACCCATTATCAAATAGAACATATATATTAAGATAGACATATGAGATATTTAATGTGAGTTTGATTGTTTTCTGGATTGACTTTGAAAAAATACTAATAAAATATTTGCTACATCAATTAATTCACCGTCTCACGCACTGTTATACAATTGCGCACATATTGTTATGATGTGCACTTGCATTTTTTTTTATTTTTTAACATGCATTCAGAAATTGTTATTACCCATTGTTATTGATGTTAATACAAGTAAAAGTAACTATTATTCGATGACAATTTATCATAATAGTTTGCTGCAAGATATTATGACCTACTTTCCATAACAAATAGTATTTCGAAAGATATTCGGCGCGAACGCTAATGAATAAAAGACGATTCCATTCGACGAATCAGCATAAAAGGACAATGTCTCAATAACTCGAAAAAAAAGCAGACAGGTCGATCTAAATAAATTTCCATTTAGTAAAATTTCCTTCATCCGAAAGAAAGTATCGGAGAGCGAGCTGCCTGGCCGAGTCTCTTTAAAATTTAACAGCGGCAGCACACAGCTCGCATTAATACCCTCTTTTTTTGTCTCTCTCACGAGAGACCAAGGAAATAAACGGGGCGAGCGCTTAAAAAGGTCCTTAAAACGAAAACTCGCCTTAGCCGCGCAGCTAACAATCGGCCAATTAGAAAATCGCCGCGGCGGCCAAACGACTTTTCTCGGGAAAGGCAAGCGAAAGAGAGAGAGAAAGAGAGAGAGCGGCCAGTCGCGGAGCTTCATCTGGCGGTACGGGCGGCGCGCGACGCACAATGGACAATCGCGAATGTGACGAAAGATCCAATTGCCGCGCATCCATTGTTCGGAGCCGCGCGCGACAACAGCTTATCGCCAGCAGGTCGCCTCTCCTCTTCGCGCTCTCCTTCTTTTCCCGCTTGCGCGTTGCGCATAAATTTGGCTCTCCGCTCTTACGGGCGCTTGCAATTTTCGAATTTTAACTCTTGTCGTAAAGTGCGCCGGTTTATTTTAATCATTGCAGCGCGGTATGCATGTACCGTTTTACAATGATCGTCTATTAATTCGCGCGCTTAACCTCATGCCGGATTGGGCAATGAAGCATTTTTCTAGATTTCTATAGCCGTATACGCTTATCGTTTTTAATTTTTTAAAGAACTTTATTTTTTTTTTTTTTTTACTAATTGGTTTTTAAAATCAATTTTAATAAGCGATTTTCTAAACACAAAAAATTATCCTTTTTGCACTTGTTTCGTTATACTCGGCCGAGTGTTTTTGTAATAACACTAAATAATTATTTAAAGGCGCGGAGGCGCGTTTTAAAATACTTTTATTACTCCGCGCAACATTTTTCTTTACGCGGATCTTGTAACAGATCTTACCATTGCCATTAAAATTCAAGTAACAGTAAAAGATTTTCTTCCAAGCGCCGCGAGAATCAGAAAATCTCCTGACAAATCTCCGTTTATCAAAAACAAGGCAAAACCGGCGCTCCAAAGGGGCATTCGCCACTGTCCCCTCGAACATTCCTTCCTCTCTCTCTCTCTCTTTTCTCGCGGCGACTCTCTCGCGCGCTATATAGGCAGAGGAAAAATCTCCGCACGCAGCGGCTTACTCACCTCACGGGTGTGTACGCTCGCCTCTCTCGCTCTCGGCCGTTGATTAGCGTATAACGTTACGAAACGGAAAACGCGCGCGCGCGCGCATTCCCTCGCGGCCAGCTGCGCCGCGGCGCGGCGATCCTTTTCCGCGTGGAGGGCATTATATGGATATTGGCCCGGTTTTCTGCTTCTCTTTCGCGCGCATTTATGAATGAGTAATGGGTCGCCGGCTCCCGCGGGATGACGATTGCAAAGGAATCCGTGCGGTGACCCGTATTGCACGATCGCATTGGCTTACAGAGGAGTGACGCGTTGTGTCCTGGAGATTTTTATCTGCGCGGTATCTGTCTGGGGTAACGACGGGGAAATCTCGATGAGTTAATCGTCGTGTAAGGCCGCGTGACTCGTTGACGAAATTCGGCGATCGAGCTGATTGTTTCTAAACGAGCGTTCTTTTTTTTTTGTGTTTATGCAGAGGCACAATGGGATATGCGATGCGTGTGTCATTGTATAACGATTGTGTGATTGATTTATCAAGACGGGAGAGTCACGAGAGAAACTGTTTGTCTGCGCATTTATCTAAATTTCTTTCGGCAAAAAATGAAATTTTAATGAATTGCAGTTAAAGTACAATTAGCTTTTAACGATAAGATTTATCATCGCATTTACTTAATTGTGCGATACACCGTTTAGAAAATGTCTGGCAGTAAATTGCAAAAGACACTCGGCGGGTGACATAATCTAAACTACTTTTAAAGCGTCATTTTTAATAACATTACAGTTGTTATCATTATAACATTAAGGTAAAACAAGAATTGCGAAACTTAATTCTTGCAGCAAGTAATAATTTTTATACCACGAGGTATTTTGTATTTTCCTATTATTAAAAAAGACATAGTTTATTTTAAAATAATTAACTTTTTCAAGCTGATATTGATATTTTCTAATTTAATATAATTGCATAACTAATAAATAAATAAATAAAATAAATAAACTTTGAAAAATTTCTCAAGCGACTTTAGGGGAGCGTTAAAATTAATTTCAAATATTTAAGCTAAAACAACCCTGGTAGAAACTTTAATCAGTTTTTAACCAATTATTAGCTTGTTTTGCAATTGAAAACGACAAATTGCTATTATTTTTTGTCAGTATCAAATAATTAAATATGTTTGCTCAGGAATATTTCATTGTAATGATATTTTATCTTTTAAAAAGATTTTTCAATTATTTTTATTTAATTTAGACATCAATGTTAGCTACAAAGTGATCCATTTAAAATACACGTTAACCAGCCCAACTGATTAATTTTCTACCAGGGAAGGTTCAAATGAACTTTAATCTGAAAAGTGTACGACATTTGAGTAATGGATTTTCCTGTAACTATGGGATATGTTTTCTAATGCTAAAATATGAAGGAAGCCGCGTCCGTTCGGCCTAACGCTCGGTTTTTCAAAAGTTATGTGCTCTTTTAGCAAGAATTTAAGAAAAATCGAATTTTGTTTAATCACGTATAACTTCTTAACTATTAACCGTACAGTATTTTAACTATCATCATTCGAAAGGTGAGATCGATAAAAAAAATTTCATCCTAAAATCTTTATTGTTTGATTATAAATTTTGAACAAATAAAGATTTTTGGATGAAATTTTTGTTTAATCGATAGGATTTGATCTCACCTTTCGAATACCGAATAGTTAAAATATTGTACCGTTAATAGTTGAGAAGTCATACGCGATTAAACAAAAATCGACTTTAACATTAGAAAACAGATCCCAAAGTTGCAGGAAAATCCATTACCCAAATGTCGTACACTCTCCTTGTTAGATAACGAATTTTTCCCAATCAATGAACTCATCAGTTCGTTACACTTTCTCCAATATTTTACTGACTCACAAATTTTATCGAACTTTTAACCGAACATTCTACCTAACGCACAAAGCACATATATAATAACACCCGACGCACCGTCGTGTCGCTCGACCCCTTAACCAGATACATAATTTCTAGGCCGGCTAAAACTATATACAAAACCAGCGGAGTAACGTCAAATCCCATATCGCACACCTAAAACAATATATTAAAAGTGCCGCGCGCTCGAAAACGAGAACGCCGCCGCCGTCTCTCTCTCTCTCTCTCTCTCTCTCTCTCTCTCTCTCTCTCTCTCTCTCTCTCTCTCTCCGCGCAAACTCGAAAAAAAGTCAAACCCTAGCAAGTACAGTCGGCCGCGTTTTCTTTGGGAACGAAGGCGCAAAGAGAGAGTAGGCGGTGGTCGGCTTGACATTGGACGGAGATCCACATTCCGTTCGTTCTTTCAAGGCCAGCCTCGTGTATTACCCCTAGGACGAATCGCGAAAATAGCGCTCCGTTCACCGACTGCTGCTCTCTCTCTCTCTCTCTCTCTCTCTCTCTCTCTCTCTCTCTGCGTTTGCGGTACCACCGGTCGTGCGCGCTGCTACTTTGCTTTCGGAGCGTCGCCGCGAAATTTTAAACAGGAAGGAAACGCTCTGGCATGTCGAGTCGGTAATTAATTGCCTCGGTGATTGTCACTTCGGTTAGTGCCCACGATCTTATTTACGTATTTGTTTACGTTAGAATTGCTAATTGCTCTGCTACTCGATGAAAATGTCCAACGCTAATATTTACGTTAAACGGCGCGTAAACTCTTGTGTGTCATTAAGTGAAATCTTTGAAAAATTATTGATCTTTTACGTTTTCCTTTCTAAAACAATTTATACTTTTATTTATCCTTTCTCGTTTCAACGTTAAAAGCTCACAGCTCAAATCTTCTTCACTATTTTCCAAGGGCCTACGTGCACAATGTCAGTGCTCTCGAGACACTTTTTGCGGTAACGACAAGCCGGAAGCCGCGTGCCGGGCAATCGTATGCAGGCCGGAATACAATCCGTTAGAATTATAAGTGACAATCGACGCTCGGCACAACGCTCTATATGAATATGCCTGTAATATATATCACGTCGTTCGTATAGTAAATGTGTGCAGTCGAGCGTGACTACTGATCAGAATTAATTAGGAGTGAAAAGGATTAAAAGGACGCTTTACCTGGTAATGTAAACATAAAAATTATCACGGAATATTCGAAAGTGTAGCCGAAAAGACTTTCGGTACTCGCCGAAACCTCGTAGTTTCTCGTTTATTGGAAATCATTTAATAAATACATTAAAACCCGTTCATTGTAACTAGTGCTTTACAAATTGACCGCAAAAGTAAAAACTGTAATTAGTGCTGAGGGTAAACGTCGCAAAAAATTTACACCTGGACATTTTTCTCCGCGTCGCTATATTAAGCGCGCGTTTTTTTTTTTTCGTACCCCTCTCCTCACTATCCAGCAAAGAATTTTCAATTGCACGTTTCGCCGTATAATCACACCTTGCAGGCCCGTGTACTAAAAATAATTTTAGCTCAACAAAGAACAGGCCATATTATTCCCTTTTGGCTTTACGAGACATTAACGTTCTTCTATTTCGCTTTTCTGTTTCAGCTCCCTCGGCTGGGCTCCGCCGAGAAGCAGCAGCGTCGTCGGCGTCAACAGCGATAGCGACTATACGAAAGGAGAAAATGAGGGCGAATCTTCTTTGCAGTGCCATTTAAGTTAGACTCGGTGGAAAAATGCATACCGAGTGGCAGACGGTAAGTCCCCCCACCCCCGAACGAGGCGCGCATGCGCGCCGATCGGTTACATGAGCTTTCTTTTGCGCTTGCGGCTGAATTTAACGGCCGTCTGGGTAAATATTGACGCGACGCTTCAACGGGGAGTGTTAAAACCGCGCGACGAGTCGGCATCGCGCCCCAGTAGTCGCCGCGGACGACCTACTGACTGAATTTTCGCGCGTACGACGCAGACCGGACGAGTGAATTTTTCAGCTGGAGAGGAGGCTCGTTAACGTTGACTGCTGATTGTTCTTGGGACGTGAATGCAGATTTTCATTCGCGCGCGGACAGATTTATACACGTTTTATGGGGGATACGTCAGCTTTTTCTAATGGTTTCATAAGACTGTAAGGATTAAAAGCTGCTGTTAAATTTAATGTGTAGGTTAAAAGCTATAAACAAATTTTCACACGGCACATCGTAGAAAAGTGCCAACAATAATGTGCAAATGTTTAATTTAATTAAATAAAAGTATGTCAAACTTGAAAAAATTTCCATTAAGAACTTCAATTCTTATTTTTAAATAATCTTTAGGAAAAACAAGGATAATATATAGGATATCATACACATGACTCACGCATTTGCACAACAGGTTACAGAAGAACATGTTGTCCAACGACTAAAAATAAAGGTTTAAAAACGACTGGAATCAAAATAAAATGTAAAAGCAAATCGATCCCAACCTGCCGGAGCGCCAATGGAAAGTCTAACAAATCATTATTCCCCATTTGAAAACGTCACCGCCACATCTCCCAACATTAAAAGTCTATTATTACACCGCGGCAAATGAAAACAGAAGTCCGAGAAAACGAGGAGCCGCTCGGCAGGAACGGAAGTAGGAAACCGGCCCGCGAGCGGAGCCTCCGCCGCGGCTCTCGAAAAAAAATTGTCCGCGCGCTGTGCCGCATCGCTAATAATCGAGGAAGCCCCCGTCGCCGCGTATACAAAAAGCGGCAAAAGTCCGAACGCGCCGTGGGTAAAAATAAAAGAAACTGCATCAGGCGGCACGACGACGACGACGACAACGACGGCGGCGGCATTCGTGGGAATGAAAGTTTCGCTAAAATCCGTTTCACCCGGCATTCCTCGCGCCATTATCGACGTTATTATGGCGACGCGTCTCTCTCCCTTCAAGTCGAGACTTTCACCGGCGAGAGAAGACGAAGACGCGCGGCTGCGGCGGCGGCGGCGAGGTATTTGACCAGGCGCGACACTGCTGCATCAATTACGCGCGAGCGTCGTTAAGCACCCCCTCCATGCGCGTAACGGCACCTTCTCCGTGGGCTGTCGCGTGTGTGTGCGCACGCGGCCTGTGTACGGAGAGCACGTGTGTGCGAGAGAAGTCGATGATCCTTGGCTCGCGCCGAGCCGCACCGCCGCCGCGGCGAGCGAACAATTTCCTGTGCTGGAATTTCGACGCGGTTATGAAATTTCTCCGTTCCCTCTCTCTATCTCTCTCTCTCTCTCTCTCTCTCTCTCTCTCGCTCTGTCTCGCTTGCGCTCGTGTGGAGATAAACCGCGGGATATATAGACTGACTTAATGGGGATTTTTCGAATACTTGCCGAGATTAGACGCATAGATTTTTCTCGGCGCTATTGGCGGCTCGTCTTGGGATTTGTTTTTGTTTCTGATGGATTTGTATGAGATTAGTGGAATCCAGTTGAAAATGTTGGTAAAATTTGTTTTTAGCTAAAATCCAGTTTTAATATATACTTCCAATATATCATGAATATTATCGATTTTTACACGGGTTAATTCGACCATTAAATTTGAAAATTAAATATTTCAATGTTAAAAGAATTCTTATGTTAAAAATTTATATCAAATTAAATAATTATAATTAATTGGTTTTAATAATATATTAATAATAATTTATTTAGAGAGTAAATATTATACTCCCATGCTTTTTCCTTGCCTCTAAACTGAATGACTTTGAGTAAAACAAAGTGTGACTACAACATCTGTAATTAATGTGTAGCTTCGTGATAAATAAAACGTTTCTCAAGATTGTTAAAAGAGAAGGTCATAAACTACTTAATAATATTTTCCCATGCAATATTGAAATGTTCTTGTTACGCGTAAAAAACAAGACCTAGAATATAAATGTCATAAAAATTTTTAATATTTCCACAACGTTAAATCGGATTAAAAAAAAACCAGGCTCATAAAGTAAATAATTTATGACTACAATGTTATAATATAGTTTTTAACGAATCGTAAATACATTTACTTGTGAATCTTTGAATATTTTACATAAAAGCTTCTTAAACAGATTTATTAAATAATTCCATTTTTCGTACCTTTCCGTAATTTGCATATTGATATAATTATCACAATTGACGAATCTGCATTGCAATTAAAGCAACGACTCTCGTAGAGGTGCATTAACATTCGAGCGCATCTCCACATTGGCAAACCCCCCTCCCGCCGATCGCAAAAACGCGTGGGACATTACATTAACCGCGCTCCCACTTACGAGTCCTCGCGCGATTCCCAGGTGACTGGACGGTAAAACAGATTTGCGCGGAAACGAGCGATATGACAGCTGCAGGCGGCGCGCAGAAATTTTATTGCTCTTACGCGCGAGATCTCGGCGTCGATAAACGGAAGCATGCCAACATATATATACATAACGGCGTAATTTTTTTGTTCTCGTAACACCCAATTTAAAAGAAGAAAGTTCCGACGGTTTTTTCGTGTATGCTTAATAATTCGTTCGGAATTTAATAGTGTGCACAGATGATTCTGCAGTTGGGAGAAAGTCGGGGTTAGCGGAGCAGTGAAAAGTTACAAAATTTTTTAGAGCCTTTGCATACTTAAGTGTTACAGTATGCGTAATGAGATTAAGGATAATGGTTTAAATAAAGACGTAACCGGATACCGGATGAGTTCTTTATTTTACTTAAATAAATGATATTTCATTCAAAAATTGATAATAAACGGCTAATTCGCCATTGAAGATTTCACAATAAAAGCTCAATAAGGTATTAGTTTCATACTTGAAAAACGTTACTTTCATAATTTCAATTAATTACTTTTATTTCATGCACAGCGGTATCAAATGCGCGTAAAAGTACCGAGTCCAAGAATAATCCCGTTTTTTCGCGGTATCAATTATTTTAATGCCCGCAAATAATACGTTTCATTATAAATTTTTCGCTGTGCTCAAGAAACTATGACATTAAACGAGAGGGACGAAGGATAATTCACTGAAGAGCTCCTACGCGAGTTTTTCCCCTTTTTCTGCATTTACGTCACTGCGGCTTACTATTATAGTATTGCAGCCTTTTATTTCACATACTACCTAGACTTTATTCATTATAGATGAAATTTGCACAACCCAGTTTCTACTAATAAAATGTTTTATCCAGGGATCGTTTTACAAGCGCTTTGTAACAATAATGACGACAACTATATAGAACAACTTTTTTTTATAGCTTATGTCTTCGAAAGTGTGTTCCGATGTATGCGTTCTTCATGATATATATATTTAGCAAATCGCAGCAACAAAAGATTCAACGAGACTGTTTGTGCAAATAATAATTTGTGCGAATAATAATCTATAAAGGCAAAAAGCATTTAATTTTAAAATAACTTCCTACTCATCGCAGAACGCAATAAACATCCGCTCGTTTACGTTTATATTCCGTGTGAACCAACGAAACCCGGCAAAGTGCAACCAAAATTAACCTTGAAATAATGAAGTGAATCTAAATTACTCACATATTTTTCTCAAATCATCCAGCTAACAACGAATCGATCGATGCGGCAGATAAGCACCAGACGCTCTCGCTTAAAAAAAAAAAAATCAAACCATCGAGGAGCGTTCCTTCGATCTAAAAAATGACTGAACGTTCGCGGAATTTTCGCGTTACTTCCATAACGCAGCGAAAGACTGCTCCTGCCGCGGCTTCCGGTTCCGCGGGCACGACTCGACTGTTCCAAGTCCACTTCGCTTGTAACGAGCGCCAGATAGCCCGCGGAGTACATCGTCCGCGCCTCGACTCGCGCGATGCACCTCCGCCGCATCGACGCCGCAACGTATAACCGACCCACACAGCCGAGACAAGCATCCGCGTATGTACGAGCGTACGTGCGTATTTAGCGCGCGATTTATATAAGAGAAGCGCGCCTCGCGAGCCCACGCTTGGTTCCACCCCAAAGCACTTCGATCCCAGAGGCGTCTGCCGATGTAATTTCCCCCAGCGGCGAGGAAAGCGAGAAAACGGCCAGTCCGTCGGTGGCGCTCGCCCGCGTTGCCCGCGCCGTGTGTCTCCTCCGAAAAAGTGCAACTTAGTCGCGCGCGCGCGGCACCGAGTAGGTGCACGCGCACGAGCAATTAACCGACGCCGACGGCCGTTAATTGTGAAACGAAACCGCGCGTTTACGCCACTGACTGCCTCGGCGCCGTGTATAAAGCAATTGTTGCGAGGCGAGCCGAGTCCGGAGATGGTGCCGTGCCTGCAGCGAGTAGTAGCGCATCGAGTATCCCGACGTTCGGTTGAGCTTTTCCGACGCGAAGCTCCTGCAAACGAGAGGAATGGAGTTGTGCGGTTGATGTAAACGTTCGATTAATGGCAAAGTTTCTCGTACGCGCGAAAACGAATTGCTTCGAGCAACAGTGAACAGTGACGGACAATTCAATTTCGTACTTCGACGACGAGTGTTTCTCGATTGGGCTGGAGTTGGATTCAAGCGGAAGTATAGAGAAACGATGCAACGAAAATCTTCATCGGACGATTGATGTATTATCCTCGAGTGCGAACAAATTTTCTAAAAATGAACTGTAATGCTTGATAATGTATGCGTTCTTGGTATAATTCGTTCGTTATTCGTTAGCAAAATCAACAAATAGTTTTTTATTAACGAGTATGTTTTTAAACTGGTACAGCATTATCCATAAAAGACTACTATTAGAGCTGGTTTTCAGACCATGAAGAGCAACGTAAAAGCGTGCTGATCGCACCTGCTAAAGAAAAAGAAAACCCATTGCTTTAAGCGAAACAACAAAAGATCGTACAATATCCTCTTGGAAGAAGGCAATAGAAGTTTTTCAGTGCTAATTTAGCTCCCAGTGACCACGCAACCAGAAGTGCTACTTTATCCGCGCATTGCAATTCTCCCTTCCCGACTACGCGAAAATTCACTCGCAAAATGAAACGCCGCAATTTTGCAGAAAAGTATACACGTCACTGCGAACCGTTACACAGCCGTAGCCCGGCTAATTAACGAGTCCGCCGTCGGCTTAGTCGTCGGGAGAGGAGCGTCCGAGCAATCCAGGATTTCACATTCAATTCTTCTCTCCTCCGGCGGCGCGCAAAAACGTCGAAGCTCCCGCCCCTTCACCGTCGATTCTCGCGAGGAGTCTCGCGACTGCGGCGGCTGCGGCGGCAGCGGCGCCCACGTGGAAACGTCGCCATGGCCGATCTCCCAACTGGGGTCTCGTCAGTAGCGTCTAATCGTATGCGAGAGGCGTGCGCTCTCGCGGCGCTCGCGCCCCGTTAAACTCCGATTCTCTCTCGCTCTGCGAGCGGCGTGCGCTTTTCGGGACGGGAGCAGAAATGACCCAATGGTCCCGATAACGTGCGCGTCCTCCTGCCTCGGATTTTCGACGCGACGCGCATGCGTTAGCAGGTCTGCGCGTCTGTGTGCGCGGCAGTGTTTTCGGAGGAACTCCCGTGGAATCGGAGAGAAACGGCCGCTCCTTGCCGATGCAGGCCTCGATCGCGGAATCCCCAATGAATCGGCTTTTTGTCGCCGCTTGTAAATGGCTTTTGTTTTCCTGCTGCGCTTTTGTGTCCTGCTGAGAGAGGTGCCGCGGGAATTTATGTATGGAGAATGTGTCAGAGGATCGAGGCAGGAACTGGATCGAGGATACGCGCGGAGGAGGCTTTTTTTTGTACGAGGAGAAATCGCCTTTTCCATTGGCCAAGTGAACTTTTATTTGAAATTGTAATAATATATGTGCATACGTGGGATGTGCCGGAGTTGTACAGGTGCTGCTTTAGCCAGTTGAGAGAGTTCAGCGGCGCGCGTTACAAAAGAATTGTTGTGCAAGAACGACGTTTAAGCTAAGCAGTGTGATTAAATAGAGATATTTCTGTGATTGAAACAAGAAACTTATTTTATGTATTTTACAAAAGGCTTGATACGAATACCAAAGAAACGATAAATTGAAATAACTTTCTTGCCGAATTTGTGATTTCAAAACTAAACTAATATCAATTTTTGTGCTCTCTGACAATCTGAAAGATTTATGAAAATATAATAAGATCCATCATTCGAGACAGTACTACATTATAGTATATTATATCTCTAAGGTCTTATTAAGAAGACAACTGTACAAGAGGAAGATCAACTTCAGAGTCTCAAAAATATGCAAAGAATCTCTTCCATTTCGACCCATCGAAAATCGGCCCGCCTCGTAGAATGAGATACAGCAAACTCGTTTCTGTACCTCCCGCGAGCACAGAAACTCGCCTCAGGCTTTAAATCAGCTTTTCACGCGAAGCCAGCTAACGTTCGAGATGAACCCGGACGAAAGTCGCGGCGCGGGAAAAGCGCAGCGGAGGTCAAAGCCGATAAACACCTCCAGGGCATCGTTAGGCGGGCCTCGCGTCGTTAGGCGGGGTCCCCGACTTCCGGAACCGCCGGACTCCCTGTCCTCCACGTCGACGACCAATTCTCGATCCACCGACGGCAGAACCGCAACGAAGCCGAAAACCGATGCGAAATCGAAGGGTCGCTTGAAATCCGAGTCGTTTCACACGCTGCCCCGGGAACCTTTCGCTATGGTATCCCGCAAGGACATAATTCGCCGTACATTTTCCAAGACCGAGGACGTAAACGATCCCATAACGAGGCTCACGCAATCCCTGAGGAAACGATGGCAGCGATCCTCTCTGGTGAAGAAGCGCACTTCCAACGACAGCGACGAGGAGCAGCGGGGCGTCCATCAAAGACCGACGACTTTGCCGTCAATCTGTCGAAGATCAAGCGGCAAGGATCGCGACGCCCCGACGATGACGCTCGTGCCGATGACGCGGATTTCCCGTCAGGAAATTATCCGGCGTACTTCTAGCACGAACGCGGAGCAGGACGCTGCTCGAGATCGGCGGCGCAAGTCCTGCAGCTCACTGTACAGCGCCTCGCAGTCTCATCTGCCGGTCGATTCCGAGTCGAGGCACGCGGGCTGCTTCGTCAAAAATGCGCCTGCTCCGGTTAATTCCAGAATCCGAGCCTCCGACAGGTGGAGAAGGATCGACAATGACAGGGCGGTCGTGCAGGTTCCAAGGCCGTCCACTTTGCCGAAGATCGCGAGCTCCCGCGGCCACCGGGACGAGCGGCATGAATATGCAAATGTCACCGGGAAAATGGCAGCGAAAGATTCCGTTAACAAGCAGGAAGCCCCGATCTACGGAAGAATCAGGAGGCGAAAAATATCCGTGCCCAGTCTTGCCAACAACGCCTCCTCCTCCCAAAGTCTGCACCGAAACGGAATCGGCGATTCGAATTCCATCGGCGAGGCGACGCTCAGCCGCGTCAAGAAAACCTACCGAAGCATTCGCGATCCAGCTAGCGATCCGCCGAATTACGGAATGTTGGACTATCGATCGTTCGCCAGAGCGTCGCTGCCCAATCTGCCGCAGCGAACGATGTCGCGACGTAGAATCATCGACAACGCCGAGGAGGCCCTGGCGGTCAAGTCCCTAAGTCGCGTCAAGAGGGACAAAAGAAACGAGGAACAGTACCCGTCGACAAAGCAAACCAACACGCTGCCCAGCTCGATGCACGAATACGAACGAACACGACGGCGAAGCGCGCTAAGCGGCCAAGGAATAGGCCACTGGTACGAGTCAGCCCGCGACACCAGCCGGATTCAAGCCTCCAGAGAAGCCGAATCGCGAAGGCAGAGCGCCGTCCTCGAGGACGGCAGCATGGCCAAGGGATCGTCCAAGAGCTTGCCGTCCTACGTCAAGAAGGCGAGGAAGGCCTCGTGCATACCGCTGAGGATAGACAGGCCTCGAACCGACTTTGCCAGCAAGAGCATGAACAGGATACCGGACGGGCCGGGAGAGAAGGAAAGCAAAGCGACGAGAAGGCCCTCGATTACCAGCGCGTCGACGGCGACGACGCCCTACTCAATTTTTGGATTGTGCACCGGGAGAAGGAAAGTCCAGCAGCCGCCGACTGCCAAGCCGGAAGATAACGACGCGACGAACCCCTTCGGAGCGAGAAATCCGAGAATGGTGCGATCATCGTATATGATAGACACGGTTACTTCGCAGGCACTTCTTGTCCGTATGCAGCATGGAATAGCCGGCATTAAAACATTTAGATCCAGCACGAGAATATTGTTATTTGATTAACGTAGCTTGCAAAGTAGTTCTGTCACACTGTTTCGTTGTTAGTCTTTCAAAGTTTACAAAAATTAATATAGTCACACGTTTTTAATCATTTAACATATTGGGAGTTTTAATAAACATCGGATATTTGTGAAAAAAGTTTTTCATTTGGTTTCGTAAATTTTTCTAACCAAATAAAAGAACTTTTTAATTAAGCGTAAAATTTTGCGCATTAAAAAGACGCGTTAGTTTTTTTTTTTTTTTTTTTGTTATTAAAACTAATCCTCATCACTGTTTAAAACCTTGCGGCCACCTTAAAAAACTTACATTTCGAATATTAAACTTTATACTATTTTAAGTTATATAATACATCTTTAGATTGCAGCATGAATTAAGAAAAATAAGCTTATTAACAGTACACGATACATGATAAAGTTTCACCGGCGTACAGCCTTAAAAGTACATAACGTGTTAAACATCTAAGATCTAATGTCAGATAATGTTTAATCATTGAATTCGTTACAATCGCATTCGCGTGCTTCAAAAGAATTTCTTATTTTTTTTTAAATTGCTTATACGTTTTACTGACTATTAATCAAGGCATTTTTTTTTTTTTTATCTACTTTATTATATTTTAATGCATCTCCGCGAAAAACCGTTAAGGCACTTCTTGCTCTGTTTCTCAATAACGAAGTTTTAAACTTAAATAGCAAGTTTTTAACGAAAATGTATTGACCATCATTTAAGTTAAGTAAGCACATCTTTCTACTTTTCAGGGCGAACTGGTGTGGTTCGACCCGGGTGTCGGCCATGTTCTTCCCGGAGAGGTTTTGGAGTACCACAGGGCGGCGAACGTCTTATCGGTCCAAGCTGTTATTGCTGGAAAGGTAAATAAAAATTATAAGTTTCGTGTTTAAAAACTCATTGTTACAAACATCCCATTGCATTATTAAGTTTTTAAGAATTCAAAATATTTCCTACATTTATCTAAGAAAAAAAGAAAATTTTTCAATCAAGTTGCGCATAGGTGAGAAGTCGCAATTTGAATTTCAACACTTTTGTCGGGTACAACAAGGTAATACACCACCGATTTCACCAGGCGCGCATACTTCTAAATGAAGAAATAAACATAAAGCAATCGCGGCGCGATGATTCCCTAAGCGCACGCTAATAATTGTACAAGCATTCGAACTCTGACAAATTTGGCCCCTCGCGTAATTGTTGTGCATACGCAAATTCGCCGCTCGCGCAAAAGCGGCGCGCGTAGAAAGTTGCGCGGATAAGAGGTTGGATAATTCGGATAACTCGCGTGCTCGGCGACGCTTCCGCGAAAGTAAGCATAAGCACATATACTTACACAGGTGCGAGTTTGCCTTTCGGTCACATAATATGCACGAGCAACGATAAAAGGAAGCGAAAGAGCGCCCGATGCGCGAAAGAGCTGTGTTTATCGAGTTTGTGCTTCTGTGTTGTTTGATTCTCGAAACGCGATTAGCTTTTCTGCTTGGGAAGAGAGGAAAAAAAGAACGTGTTTCTGACCGTTTTCGAGGTCAACGACACACCTGTGACCTACCTATTAAACTATTACTAGGGTTTTTCGGCTAATTGGAGAATGTTGGAATATAAATTAGAAAGTATACGGGCTATCGATACTCGGCTCTGTGATTAATGATTATAGTGTTATTTTTATGGGATTCTTGAATTTCACACGTAATATTTTAGCTGAAAATAAATTGACTATTAGTTGGATGTTCTATTTAAGTCTTTTTGTATTAAAATTGTATATTGATTTTAATAAAAACCTATTTTTATTCGTCATAAGATGGGTCTTATGTAGGTACCATTTATTACTTTTAAAAATTCTTTTATCATAAAATAAATTATGCTTTTTACCGTAAGAAGCACCAAAAAATATAAAGATTATATTCAGTTTTCGCTTAAACCGATTTTGAAATATTTTTTTTTTGTTTTTACAGCCACAAACTTTTACGCTTACAAATCTTAGTGGAGTCAAGCCAAGACAAGACTTAGGTCAGAATGGTGTCGAGGATATGATACAACTTAGGTATTTTACAATTTTAGAAAAACTTTACGCACGGTCAATTTAACGGTATAAGTATAAAGTCAACAAAAATTATTTTCTTTTGCAGTGACTTGAACGAGGCTTCTCTCCTTTGGAATCTCAAAATTCGCTATGACAAAGAACTTATTTATGTACGTATAATTGGTCACTCTCAGTTTTTACGATTACCTAATGCATTTTAATAACTTAATGTTTTTTTACGTTGTAGACATACACAGGAAGTATCCTAGTCGCTGTCAATCCTTACAAAATGTTTGATATTTATGGCATAGACCAAGTCAAGCTTTATGAAGGAAGAATACTCGGAACCCTACCACCGTAAGTAAAAGTTATTTATTGTACTGTAGAAAGTTATCTTATTTAACTATTTTTTTTTTATTTTTATGATTTATTGTTCTTTCCTAATTGACGATAATTTCGGAATATGAAAGTACAAACCAAAAATGTTTATACTTTCATTTGTTTTAAGAACTAGTTTTATAAATACTTCTTCAGTATAAGATCTTAGAATTTGCGTTCTCAGGGATGAATCCAGCCAATACTTTTTTGTATAATATCCATTCAAATTCAAATATAATCCTGTTTGAAAATATAATATAGCCTTGTATAATATAACGTAAACAAATCCTTCATTCTAATGCCTAATGAAAATTTACATTTAAAATATATTTTTTAATTAAATTCGAACCTTAATGTAGCAAACAGTGTGAAAATAAACAAACACAAAAAGTAACGGTACATAAAGGAGGTTTCAAAAGGCCCATTGTTCAATTTAATAACTAATTCTCTCCTTCTCTCTTGCCAGACACTTATTCGCGGTGGGTTCATCGGCATACAGCCAAGTGAGTGCAGCAAACAATGCAAGTGCCAATCAGGTGGTCGTGATTTCCGGTGAGTCCGGATCGGGCAAAACCGAATCTACCAAGCTGGTCATGCAGTACCTGGCGGCAGTCAATCGAGCGCCCAGCAATCTCGTCACCGAACAGATTTTGGAAGCCGCTCCACTGCTGGAGAGCTTCGGCAACGCCAAAACGCCCAGGAACGACAACAGCAGTCGTTTTGGGAAATATCTAGAGGTCTTTTTCCGGGAGTAAGTGTTGTTATTTTTAATCGGCAATTTTTATCAAAGAGAATCGACTCTAATATTGTCGTAATTTTTCGTAGTGGTGTGATCGTCGGTGGAAGAGTGACGCAGTACCTCCTAGAGAAAAGTAGAATTGTGACACAAGCTACTGATGAACGAAATTATCATGTTTTCTACGAACTTTTATCTGGTCTCGATCAACAGCTTCGAGATAAATACGGACTGCTGACTCCAGATAAATACTTTTACCTGAATCAAGTGAGAAAATTAAATTAATTTTATTTAACGTTTAAATAAATAAGCTAAACTGTAGTATACCGGTACAGAGTGAAAAATGCAAGCAGTAGTTGAACAATGATGAAAATTATAATAGAACTAAAAAGGCTGGAACTTTTTATTTTCTGATATCTGTTTGATGTAAAATTATTACGGTAATTTGAAGACAATCTGTGACTTTAAAATTTAAAACATCATTAAAATGAAATTGTAAGATTACAGTAAAAACTGCTGATATTGCGCAAGTACTCGTCTGATATGAATTCAATGTTTGCAGTAGTTGAACTATGTAAACTAAACCCAATTTGGATGTCCAACTATTGCACCGATCCGCGATTAAGTATAACTCTGAATGATTAAAACTCTCTGTTCTAGTATTGCGGTATTTATTTCGTTTTTATTGTAATAATTCATTCCTTGCGTATCACAAATCAAAATTAACAAATTTTCATTTCAAAACAGTCACTGAAAATTTATGCAGCCGAAGCTATATCTACATCTCCCTCCTCAGTTCTAGTTTACCTTAGAAATACTTTTTAAATCAAAAGGTCAAACATAAACATTAATGATTGCAGGGTGGAAACTGCGACATCGATGGTAAAAACGATACCCAGGACTTCAAAGCTCTCCTGTCGGCGATGCAAGTCCTTGGCTTCACGTCCGAGGAGCAGGACACCATTTTCAAGATACTGAGCAGCGTGCTGCACCTCGGCAACGTTTACTTTCATCGTAAGCAGATGAGACACGGCCAGGAGGGCGTGGAAGTCGGCTCCGACGCTGAAATACGATGGGCAGCTCATCTATTGCAGATCAACTCGGACGGCATCATACGCGCCCTGACGACCAAGACCACGGTAAACATACAAGTTTTCAATATTTAGGAGTCGTAAATAAGCCCTCGACTTTGAGTTACTATTCTACGACTCGCCATAAACGGTTTTAATGCTTTTCGAGCTTAAAGCCGTTTCTCGCTGAGCTTGAAATGAACTTTAACATTTTTCAAGCAATAGACCTTTTCCATTTTTTTTTTAGCGATAACGGCAGAGAGAATAACGTTTCCGCTGTGAAAGTAACTTTAATGTAACAAAAACAAAAACCCGCGAATCACTTTTAAACGGCATATTAGGCACATTCCCTACCTTCACTTTTATTATTGTGACTAAATTAGCATTTCGAAAACATTGCCGCGCGCGAAACAATTTCTCCAGAACAGAAATAACTGGATACGTTAGACGCGGACCCAGAAGCAGACTTTTACGAACCGACTTCATAAAGACGTATATTCTTTCGCATAACGGATCCGCGCATTACGAGCACGAGCAAAAGAGCCTTTACCCGTGTATATGCCCGCGCAAATACAAGTCACTAAAGCGCATTCTTTTTCCGCTGGCTGAATTTTCAGGAAGCAAGAAACGAACGAGTGCTAACGGCTCTGAATATCGATCAGGCGCTCGACGCCCGCGACGCCTTCGCCAAGGCGCTTTACAGCTCGCTGTTCTCCTGGCTGGTCGCCCGGGTCAATCACATCGTTTACAAGGGCACGAAGCAGACCGCCGCCATCTCGATCCTCGACATATTCGGCTTCGAGAACTTCGCGGAGAACAGCTTCGAGCAGCTCTGCATTAATTACGCGAACGAGAATCTGCACTTTTACTTCAACAAGCACATTTTCAAACTGGAGCAGCAGGAGTACGCCAAGGAGAAAATCGACTGGACCACCATCAATTACACGGTGAGCCATTACGGATTGCACGCTTCGGCTCTTTCTCTTTTATTTGCAGTGTCTTGCGTTACTTTTTTTCAGAGTCAAACTTTTACTTTGTATTGTTTTTAACTTTTTTACTGTGTCGTTGAGAATTTATTCTCTGCTATTAGTTATCTACCAATTACATATTAAATTTTACAGGATAATTTGCCCATAATTCATCTGATTGCTAAGAAACCAGTGGGAATTTTACACCTCTTGGACGACGAGAGTAATTTTCCAAAAGCAACAGATCTTTCTTTCCTCGAAAAGTGCCATTACAATCATGCACTTAGTGAATTGTATTCAAGACCGAGAATGAGCTCTGCGGAATTTGCCATCAAACATTACGCTGGACAAGTTTGGTACAACGTGGATGGATTTTTAGACAAAAATCGAGATACCTTAAGACCAGACGTCGTCGAGCTGCTGATTAGCAGTAAAATTAACGTAAGCCTTGAAAATAAATATGTGCATGTACAGTTAAAATTGAAAGATTGGTATTAAATGACTATTAATCTTGAGCAGATGGTGAGCAAAATGTTCCAGCACGTGAGAAACGCACACGAAGCTAACAAAACCATCAACAAACCAAACGGCAGATTTGTTACCATGAAACCAAGAACTCCCACAGTTTCAGCTCGATTCCATGACAGTTTGCAGCAGCTTTTGGAGTCGATGTCACAGTACGTAATTTAATTTTGAAACTGTATTACGTATGCACGTAGTGAAAGGAGTGCAGAAAAAAATTTTAAAACCGTGGTTTTATTCGATGGGAAAGTTAATAAGTGAAAGCTAAGTGAGATAGTCTTTTGTTCAGTCACTTAATTAACAGGATTTTATTTTACATTCATACTTGATAAGAATTGCTAACGAATGCAAAAAAGTAAAGACCTAATTCTTAAATTACTCAATTTAAGAATATTATCTACCAATCTGGTGCAAATCGTTCACATGGATTACAATTAAATGGCAACTGTAATTACATGGATGGTTCAATCAAATCGTTATTTAACACGAACGGCATGAAAGTATTATTATCAATTTGATTCTTCGAGAGGGCTAAAAGTAGCACGCACACTTTCATTGTTGCTCTAATGCATAATTCTGATTCTAGTCCGTACGATTTTTCTATTCTAATAGGTGCAATCCATGGTTCGTCCGCTGCATCAAGCCAAACACGGAGAAGGCGCCGATGAAGTTCGACATGCCTTGCGTACTGGAGCAGCTGCGCTACACGGGAATGCTCGAAACGATTCGCATCCGCAAGACTGGTTACCCGGTTCGTCTTCCGTTCGCCCACTTTGTCGATCGGTACCGATATCTAGTGCCAACAAGTCTACCCCGAGGTGCACCCAACAAGGAACTCTGTCGCATCATCCTCGAAAAAGCTGCTCCGAAGGACGCGCAGATGCAGTACCAGCTGGGTCTCACCAGGGTCTTTTTACGAGAATCTCTGGAAAGAACTTTAGAGTACAATCGAGCACTGATCCTCGAACGCGCCGCCGTCACTGTACAGAGGTAATTGGACCTTTATTCTTAATTTCGAACTATTCCTTAAAAGAAAATGTCTCTTCCTGTAGATACACAAGAGGTTTCCTCGCCCGACGAAGATTCCTCAACATTTCACGCAGCACCGTGCTGCTTCAGGCTGTCTACCGGGGATATCGGGAACGCAAGAAGTTCCGAGCTCTGAAGCGCGGTGCCATAATGGCGCAGAAGCTCTACCGAGGTAAGAAGCAGCGCGAAAAGTATCAAATACTCAAGGAGGAGATGGCTAAGCGAGCGGAGCTAGAACGGGCTAGCCGGGAACGGGCCAAGGCTAAGCAGCAGCGAGAAGAACAGGAACGAGTGTCCAGAGCCGTGGCTGGAGTAAACCATTTGGAAATACCTGCCGAGCTCGCCTTTATCTACAGCAAATTGGATGGTAATTATTGCTTGGATAAAAATTGATTCAACCGTCTTCGATGAATTATGCTGAATTGAGTTATTGTTTCAGATTGGAACCCGACTCATAGCGAAAGAAATCTGATAAAAGTCGTCGGAAGTGTCATTCCACTTACACAGATGTACGCATTACCGTCAGATATTGATCAGTACCAATTCTCCAAATTCACCAATATCTACTTCAAGAGTCATATTTTCGGCATGAAACGGGAACCTATAAAAACACCTTTCCTGGCCAAAGCTCGCGATCAGGATTATACGGATTCCCTAATGATATTCAAGCTGATTCTGCGCTTTATGAATGAGAACAATCTCAACGGCAAGCGCGAACAAGCTCTTGGAGACTATATCGTTAACAAGGGAATTGTGAACGAAAAATTACGAGACGAAATATTGTGCCAACTAGCCAATCAAACCTGGAAGAATGATAATGATGCGAACAAAGAAAGAGGATGGTTACTTTTGTCCAATTGCTTGTCAGCTTTTCATCCCAGTCGAACATTATTCAAATATATTCTAAAGTAAGTGTACATTTTCAAAGCACAAAGGGATATAAAAAATTGGAAACTAAATTTTTGAAATTTTATAAAGGTTCGTATCTGACCATGCTTACGACGGATACAAAGCCTATTGTCAGCGGAAACTTCTCCAAGGCGAAAGAGCATTATTAAAAACAATAGGCAGTAATCCGGCAAGTGCTCAACAAGTTCCAAGAAATTATCCACCGTCTGTTCTGGAATGGCGAGCTAACCGAAATAGAGTAAACATGGCCCTTACTGTTGGCTTCTACGACGGTAAGCTTTCGTTGCAGTATAATTGCTAATTACAATTTTTTTATAAGAAAATAAAACGACATGATATTTTTATTAGCAACTTTCTAAAAGGTTTTAAATTTTCAACTCGTACACGTGATTTGCATTTTTTTTTTTTTTTTTTTTTTTTTTAAACATTTGTCTGAATTTATATAAAGGGAGTAAATAAATAAACCTCAAAATTCACAAAAGTAGGGAATGAACATTCTCTACACAAAAAATTGACTACACAATACACCGATAAATCTTACACAAAATTATTTGAAAAGCGTGGTGCCGAATTCATTATTTTCAATTATTATTAAAAATTATTCGTGCAGGCACCGAACATACTCTACACAAGAAAAACTCTACACGCCTTTGTTTTGTATATCTATATATACGAAAAAACAGAGGCGTATAGAGTTTTTTTTGTGTAGAGTATGTTCGGTGCCTTCGTGCAGACAATTAATATGTACAATAATTTTGTGTACGATTTATCGGTGTATGGAAACTTTATTGTGTAGTCACTTTTTTGTGTAGAGAATGTTCATTCCCCAAAAGTAGAATATTCAAAAAATTGTTTCAAATTTTAAAAATGATGCAATCATTTTGGTTCATTGCGGCTGTCCGATTACAAAACTCATTACTTTCTACATTTCATACTTTCAAAAAAAAAAAAAAAAAATTCTCTACTCCAAAATTCCGAATGAACGTAACGAGCATCATTCAAAAAATTATACCCTCCGAAAAAAAAAACAGGCGAAACCACGACGTGCGCAGTCGACTCCTGGACGACGTGCGAGGAGCTCGCCAATCTCGCGATCCAGAACTACGACGTCGAGAACAACGGCTGGACGATAACCCTGTGGAACCAGCTGGAGGGTAGCGACGCCATCGTCACCGAGACAAACGGCTTCGACTACGTCCTCGACCTTGTCTCGGAGATGGAGCTCGCGCCGGCTTTCCCCGCGGCCAAGCACATGTTCCTCGAGCAGCGTAAAAACAGCTTTCCGCCCATCAAAAAGAGAGAGGTGAGTATACATACGCATACGCGCACGTTTCGACGAGCTTTCTTGCGTGGGTGTCTGCCGAAGGAGGGGGGGGGGGGGGACGAGGCAAAAAGTACGCGTCGCGTATACTGTACAGTGAAATGGGAAAAACCGTAAGAGAAAGATAATACGAGCGTGAGAATCGTAGCAGCGAGCTCCGCCGCCGCCGCCGCCGCCGCCGCCGACGTGAATATGAGTCGTGTACGCTCGCAGTGGTCGGTGCGTGGGTGAAAGACACACTTTGCTTGAACGCGCTCTTTTCAAGTGCATCCTCGGGAGTAGTTTCACGAGCGGGGCCTTTTAAGATGACGCTCCGCCGAGTGACTGTGCCGATTAGTTCGGTGTTAGTTTGTAGAGAGAACTTTGATGAGAACAGTTTTGGATGATATTTGCCGAGTTACTTGGTGGAGAACAATTTGCTGCGATTTGCTCGATTATTCTTGTAAGTAGGATAACGGTTGTTTCAATCTTTTGCATCCTTCAAACTTTTTTTAAAACGAACAACATTGCCAAACTGTACGATCAACGACTCGTAGATTTTTCACTCGTTATGATAATATTGAGATGTTAATGAGAGATTAGTAATTTTAAAAACTACTCTACTTCATGTATCCCGTCTCTAATCGATTGAAATTCAAATTTCGCGGGAATCCTCGCACGAGCTATCGACTATTCAAAAAAGAAGAAGAACAAATAAGCGCCGCGCAAAAAAGCGAACGGCCCGAGCGCGCAATTACAATACTCTCTCAAAGAAGCGAAGCGAATATTTTCGCACGGGTAACGCGCGCTTGCGCACGAAATCGCAAATTAATTATCGGTCTCGCGCGGAAAGTCAAAGCGCGCGCACAACAATAGAAAGAAAGTTCGCTCGCTTACGCATTGCTTGCGCCGCCGCATATCATAAGAGCGTCTATACAGCACTCGCAGGTCATACGGGAATTGGAGCAGGAGGTGCTGCAGGTCGAGCCGCCGGTCCTCAAGACCTTCCAGCCGCTCGAGCGTAAGCTCGGCGCGGTGCCGAAGCCCGTCGTGGACAAGCCCGTGGAGCCGGAAATACAGTCGCCTAGGAGGCCCGCCGTACCACCGCCCCAGCCGCCGCTCTCCAAAGTACCGGTAAGCAATCATTACATAGCCAAGCGAGCGCGCAGTACGCGCCCGCCTTTCCAACGGCCGGGACTCTGAGCCGAGCGCTTGCCGATTCTTTTTTTTTTCTGCTTTATTTTTTTTTTCTCCTGTGTTCGCCAGCCCGATATTCTCTTCCTCGCGAAAGTTGATCATTGCGACGCTGTTTCGGGAGACGATTGTTTTTTTCGACGCTGAAACGACGTTTTAAGTGGTGCCAGTTTTGGTAGTGTTAAGTATTTCCTGGTGTTTTTCAAAGTGCAATACTTCGCGCCGTTATCTGTCGTGTACGGGTGTAAATAAGTACGTTATTTCTACAGATGTTGATAATGTAAAGTGATTCGTAATGAGAAGTGTTAAAAATTGTTTTGCGTTATCTTCGCAGAGTAAATAATTATTGAATCTCGCCTTGTGATAATTCGCTCTACACGTGGAAAATGTACGAATTTCTTGCAGATAATTTAAGCCAATCACTTCTGAATCGACGTGAAACCTTACATAACGGAAAAGAAAGTATGGTAAAACTTTTTCAAATTCAACTGGTTTTAAACTCATTAAAGTCCGCATTACGCACTCCTCGAACACCTTTGCACTCACAATAAACGTCTGACCGCTTGCCAATTTAAAAAACAGAGAAAAAAAATTAAGTGCGTTTTTGCCGTTGCGATATAGAAGTAATCCCTAAAGCAACTTCTGAATTAAGGCCGGACGATCGAAAAAAAAAAAATTGAAAGAAGCGGAAAAGAAAGTGTGACATAAGCGGAAAAAAGAGTGACCGTTTCGCAGCCGAGGAAAGAGGCGACGGCAGCACTTAGGAGAATAATACAAGTGAGCGATGGAGATCCCTCGTGACGAAAGGCGCGAGTGAAAACGTTCGCGCCGCGGCCCGCTCTTCACGCACGGGAAAATGTGGCGGTTCTTAGGTCGTATCGATTGGATCGCGAGCGGGTGTATCTTCGCCGCGTTGTTGCGAGAGCCGGCCGTCGCTTTTCGCCCAGATCTTTCTCGGTAGATTTGGCGAGCGCTGGTCGCTGAACCCCGCCTTTTCCTCTCCGTCGAGCCTCGTTTCCCTTGGAATTTTCGCCGCCTGGTGTTTTTTTGAAATTCGCCGGACGAAGATGTAATTCGTGCGCTGCATTTTATATGGCAGTTATGTAAGTAAAACTGGATCAATTTTAAGAGAGCTCTGAGGCGAATTTAAACCATTTCGCTGACTTGAAAAAAAAAAACGAACGCGGCAGGGAAAACACGTTTTATCGTGTGTGTGTTTTTTTGTTTCTTTTTAAATTTGAGGAAATTTTAAGTTACGAAGCAGTAGCTTGGTAAAATAGACGGCAGCTAAACGCTACAATAAGTTTGAAGGCTATAAATGTAACTTTATAGAGGATTGGACTGCTTTCACATTTATGTACGGTTTGTAGGAGGGCATTACTTAATTCTTTTTAATTATCGCTCTATTTATTGCATGCTATAAACGGTCGGAGATAAAATTATATCAAGAATCATTTTCAGGAAGTATTTTATTGCAATTAAGAAGAGATTTTAAGTTAGCCCTTCTGAATACTTGAAAATGTTTATATACTGTGAAGATGCGTTTAACGTTTATAAATTAAATTTTCACCACAGATGCGTAAACAGTCGCACGAGGCTGTCCTAGAATCAACTACCGAGACAGGATTGTCCCGTAAGTCAGCCCTAAACGACCGCTACTTCGAGAAAGAGAAACAGCGCAGCCGCAGCCTCGACAACCTTTTACAAGCGGACGATAACGATGAAAGCAGTCCCACGGCGACGAGCAAGCTAGCAACTCTCGGACTATCGTCTTCGAAGCTTAACGAACGATACCACAGCCTTGAGAGAATAGGAGAGCTGCCTATGAACAACTCCGAGTACATGTCCGGATCGGAGGTTCAGGTGGTGCCGGAAAGAAAGTACAGCAGAATCACGAGAACTTCTGAGCCGAACATCGTCGAGGAGGATCTCGAGTTTGAATATCCGGACATACAGTCGGTCAGCCAGACCGGAAGGTCCGAGGATGACAGGAGCAGCTGCATTAGGTCACAAACGAGATTTATCAAATCTCAGTATCCAAGTAGGCATTAAAAAATAAAATGCTTACTAAAAAAATAACAAAAGATGTCATTACGCAATTTAGTATTACAATATTTAAAAAACTTTCAGGTAAACGAGCACTTCCAGGTAGCCAGTCTAGCCGTGCCTACATAGAAAAGAGCGAATATGGGATGAGATCATCCGCAATGTCTGATACAAGTGAAGCTCCATCTTTGGCATCGCATGTACGTAGAGTCCGCGTACCAAGTCAAGCATCCGACGTCGATCAATTCTTGGATGAACTGTTCATGCCTGTGCTTGATGGTAACTTGGATGAACTTTCGGACGCTCGAAGCCTCGCAGCTAGTATCACAGGAATGCGCAAGGTCGACCATTTCAAGACTGAGAACAGTCAAGAGTTCGTCGATACGATGATTAATGGTACAATCAAGAATCGTTTTTTTATTTTATCAATACAAAATCTACATTTTTCAAAAGTAACAATCCTTCTTTAAAATTTTTGTACAGGCCCACAAAAGCAGATTACAGCGAAGGAGCTAGCATTAAAAATCAAAGGAGGTGGTAATATGGACATACCAAATCAAAACGGGGGTTTCAACTACAGTCCAATGATGTCATCGCCAATGATGATGCCAATCTTTGGCCCGACGCAACAAGTGCAGGCACCGCAGAGCCCAACCATTAACGTAGGCCCAGGATTTGTGCCGGTACCTATCTTCAACATGCAAGGCCCGTCCATACCACAGTTCCCGAATTCACCACCTGGTCAGAATAGCGAAATGGCTGCTTATCAGCAGAACCTTCAAAGAGCTTTTCTTCAAAGCGCTATGGCTCAAAATATACAAATTCAACAACAGCTGCTCGCGCAGAATCAGGCTCTTCAACAATTATTAGTCCAGAGCCCAAATTCTAATCAACCAGTAAGTTGGTCTTGCTGATTATGCAACAATATTTTAAATGTAATATGCAATGAATGCTAACAACGCTTTCACTGTTCGCAGGCGTCGTTCCAAGAGGAAAACGACGTATGGTCCTCGGACAAGCGCACTTCGACACCTCAACAGTCTACTTCCATCTCAAACGCACGACAGGAGACCGTGACCGTTAAAGCTCAGGTTCATCGTTCTCAGAGTCCGCCAAAGAAAGGCTCCGATCCGATGCGTAAATCGAGCGACTTCGGTGTTCGTAAGATCAGTGTGGAACGGAAAGTGGTGAACGCAACTGAAATTAAACGGCCTGGTGCGAGCAAAGGCAACGTTCAAAACAATTTCACTAACGTTTTAAGTGAGCTCAAAAACCGTAAGAGTAGCGTTGAAGGTCCTGCCATTATGAATAGCAAAGGTGTACCTCCTCCACCGCCGATGCCACCACCACTTGACATGAGCGACCCATCAGAATCGCGACCCTTCATTGATCCTTACGGGAGAGCCAAAACTGTTCGTATTGGGAAATGGAGGTAAGCTTTAAAATCGGTTTAATTTTAAATATTAAAACTATAAATTTAGTAAAAAAATTAATTTTCTAAAATTCTGCTTTCCTTCCCGTTGTTTTAGATGGCCACCCCCAAGTGATACGAACGAAAGTCAGGGTCAGGATAGTTTTATTGAGTTTAAAATGCGCCAACAGCAGCAAATGCGAAAGATTACACCGCAGTATCAAGAATATCAGCAAGGAGACAACGAGCCAATGACGGAAGGTGGCGTTGAATGGGAAGAATTTGAAATTGAGAATATTGTTAATAACGAAGAGAGAACTGTTGTGATGCATGCTGCTGCAACCGTCGTTCGACATGAAAATGGTTACAAGGAAGATGGAGATAAGAAGAAGAAAAAGAAGTCAGTATAATTAAATCTAACTTATTTTAAAAACATACTTTTTTAAAGATCGATTTATTTACAAGAAAATAAAACTCGAGCGACAAGTTTTGTATTTATTATAAATTTATTACTTAAAGTAATAATCAATGTTTGTTTTCTAATCAATAATTATCTTTGCGATTCGAGGCAGATTTTTTAACGAAAATTATACAACCTCTTTAAACGGTGCAAACTCGTACCAGCTTATTAAGTACTATAAAAACTTTGCAGGTCTGGATTTGAAATTGGCGCCCAAAGACCGTCACCGGGTAGTATTGGAAAATTAAAATTAAGTTCCGAAATGAGGCAGCGCCTGGAGAAGGTAACAGCTAATCACAGTGTTCGATCAACCAAAACAAGCGAAAAACCGGCTTTGATCCGTGATGACGGTAAAGTTAAACGTCTAGAAGACAACAGAAAACTTCTTTTGGAACAACAATTGGGTAATTATTATTTTTGTACGAAATTCTTCTTGTCAATTCTTTCCAAATGAGAACACTGCTCCATAAATTATCACAGTAGATGTTAGAAAAACTTTATTGATGAATTACTTATATTTTAAATTACATTTCTTAACATCTACAAATCATAATTTCAAATCATCATCTACTGTTTGGTAACCAAACCAGCTAATAAAATTGATTAAAAATAAGTCATTTTTAATTACAATCGTCGCTTTAAATTATGAAATATTTAGATATCGTTGCGAATCCTTTTCTTAAAGACTACAATTAAAAAACCAATATACACATGCTTTCGTACACACGCTAAGGCAGTATACACGTCTATATTGTACGTAAAGCAGTGCGTTTACGAGCATGCGCGTTCAAAGAAATACAATACCGTTTCCAATCACGTCCTTTCACTTACAATATGCGTATATGCATATGCAGGCGGAAGGTGGGAAGATTACGCTTCAACTGCCGACGACACGCAGAGTGTGACTTCGAAAGGTACGACCGATATGATGACACAGGCACAAGTCGTCAAGACCCAGATCGAACGGATGGAGAGGCCTGTGCCTCCGCCACCGCCTATTACGCCCCCGCAGCCGCCGAGTCCTCGCGGCGGAAGTGTCTTCACCAACAGGTATGACACGTCTTGCTTTAAGATACTTGTGGAATAAAATTTATTATTTATCTTTAAATTTTATTACTTTTTGTTCTTCTTAATACGGAATACATATTATAGCTGTTTACTAGAAAAAAAATCATCGCTTTTCACGATAAAAGTATGAAGAATTTTCGGCCTATATAAAGTTTTGCGAGTAAACTTTAACTAAATATGTAGTAATAACGTACCAATAACATAACAATTGAAAAATTGCTTCACAGCCAATCCGGAGTAGCTCAACCACGTTCACCACCGGCACCAGTAGAGCCGAAAGGCCAACGCGAGGCTTACCGTACGTCACCAGACTCGGATGCATTCGAACAGTTCGTCAAAAGTCAAAGAGAAGTTTACATGCAAAGTCGCGAAACGTTCTCGTCCCAACAGCACGATACATCTATCAAGTCCAAAGATTACTACGGCAAGGACATGACCGACCTGGCAAGCTCTACCATCAAAGACTTCGATTCGCGGGTCAACTCGGATATCTTTTCCGATGCCAAGTATGCAAGAGAGGTCTTCGAAGCCTCGAGTTCTAAGAGAGACACGTTTGGCATGACAAGAGACGTATCGCCCAAGTCTAGAGACAGTTTCGGTATGCCTTCGTCGAGGGACATTGGAGTCGTTCCTAATACAAGGGACTCGTTCGCCGTAACCAGACATGGCTTCAAAAAGCTCGACGGAGATCCCGATCGCAGATCTAGCGTTGCATCAACAATGGTGAGGCCTATTATCTTTTTTTTAATCTGGAAGATATTCGGCCCGTGCTTATTATTTTCTTTTGTACCTTTAGGGAACACATCGAACGGATAAATTAGAAAGAATCGAGATTGAGGAGTGGCCGGAATTCTTGAAGCCCGTATTGCCGCCTGCAGAGAAGCCGGAAATTGAAAAAGTGCAAGAAATCGTCGATACTAAATTGTATCCGCAGACGTCGAGTACTCATCTGACTTACAATCGGGTAACCTGGACTTTGCGCGTCAAAAAGGAAGTTTTCGCTCCGAACGAAAACTTGACTACGCCTTTGGCATTGCATCTGGTCTTCTGCCAGGTCGCTTACGATGTTCTCGCTACCTCGAATATCAGAATCTCAAAGGAAGATCGGCAAAATATGCTCAAGCTGCTCGACAACTACGGCGTGACGCTTGATAATTTACAAAGCACACAGCATAAAATCACCATCAAAAAGAACGTCGTCGACTTGGCCAAACAGTGGCCTCTCTACTTTGCCAGAATATTCCCAGTTTCGGTGAGCAGATTTACTTCATTAATTATTTTACGGACTTACTATAAGAAACTATCCATTAATCATGTTCGTTTCGATGCGGTGATTTTAGATTGGACCACAACACCCAGAAGTGCAACACGTGGCGGTGTCTCATCACGGATTAAGACTGATAAAGCGAAGCAACAGTGGAGACCTCGTAATTTTGGAAACGTTGCCTCTTGAGGAAATCGTGTCAGTCAGCAGTCAAAGAGCTGGAGTCTGTACCTTGCAGGTGGCTTCCGGCGTTAGACTGCCTTTGCACACCAATAGAGCCTCGCAACTAGCTGATATGGTTGGAAAATACATCCGCCTGGTAAGTGAAAGTTTTAAAAACAATCAAAATCTAACACACCTGAATTTGAAGAGAATACCATCTACGCCATTAAATTGCAATTTTACATTCGTTCAGTCGTAACGTTCTTGGTCGGTTAACCATAAAACGCTTTGAAAATGCGACGTCTGGCGAAATGAAATGCAACCAAGGGCGGCCTTTCATTAAGAAATTAAAAGCCATCTCTTACGCAGATTAGCACGCATGTAGGTGCGGTCTCGCCGGTCTTAACTTTAGAACGACTCTGCCCGCAGTGCGGCATCTGTTCTCTCGGCGCGGGACGACGACCAAATAAAATTCACAGCGCCCCGGCCGAAGTCTGACGTTCCTCGGGGCGAAAAAGTACCGGGGCGGATTTAAAGTAGCGTTTCAGTTGTCGTTTTCTGACATTTTTATGGAATATAAATTACAATTTACGAACTTTAAATGAGTTTGATTGCTTATAAGGCCAGAAGTGAATTTTCTTGCAAAGGAAGCGATAAAATCAATCTCTGGCGTATAAATAATTTTATAGGCTGGATTTCATTCCGCTGTAATGAGCTAATTTTTAATGAATTTTTAAATCGTTAATTTTGTATTTTGAATTGGCAAAAAACTACTTCTATTAAATTGCAATTAAGTTTGAAAGCGGATGCTAGAGGCCTTTGCGTATTTATCGTATACTTACAACCCTTATTTTTTATACAATAAATAAGTCTATCTCATTTAAGTTTTAATATGCGAAGTAGAAGCCGAAGTGCCGCATCATCTTTTGGCTGCAACCCTATCAATTTTTTTTTATCCTCTGCTTTGCGACTCTAAAAAATTCATAATCATTGACTGCTATTAAATATTTAAATTTATGAATAGGGTTTTCTCATCAAGTTTGTATAGGTATATTAAAAAATGGTTAATTAATAATAATGTTATCAAATATACATTCACATTTCAAATGCAATTTAAATCTTTAATATTGTATACTCTAAAATTTCCATGTCATCTCTCTCTGACGTAGAACCACTTTTGCATAATCTTTCAGCCCTAAAAAAATCCTAATCACCTGATACCATCGGAATTAACATACGAATGCACAGCGATGAATCGTGGCACCATTTGTCCCTAACACTCGTCTCCTTCGACCTGCCCGTAATTGAAAATCTCGGAGAATTCTCCCTCGCGTCTCTCATTGAAGACGCTTATGACACAAGTTCGCTCAAAGCAGGAAGACGCGGCGTATTCTAAACAGGTTTCCGCTCATCCTCCGACGGCCGGTTGGCTGCGCGCGGCTTACAAAAACTGATCCCCTACCCCCGGACCGTAAGATTACCGGTACACGGCCGCGACGACCGAAGGCGGGATTTCTCGCGAGCAGACCTCGAGCGCATTATCTCTCCCGGGGTGTTTATGAAGAAAAAAAAAGGCCCCCGCGCGCGCGGAAAAAGGGGGGGAAATGCGAATGGCGAAGGAGGATGTCTGCAAAATTATATAGGATTCCAGAGGTGGAGGAATGCAGAGGTGGATTTCATTTTGCTTATTTGCTGCCTGAGATACCGATTCAATCAGCATTTGCCTTCCAGGAAGTCCAGTAACTGGATGATAAATTGATCTGGTAATGGTCATTCGTTCGCTCGGGGATATTAATTAATGAAATTCAAAAGTTAACGATCACCCGACTGTCCGGTGAAATCATCGCGCTCGTATGTAATATTGACAAATAAGACTTTTCTAAGGCATATTTAAAAGATTTATTAACAAGGAGAGTGTACGACATTTGGGTAATGAATTTTCCTGCAACTTTGGAATCTGTTTTCTAATGTTAAAATATGAAGGAAGCCGCGTCCGTTCGGCCTAACGCTTGATTTTTCAAAATTTATGTGCTCTTTTAGCAAAAATCTAAGAAAAATCGATTTTTGTTTAATCACGTATAACTTCTCAACTATTAATGGTGCAATATTTTAACTATCGGTATTCGAAAGGTGAGATCAAATCCTATCGATTAAAACAAATTACATCAAAAAATCTTTATGTGTTCAAAAGTTATAATCAAACAAAGAATAACCTAAGAAATCTACTTATGTAATTTTAGCCTAATTTTATTGCAAATATTTATTTAGCTATAACTTTTGAACAAATAAAGATTTTTTGATGTAATTTTTTTTAATCGATAGGATTTGATCTCACCTTTCGAATACCAATAGTTAAAATGCTGAGAAGTTATATGTGAGTAAACAAAAATCGATTTTACTTAGATTTTTACTAAGAGTCTATAACTTTTGAAAAATCGAGCGTTGGGCCAAACGGGCACGGCTTCCTTTATATTTTAACATTAGAAAACATATCCCAAAGTTGCACGAAAATCCATTACCCAAATGACGTACACTCTCCTTGTAAGAAGAACTGTATTAAAAAAATACTTATGCACTTTCAGTAAATTGATTCAATTATCTAGCTATAAAACCTAAACCCAATACGAATCCACGAGATAATTCAGCGAATTTTCAGATAAACTTAATTCAATTAATATCCGCGCAACCCGATGGGTTCAGCCCTCCTCTCGGCTCTCTGATTAAACCCCCACTCGTACAAGCGGAGATCGGGCAAGCATCCGAGGCTCGCCTCGAATTCCCCCGTGCTGCCGAGCCCCACTGCGGCAGGCGCGCGCGCGCGCGATTTTAATTTACTTTTAACAACTGCCGAGAGAGGATTTTAATGAAACGGCCAAAGGAAGGATGTGTGCGCGCGCGCGCGGGTACATAAGAAGTGGCCATTGGCCGCAGCACGTATGAGCACCGAGTTGGAAAGAGAATTCACGCCAGGCGTTACCCTATCCTCGGTTGCGTTACGCGTCACGCTGCCGCGGGTCCATCGACCATCGAGTCGATTGCACTCCTCTGCTCGCTTCGATATCCGCGCTCTCTGCGTGTCCGCGATGCGCGCGGTAGCAGACTTAGATATATTTCTTTTTTTTTCTTTCTTTCTTTCTTTCTGCTTGAGGTAATGGGAAAGGTTGGAGCCTAAGGATGGAGGATGTATACTGATACGTGCTTATGAAGACTGGTTTTTTTTTTTTTTTTGTAAAATGTATATACGAACATTTTGATGGCTTGAACGAAACAAGATGGGGAGGAGATTAAGTAGAGCAAAGTCATGATGTTCTCTGATGCAAGCTGTTTAAAAGTTTAATTCACGAATTACTAGGTATTTTCGTGAAAGCATATCTGATTTTGTTACGCTTTTCTCATTCACGTCGAATAGACCAGGGTAACAATACAGTTTTTAACTCACCGGCCTCGGATTTAGTCAGCTATAACGTGTTATACAGAAATCACCCGTCCTATTAAAAGATTACAAAACTTCCACAACATTTTGAAAGTTTGATCATTCGCGATTCAATCGATAACTTACAAATGAACAACCTCTCTTCCAGCGCAAAAGTTCGGAAAATCGTTCCGACTCGAGTTGCGCAACGAGCAAGACGGGCAAGAACGACGGGTTAATGAATTTGGCTCGCGGCTTGCGCGGGGACGAGACACTTCCTTGGGAGTAGTCCTCCTTCCCTCCCTGCCGTCCGATAATAGAATCGAGAGGCTTACGCGGTGCGCGGCTCGCGCGCGCGCGCGCCTGCGCTTCCGGGCGCAGATAATGCGCGCCGAGGCACAATTAAATTCATTACTAGCGGGGCACATCGCGGACGGGGAAGTTAATTGGAGAGAAGCGCCGTACTGCCGCGATTTGCCGCGGGCCGTTGACTCGTTTGGTGGGCTCTCCGGCGCTCTTTTTCTTTTCTTATTCTTCTTCTTCGAAGCATTTTTGTGTTCCTTCCTTATTTGTTTGTACATTTTATTCATCTGCGGCGCGGGTATGTTAATGAGTCGACGATTTATCATCTGGTTAGTGGAGTTAATTACGAGCGAAGGTCTTACTTTGGAAATTTACTTGACTGTCCAGCAGAATTTTGTTTTTTTTTTTTTTTTTTTTTTTTTTGAATTTTGGACGCTGACTAAATTAACCATCGTAAGATAAATAAAGCTTTCTTTAATTTTAAAACTAGTGGTACCAATCGATAATTATATAAGGCTTTTATCATGTTCTATTATTTTGTTCATTAAAAAACTATAAAGTAATCCTTTACATTGCGTGTTATTTAAGATTTAATATACCATATCAAATATATATAAGATGCACCACATATGGGCGATAACAGTTTATAGCTTCAGAAACGCATAAAAAAAACCTGTGAATCGTTTTTATAAACAATTAATATTCAGTATACTCTTTGCCTGCCAATCGATTACGTGTGACTATATTTTATAATATTAATAATTAAGTCAAAAAAATTTCGCAAAAGTGCACATCGGAACGTTTTTAATAAAACCATTTTATGACCAAACATTCTTTAATATTCTAATCTTCATTTGCATACGAATAAGAATAGAATAAAAAATTTTAATACGAAATTCCCACAGTTTATTGCATTAGGATAGCATTATAGTACTGTTTTGCAATAACCTCAAGGAAATTGTTCTAATGTTTAAAAATTCACATGCATCACATATAATCAAATTCACTGTAAGAGCAGCAATTTGAAAACTTACTTCTTTAGAGTGACTTTTGCTTACGTAAATCCACGCTTTCAAAATATTTAGATCTGTCTTTTCATAAATGACATATATTTGAATCCGCTTTTAATCTCATTTAAAAAATTATACGCACAAACTAATATTAAATTTGCACTATGCTTCACTAGAAATGCAAAAATCTATACAGAAACATTAAAGCATGAAATGCAAAAATTACTTTTAAATCATTTCCTCATTCCTCCTTTTTCGGCGCTCGAGTCAAATCAAGTATTATTAGCAAAAATCATTATGTAGGTCCAAAACGGTACATAAGCTTGTACAGGCACATTTAATCCATCGATAATAAAGATAACGCGCGGCTTGTAAGCGTCCGCATGCGTACAGAGCAAGTCGAAAGTTATACGCCGCCCGACCTCGTTGGCCTTGATCACCGTTCCGCGCAAACCGAACGATAATTACGGAGCGCTCTGTACCGCTAGAATTGTTTTTTCCCCTGCCTAGACGACCCGAGGAAGACGGAGTCTGTTCGCGATTTGCGGAAATGAGAAAACAGAAACTGTCGAAAATAAAGGGAACCTCCGCGTAGATGTTCATTTATTTTTTAACTTCGTACGATAAAATGATAGAATTTAAAAACTTTCGCAATCTCTTCCGAAAAAAGTAATAGTTTTTATTTCTCAACGTATAATATAGTATATTACTTGGGTTTGCGTAAATCTAATAAGTATTGCGTAAAAAAAAGAACATTTTAATGATCGCTCGTAAAAAGAAGTAACGATAGCTTACAGTTTCGTTAATTGAAATACTAACTCCGCTATATGCAGCGTAAAGAAAAAAAGAATTATTCCTGCACCGCAGCTGGAAGAACAGGTTTACAATATTGTTTGGACTACATCGCCAGGATTAGGTGGTACGCGCGCAACAAGCCCACTTTAATAGTACTCCGATTGCACATTTAATCAGAGGAAACAAGACGTCCCCTCTCCCCGCGGTATAACGTATATTTAATAGGCCAGTTTAAGGTTCTCATTCAAGGTGAAGTCTCGAATAAAATATCTATTCTCGGGCTTTGAATTATTACCTTTATCTCTTTCCAATCTATCGGGATGAACAGAACAGGCACTTACGCACTCCATTAAACAGGAACGACGATTATTATTCGCTTATCGACGAAACAAATCGATTCGTCGACGCCCGCGTTGTACGCGAAATCAAATTACCACGTACGCGATTTTTCACTCACCCCCCCCCCCCCCCCCCGACGATCGCATCTTCGCGAATATAATAAATATATGCTCGTCTTTCGGTCCGGCGTTAAGAATGAGACTTTTCTCGCTCGTCTTGAATTTCTTTTCGAATTACAAAAGTGCATTCATCGCTTAAAATCGATGTAAAAGCGCGGAGGGGAAAACGGATCCCTCTTCGAAAAGCATCCCGCAAAAACGAAAGAATCTCGGGATATCCTTCGCGAGGCGTTCAATTAAACCAGCATTAATTCTCGCGGAGCGTAAAAAAAAAAATAATGTCGAACATCATCCTCGTAATTTTTGAGAAAGTAGCGTTGCGTGGAAGAAAAAAAAGCCGTAAAAGGGGAGCAGCGTACGAGTGCATATACTTTCGTGTGCACGCGCGAGGGAAAGAGAGAATGAGCCAGAAGACCGTAACGGAAAACTCTCCTCCTCCTTCGATTGGGATCTCTGCCTTAAAAGCCGTGTCGAATCATAGGGGAGCGAGAGACGCGACGCCGATATTATATACTTTCATTTCTCGCCAAGTTTGATTCTTCGCGAAAAGCAATTGCAAACTGTTTGTCGTGTTTAATGCGAGTTGTGGATATAAATACAATGTTAAAACTCTCGACAGTACAATTTCGAATGGAATAAAACATCGTGCATAACGCAAAATTAGTCATTATAGCCCGTACGAATAATGAAGTTTAAAGCTCAATAAATGTTGTTACATCCTAATTATGTAAATTTACCTTAAAAGCATTTGTACAGATACATTTTGAAGACTTGGAAGTTTTACAACTACATTAAACTAATAACCGCAATAAACTTTTCCTTTCTCGGCGAACTTTTGTAGTTCTTTAACCTTGTTTCATATTTACCAGTGAGAATGTAAGACACACCGATAACTCGCGTATTTACCTTGCTCTCAAAGCTAACTTTTTTCCCCGGCCGAAATTAGCATATACGAACTTCCCGTTGATCCCTGCAGACGTTCCTTCAGATTCCGGGTAATCCCCCGCATACCGCGGCCGATAAAACTCGTAATGACTTCCTATACACCCAGCCGTAGAGCAGCAGAAGCCTAATGAAAGCTTGTAAAAAAAAATCGCCGCGCTTGATAATGCTCGCACGCGATGATGAGCCGCCAGCCTCTTACGTATAGGAAGCGGGAGAGAGAGAGAAAAAAAGGCATGCACACGCACACACTCTCTCGACAAAAAACTTCCGCCAGCTCCTTCGGGAAAATCAGTCTTATAGGCAGCTGCCGCCGCCGTCGCTGCAAAGTAACGCGCGGAGGGGGACAGGCCGGAAGCCGTTAGAATTGCTAATGACTCGGCGCGTATAGCGCCGACAAGTGCCTATCTCCTTTTGGCCTGGCATCTGGCCCAAATTCACCTGCGCCAAGCTCTTTCTCCCTGGCGGCACTCCTGGCTCCGACGGTCGACGGTCGATGGAAAATCGTTGTAACGAGCCAAAGCGAACGATGCGCCGAGTTTCGAAACATTTTCCTTCGGCTGATCAGTAGGTGTTCCTCGCGATTAACGTGCAATCTCGCAAACTGGAACGAAATTTCTGTCCGTTTGTTTTTGCAGGTGAAATTGGATCGATTTTTGATTGCTTCTTTATTGCCGCGCTTTTTAAATTCGACGGGCGTTGGGAAACGTGTTTATTAATTGAGTTAGGAAGGTTGTTGCTTTTATTATTAAATTAACATTTCTGCTAGTTTTTTAATTTAATGTCATAGATTCAGAATGTACGTGAGTTCGCAAACATAATCTCGACAAAAGTCATTTGAAGAAAATGTCGAAATGAAAGCTTTAACTTTTTTTTCGATTCTAAAACTGCGGCTTTCAATATTGATATGTAACAAGACTCGAGTTTTAATTTTTGATTTAAATTCAAATTACATATTTCCGCCTAAGATGAAATGAAAGAAGGCGCATAATCTGACGAAAATTTCTCTTAGATATATCTTCAAATCTAGTCCAATTAAAGTTATGACGATTAAATGAAATATCTTACGTATTCGTGCAGATATATTCAATAAAAGCATATCTAATATATAAATGTATAAAACTTTTTCAAGCGTATTTTAAAGAACTTTACATTTTCAACCTTTCGATTCGATAGGGAAAAATCCCGTTTCAATAAAAGCGTTTCATCTACAGCAGCGGCAGCCAGTAATGTCGCTTTTTCCCGTCTGGTGCAACTAAAGAAAGTAACTCCCCAGCTGGTCTTCCCGGTGTGGCCAAGTTACGCAGAACCCAACTGTACCTAGAGATCGAAATAGGTGATCCCTTGCATTCCGTCAAAGTCTCGACGGTTGCCGCGCGCCGCAAAAAAAAAAAGAAAAGCGGTAACGACCATCCGTCTCCCGTTTGGTATGGCCGCGCTCTCGAGCTCAGCGAGAGTTTTCAAGAGAGAAAAATCGTATAAACTTATATTTACACAATACTAATCGACGTTCTTTCCAGACTGTTTTTTTTTTTTATGGCAGCGGAGTAAAAGTTCAAGGTGCTTTTAACGGAGGAACGTATTTCCGAGCGTAGTTTTTCGCAAGAAGCGTTGGGAGATTTTTAAGAAGTATACGAAATGAAATTTCGTTTTTGCGGATAGCGGAGCTACCGCGAGTATTGGGCTCTTGAGTGGCATTTTGCTCGCAGTTTTTCCCTGGATTCCTCGGAGGATAAAATTTGTAAAATACGTAATTGTAAGCTTACTTCACTCTGACATCAGGTAACAATCAGTCCGCCTTGGCAAAAAGGGCCCTGTTTTTCGCGCAAACATTCTTCTCGCGTAAAATAGAAATATTACCGATGTTTAAACCGTTCCCTTTTTCTCCCCCTCCGCGAGTACGCGCTTTGAATTGTTTAAATTGTCAGTTATCTTAACGAAAGTATTGCTCCATTAACAAAGTCCTCTACCCCGCCGACCAACTTACGGACTCTTTAAACCTTATTTTTTTTTTCCACGACATAAAAATATTGATTGCAAAGCCCATGAGAAACTTGGAAATTTCACTAGTCACGGAACGCGACTCTTCTCGGAAAGCATAAAAACTTCTGCACCTTTTGCACGGTACGCTAGCCTGCATAAAAAAGGTCAAACGGGAATAAAAAAAAAAAAAAAAAAAAGCCGGGGAAAAAACCTATGAATCGTTACTGTATATACGAGTCGAACCGGTGTACGGCGGCACTAGAATACCTCCTGAATCCCCATCTACGGTCTCTCGGCCGATTCGGGAAATTTCTTTACCGATCCAGTCGCGCAAAAAAAAGCACACGGCGAAGAAACGTCGCGCGGAGAAAAGCTGGACCACCGCGAGAAAGTTTATTAAGCGGGAGAGAAATGTTTTGCCACTGCGGGCGCATGGGATTTATCTGCCGGTGTAGCCGCTATTGCCGAGTAATTCCTTGTACTGGCATGCCGGTAGGACAAGTACCCGTAAACGCGACTCCTTTTAATGACGGTTGAAAATTTTCACTCGATTCGCTTTACTCGGCGTCCATTAGATGGATTTAACGTCGATGCTTTCACTTTTCTTCAAATTTCAAGTTACGCGTTTTTAATCTTGCTGAATTTTTCGAAGCGATATATGGGTTTTAGCATTAATTACAAGCAAAGTGACAAGAAGATTGTTTAGAAGCAATAAAAATTGTGAATTATTCACTGCAGAAAAAAAAGCAAAAGTTTTAATGAATTTTTACACGTTCCGTCAGCTATTACGTTTTTTTCAAAGTACTTAGTAGGTTTAATTGACCGACAATAACAATTATCGCTTGATCGGGAATAAATTTTCTTTTCTGAAGGTTTAAATATAGTTTCCTTCACGAAAATAAGTAATAAATTTTTATACAATAAGTATAATCAATTAATCGATTTATTAATTCAAAGATTTCAATTAGCAATAATTAATAAATCGTAGTTTTTAGATTAATTTTAAATGGATTTCCTATTTAAGAAACAGATTAATTAAAGATAGAAATTGTACTTAAAATGTTTCTTTAAAAAAATTTTTATTTCATCTAAGCCAACGTGTATCTTTGATAGCAACTCGTTTTGCAATTATTTTAAAACCTGCAGGATCTCCAAGTGGAAACTGGATAGAAATCAGAAAGCTTGTTTTACAATTTTTCTTTTATTTCAAATGTGCTTTAATGGCGATAAAATACAGACACTTGTCTGATGAACGTTTTTTAAGTCAAAAAAGCATTTGAATACTTTTTATCGCTAAAGTAAATATGCATTTTAAGGTTTTTTCCATTTCATTATGAGTCAAACGGAATATAAATAATGCTTTATTATTCAAATTTTATTACTAATTTATTGTTTGCGAAGCAGTAAATCAACGATAGTAAAAAAAAGAAATTTAGTTTTTACGCGTCTGTAAGAACTGTCTTGACCCTCTTAGTAGTCACAAAGCATTCGCACAATGGCAGGAATGTTTTGCCAATTCATAGTCCAAACAAATACAACCAGAGTGCATTGGACTCGTTAATAGCCGGAGAGAAACATTAAAAGAATACCCACCGAGCTAGAAAAGAAAATATACCGACATCCAATTTCGTTTTTAATCAACAAACTGCGCAGGTCTATTGATATGCTAAAAAAAATAACCAGAAAAAAAAAGCGATCACCCTTCGAAAATGTTACTAAAACCGTCGAAGAAACCCAACGTCGAGAAGCCCTCGAAGCCTTACTCCCTATTGCCACTTAACGCTTCTTTAATTTTCTGGCCAACATGGCGAGGCTCCCAGTGGCGTATATACTAGGCGTCCTCGCCTACGCCTCGAATTCCGCTCGCTGCCGCGAGCGGCAGGTAGAACGAAGGGAGCCCGAAAAGATGCACCTGCGGCAACGGAAGCGGCCGATTATAAATGAAGAGAGCCCGAAAAAGTGCCCGCTGCAGGCACATGTGCACGACGGCCGCGGCAGGTTCTCCGACGGACTCTTTCCTTTCGCGCGTGTGTGTGTTTTTTTTTCTTTTATTTTTCTTTCTCTTGTTTAAACCCGCGGCAAGACAATGTTTGTCGTTACTTACGAACGGCCTCTTTTGTGTTGTTACGTGCTTAGAGGGAATGTGGTTTTTCCCTTCAACTTGGGCGGATACGGTATGTTTGAGTTTTGAAAAGATATCTTTTTCAAGGAAAAGAAAGTTGGAAAAGGATTGTTCGTGTGTAATTGTTGCACGGAATTAAATCTCATTTGTTTTTTTTAAGTAAATATCTAATTTTTTGAGAGAAGAGTTGAAATCTTATACAAAAACATGATAACCCCTTTCACCCAGGCTTATTAATTGAAAAGCCGCAATTAATTATGACAAATTAATTCTTACGAACGGCAGCCAATTCGGTCGTTTAACATTTCTTTTACATTTCAATAACTCATTCGGACCTAAACTCTTTCACCTCGCACGAGTTTCGTGCTCGTGAACGGGTCCTCTCTTTTTACTTTCATCGTGCATCTCCATTTCTCAGGCTCATTCTTTTACCAGGTATACATATATCCCTTCCACCGTTCTGACAGGGCTCGAATGAAGAAAGAGAGAATCGCGTGAAACGATCCCGTGGGTTTCTCTCCGCTCGACATCATTACCGCATCTCTCTTTCTCTCTTCGTGCGGAGCTGGGAAAAAAAAAAGAATCTGGAAAATCTCCCAAGCTTGGAATCCCGCAGGGCGCGCAGGTTCCTTTATACTCGTATGACTCGACGAAAGAAAGCAGGATTAAAACGACGCAATTTCGGAGAAGGTTGGAGCGTCGTTAAGAAATCAGTTCGTCGAGCGATTTGAGGATGCATTTTGTTTGTAGCGACGTATCGAATTCGAAATTTTCCTTCTTTTTTTTTTACGCGCGCGGTTAAGCTAACACGAAGTAAAAGTAAGAACGCGTACGGAGATTTCTCTTTCGAAAGAAAAAGTCCGAGAATAGATAGGTGAAGATTGATTAGTGCCAATTAGATGGCGAGAGATACGCTGGGAGACATAGAAAAACAACGAACCCGTTGACAGCTAAATTAGTTGCGTTAGGATGGAGAATTTAGCGAGAAATTCCTATGAGCCTCATTACGATGAAAATATGTGAGAAATGTATTTTTGACATCATGCATTGTTTTGGATAGTGATAATAATGATAATATTAAATGAATCAGAATGTTTTTTTAAGAAAATTATACATACGGATGAATTTAAATCAATAAGCGCTCGAAAAAGATCCAATAAATTTTCGAAAGGATATGTAAATGCGCGCTTAATAGCAAAAACTGATATGTTTTAGAAGACCCGTCTACTGTTTATTTGTTATATTTTGTAGGTACTTTCACTAAAATGTAAATAATTTTTTTGCCTACATAGTATTTCGATCTTAATGCATTAACCTCAATTTCTGTTTTGCAAAAATAATTACTTTTTGAACAGTATGTAAATCATTACTTTCTTAATTTTTGAATAAGTATCTGAATTTTTATTAAAATTTAATGTAAAACAGAATATTCAAAAATCTCATCAATTTATTTTATAAAAAATTATTTATCAAAAATGTATGAGGGAAAGCATATTGTGAGGATAGATTGCAACAACGAGTACAAAAAGAAGTTCTAAAGATATTCACTGTTAATTGATGATTATCAATAAATATCTTCGGAATTAAAAATTTTATCAGAATTATTCGTTCGCCATATGGCCCTTTATTCCACGACACAAGTTATAAGTATTCGAGAAGTCTCGAAAACAGCCAGTATACAAATCAATTTCAGTCTCGGCTCGTTGCAGACAAACAAAAATGCGAAAGAAAACGAAGAAGCAGCCCAGCGACCATAACAAGAGGAGAGAAAAAAGGAGCGCATAAAACGTCCGAGGCAGATAAAAGCGGACGGCCGATGTGCGAGCGTGTAGGTATACTTCTCGCCCCGCCGGAAACGCAGATATAGATTTCGCGCACCGATGCGGTATGTTCGCTTTCAAGAAAGGCAGAAGGCAAAAAAGTAAGCTGGAAGAGGTGACGGGAGTGTACGTGTATGTGTGCGCGGCGCGATCGCTTCGGGGCCGGTTCCGCGCCTGGTCAGACCTCTTCCGGCTCGCCGTCATTTCCACATCATTGTCGTGTCAATTTTTATACGCGGCTTGTCTTACTTTTCACGAGAAAGGTCTAATGAACCTTTTTCCGACGCGTTTTGTAAGCTGAATTGTGAAAGAAACTTTTTTTTTCGTACGCTTCAATATACAAGCTCGCGAGTTTTAAATTTGATTACGATGGAGCAAAGTGCTGTACTTACGATGAGAAAGTTCCGGAAAATGGTTTCGTAGGTCATTTTTGCAGTACCAGACTTTCTTCGGAAATGAATTAGAATGTCAAAGAAGTACGAAAGAAAAAGAAAATAATCAATTTTCTATAAAATAACAATTTTAAGCGTCAATTCGAAGCGGCGTAATTGCGTAACACTTATGAATTAAGTGCAGCGGAATCCACCGTAAACCGCGGATGACTAATTCCTGCCTTCATTAGAGCGCTGCGCGTCCATGGCAAAAGTTATTGGAGCATACATTTCGTGAAAATCAGAACGAAAATAAGTGCAGCCGCCACAGCTCGATATCCGAAGGAGGGAGGCGCTCGACGTTTTCCAGCCGAGAATTCCAGCCACCCGATATAATAACGACTCCCGAATCGAGAGGTCAGACCCGCGGAGCCCCGCAACTTTGGAATTTTCGCGCACCACCCATATTATGCGCGCACAATATTCCCTTTTTTTTCTTCCGCTCCCGCAGCGCGTGGCGCATTGCCGGTATCTAATGGCGCGCACGATAAATCGCTCGGACAATCGCGCGTTGTTGTTGCTCTCGCACAGCTGCGCGCACGCGCATTCGTACATATATATATATAAATAAGGTAGGTATAACATAATCGCGCGCTCGGGAATCCGGTCACGACGTCTCCCGGCTCGCGCTCGAGCTCGTGAATGAGTAATCGCACACGTGAGTTCGCTGTGGTAATGCGACTTTTTGGACGGGGAGGCTATTGCGGCTCGAGGAAGTGAGTAATTTGAAAATTAGAGTGAACGCTTTTGGCGAACGGTTTTCGATTGCATTTCTACGCAGAAGCGGAGAAAACGCGATCTCCTCCGAGGCTTCTTAATTAATACCGTGCGAAGGTACGAAAAAATATTGTTCTGATCGATATGTTTAGTGGTTCATGCTTTCTACAGTGGAAAAGTTCTTTACTGTAATTAGACATCGGCGTTTTTTTAATGCAAGGAACGGTTATAACCGTGATATTAAAATAGAAAACTTCTATTTTAAATTCTATACCCGCAATCTGCAACTCCAGACTGTCAATCGATATATTAGTTCGAAGAAATTTATTTCTAATTAATTGTTGTATCGTCTTATTATGTAATATTAAATTACATTTATTGCAGATATAAAAATATTATTTTTACCTAATACAAGGAAATTTAAGAGAAATTGTAAAAAAAAATAATAAGTAATTAAAACATAATGATGAGCTTTCAAAATTATGTAAAACAATTCGCTGTATTACATGCAATATTAATATAATAGTTTTGTGGATGTGCGGTAACCGATTTGCACAATATTTAACAGTATGGTGCTTGGAGCATATTATTTTTTATAAAACTGGTAATACCGTTAAATTTTTATCGTTAAATTTTAATATTGCGTTATAGTTCCGTATAATAATTTCAACGATATAAATAGTTAATATCTTGCGGGACTCTTTCCTACTTGCAATTAATGAAAGAAGGAAATGCATGTAATAAAGATGCGATCATAATAAATTACTTTAGATCCATGTATATAAAACAATTTTTTTTCCCCTTAAATTTTAAATATATGTTATTAACGGTCTATAGGTAAATGCGTTTCATTAAAGTATTAACCCTATTTAATATATTTATAATAGTGTAATTTTTGTAATTATAAGTAAAAATACTTCGAATTTAGTATCATTGTATATCTAGATAAATGTTTATTAATAAACTTACATTATTGTTGTTACATAATATTATCTGTAATTATCAAATAATTATAAGTCGGCCTTCGTTAAAATTCATCAGACTAATAACGAAACAATATTATTTAGATAGTTAATAATAGGAAAACACTAACAAGGAGAGTCTCGTCCGTTTGTGTCACAAATTTTGCTGTAATTTTGGGATACGAATAAGAAAGAAACATGTCTATTCAAAATCTCTTTATTTTTCAAAAACTATCTAAACGTTCTTTTAGCTAAGATCTAAGAAAAATCGATGTTTATTCAATCACTTACTACTCTCTGACATTTAATTGTATAAGAGTATTTGAAAGGCAAGATCAAATTCTATCTGTTGAAAAAAATTATGCAAAAATCAATATTTATTTAAAAGTTATAGAGAAAAATTCACCTTTCGAGTACCATTCATTAAACTACTCTCCAATTAATCAGTAAGTAAAACGAATCATTTAACTGAATCAAAACGTTTCAAAGTTGCAACAAAATCTGCGAAGCAAACGTCTCTCCTCTCCATAATCGCAAGTACATTACAGCGTTCAATTAAATATTTCTCCATCAACCCTTCTTACGAAATTGAGCCTCCCGCAGCTCCAGTAATTTCCTGAAATTAACCCTCAATCCTCTCCTTTAGTTTCATCTTTCACTCCCCTTCCGATCCCCAGTCGCGGGCGGACGCCTCAAGTAGGATCGTAGCGAGATCCCGCACCGTAATGCAGAATGCGCCGATCTCCCTGCCCTCGTCCCTTTATCCCATCCAGAAATAGAAGGGACTATATACCCACACAGGGCCCAAGAGAGAGAGAGAGAGAGAGAGAGAGAGAGAGAAATGCTCGGGACGACGTAGCACGTCCGTGAAATGCAAATTCCGCGAGCTGCGCGACCCAGATTAAGAGTGCACATACTCTCGTGTATCCACACACACACACACACACACACACTTATAGCTACGTTCTCCAAAAGCCTTTGCCTCCGAGCCGCTCGCCTTCTCTCCGCGTCCTCTCTCTCTCTGTCTTTCTCTCTCTCTGCCGGCGCGCGAGGGGGGAAAGAACGCGGTGGCGGTGGCGAGCGCGCGCGTTTTCAGTTGTTCGAGCGTCGTCGCCACGGCGAGCTGACGCGCTTGCAGCCGGAGAGAGACGCTTTTTCGCTCGCCTTCTTACCGCCGCCGCTGCGCCACGGTTTCGCGTGCAAAACCGAGTTCGCGAGCGGTGCACACCGTGGCCCGATTCTTCCTCTTTTTTTTGTTTACCCTCTTCGCCCGCGCGATTTTCTTTGTGTGCCCCGAAGAGATTTTAGTGCGACACTATAAGGCCCGGTTTTATAGCTTCGTTAGCGAGCCGAACGTGTCTGCTTTCGGCTCTGCGGTAGAAAAACGTTTGTCTCTCTGCAGACGTATGTTTATATACCATTATTCGTTTTGTGACATTGTGTGGAAATTATTTCTGCTTTGATCGGGATCTGCATGGATTGCGTTTCCCGCTCCGCGATGTGCGCGAATATTGTTATTGCAAGGGGTGTGATAATTAGTGCGGTTACTTAATGTTTCATAACAATAGATAAATTATTCAACAAATGACTTTTCAATTCTGTGAACGTAAACACGAGCACAGATTTCACCTGTAATATCGAAAAATATTTTTTATTTGCCTAATTTGGTATATTTTAAATAAAAAATGTGATACCGAGTTAATTGACTGTGGAGAACCGATATGATCTAGAGTATGAAAGTAGTGAAATGAAATTTCGAAATAATAGGAGGTCCCACTTAACGAGCCCATTCTTCTAAAGCATTCCGACTAATTTTAATAAAACCTAAATTTGAGTAAAACTTATATATACCGCCTTGAGAACGTAGCGCGTCTATGCATCGAATAATAAACCTAATTCTCTTGCTTTTTGAATAGGACGTGAAATAAGTGGTTCTTCTTTAAGGGGGTATGATACCGAAAAAATTTCAAAAAATGGAAATTTTTTTTATTATATATTTTAATTGTATATGTTATA
>JAWWEO010000045.1:9663789-9789282 GCA_035582975.1 Ormyrus labotus | reverse complement strand
ATTTGTTATTAATTAATTTATGTATTTTTCAGGTCAATTTTGCAAGAGAAGAAAATGGGTATCATACCCCCTTAAGTGCTCACCAGTTGACTTTCGAAAGTATCGGATAACGGACCAAAAAGTTTTCCGCTTTATAGCTTTCATAATTCGTCGCAAAATATATTAGCAAACAAAACTTTGTTTAGAGAGCTATTGGTAACGTTCAACGACTCTACTCCCAATAATATTTATGCCCGACGAAAACTGTCGTTTCGAAGTCGTGCGTGAAAATAAATTTAAAATCTATACATTGGTAAACACGAATTAGCTCGCGGCAAAAAATCCCGGTCGCAGCCCTAACGACAGCCGTAATCTGGGAAAGGGATATTTTATTGACGGTATTTAAGCGATTACTGTATACGCTCGAAGGGTTAGGTAGGCACTTTCGGTTAATGGTCTCCTTGGGAAACGATGACATTATACCCGCGCTCCTTTGCCTGGCCTCTCTCTCTCTCTCTCTCTCTCTCTCGTGCAAAGGAGCAAAAGAGGCCTAATCAAATTTTTCCATCCTATGGTTATGCACTAATGAGCGATGCTCTCTCGCGTCGAGAGCCAGATTGTCTTGTTAAATCGAGCCCATTAACGATTCTCGTATTGCTCTCGATTGCGGTGAAAAGCGCATCTCGAAATCCTTCGCTGACGATCGTTCCGTTGCCCGATTATTTTTCTCCTCGAATGCCGAAATCGATCTTTGATTGTGCGAGACAACAACAAAAAAAAAAGCGCACCGTATAAAATTTACGGCGAAAGTGACGAGTTGCGTTATGTGCGTACGCGCGTCAAACTTGTCATTGCGATTAGTTATTTTTTCGGGCGGAGGGTCGTATCACGTCTTGATTCTCGTTACACGTTTATTTCGTAAAAGTGAAAGGTGTGTATACCTACGCGTGTAAAAAGTAAATAATTCGTGACTGCGGATAGTTTTTAAAAAATTTTCCATCTTTCGCCAGAGTTTTGACCCGCGCGCGCAAAGTCTATATAAAAATAACGACTCCGCTCTCCGTTCGCGCTTTCCTCGTTTCGCGCTGCGCGAAAATAATAGAACCCCGCATTCTGGCATCGTATTTAATAACTTCCAGGCCGTCGTTTATAAGAAGGAATTTTCTTAGCTTACCATTGTAAAAAGGACAGCTTCAATTACATGCACGAAGGAAAGCACTCTTGAACATTGAGAAAAGCTAAAAGCATTTCATAATTACAACTCCTGCATCGGTACTTTGCGTACTTAATAATCAAATTGGTGGATAATTTCATTTCATTCGTTATCCATTTTCGTTCGCTTACATCCGTACAGCGAGTTCACTATCCCGGGAACCAGCGCAACCCATTACGAATTATAACTCTCAGAATCCGTTCCAAGATATACATAGCAGCCTCGATACTTCGTAGAATCGGACAAAAAAATTACATAATCCAATACCGCGCGAGAGGTTCAAACGATAAAAAAGCGTTTGCATTGCGCGCCTCTCCCTTCGCCGCGAGCCCATAAGCGAGAGAGAGAGAGAGAGAGAGAGCAGAAAGGAAAGGAATTCCGTCGAGAACGTCGAGGGCGTCGAGTTCCGCATCCTTCGTAAGGCCGTCCGTCGCGTCGATGATCTCTGTATTCCGCTTGATTGTGACCGCCGCTGGTCAGGCCGCGCGGCGCACTCGGAAAATGCTCTCGGCGGGATTGCCGCACTTGCGCAAGTACGATATTGCGTGTCTCGCGGGTATATTCGCCATCTGGACCCTGACGGTTAGGAGACGAGAGGAGAAACGGAGTTACGAGATGGGAATGCCGCGCGGACTGGATCGTTACGGCTGTATGCTTTACTTATTATTATCGCGCGCGACGTGCGTCCTGGCCCCTGCACGTGTGTGTCCGAGTGACGCAAGGCACGGAGAGAAATTACCGTCGCTTCCCTTTCTGGGCTCTCTGCGAACAACGGAGGAGATTTTAATCTGCTCGTTACTCATGCAAGATGGAAAGGATGCTGCGTCGCTCGTTTTGCTGTTAATTCGGGCGCGTGATTTTTCGAGGATCGTTGCCGAATGTCTTTGCGTTCGACGCGGGTACCTGTTTGTTTGCGGTCTCGACTTTTTCTTCTTGGGTTGCGCAATGCTTCGCCGGGAAAGAACTATTGAAGCGAAATTCATATTTGCATTCGAGGCAGAGTTTACTTTATTGTTTAGCAGGTTTGTTTTCATCATTTCGCGTTGCGTCACACGTGATTAGCACTATTCAGCGTTTAAAGCGAGAAGCGAGAGAAAAAAAAAACGTTCGTCTCTTGATATTTTTTTACTCTAATTTTATTTCTACCGCAACTGATTCTCGGAAATTTTATACGCAGCGAATACGCAGTCGTCAAAAGTCAGGTAGTGCAGATAATTACTGCATACGATTCTTCTGCCGATGCGTCATAAGCATTATGATTTCTTGCGTCTCTACAAGGATTTTATCGAAGTTGGTATTTAAGCAACATCTGCTCGCATATTCATCGATAACGAAAATAATTTCCCATCGCCTTTCATACAATACCGTATCTTCAATATCCTGCAGATTGTAATTCAATAAAAAAAAAAAAAAAGATTCCAGGCACAATACTCCGAAAGTCATTGAAATTAGTGCGATTGTAAACCTGCTTAAAACGCACACAGGCGGAGGAGCCACTTTCGCCGATGCACACAACGGTGCGCGCGCTCAATAGCGCCCGAAATCGCCCTATGAATCATGCCGACGTTTTTGTTCGCGGCGCACACCTTCCGTACCCCCGTGAAAAGAAGTCTTCCCGGCCCGATATATCCAGAAATTCCCTTACCCGCTGATAAACAAAGGACAAATTTCGAAATCGTACCACGTTCTCTCGCGAGGCATCGCCGAGGGGGAAGGGGGGAGAAGAAGAGAATAGGCTCGTTTTATGTAAGAGCATCTGCTTCTTTCGATAGCGGCGGGACTTGCCGCGGATCGCCAACACAACGGCGCGTACATATATCCCCGGATAGGCTCGCACGCCTCGCCAATCGACTTAACAATGTGGCAAAAACAAACTGCTCGCGCGTTATGCAAGCAGAGTGTACAGCTTCTTCATTCTGCCGGCGCGCGAAGGGAGAGAGATAGAGGAGAAACGATTTTCTATCGATAGCCGGTATTGTTTTTCTGCCGTCTTCGGAAAAATCGTCATTGTTTCGGTAAAGTTCGTAAACAGCTAAGTCGATACAGATTTGTTTCGTGTAAAATTAATCGTTTCCCGATAATTTATGGTGTGTAATCGTTTAATTTCAAATTTAGCGATGAAAGATTATGAATCGAATTTCTGTTGCGCTAATTGTATTTTCAAATCTTAAATAAATCTGCTGTCATCGATTTGCCTTGGCTAATCGAAGAAAACAATCTTTCATTATGCAACGTGGTTGATAATTTAATCCTCTTCCTCGACGAGCGTTTTGCAAATGAAAAACTAGAAAAAAAAGGAGGAAAATATCGTCGAGCTCTTCTTTATTAAAAATAAAATTTATCACTACTTTTATTCGGTCTTGCTGGCTTACGTAAAATTTGAATTCCTTCTCGTGAAGTCTATATATTAGTTTTATGAAGTTCTCTTATCTTGTAACTGCGATATACAGTACTAAAGAGAACGTTAAATTGGCCATCAATATGAGTAGAAGTCAGGGCATTGCGTTTCTGAATTATTTGTTCAACGTCCTTGTATACTTTTTCTTGCTCTCGAAAACCTTACTATTTCATTAATTCATTAGTTTATAACCAGAAATACTCATACGGACTACATCTAGAATTGGATCTTTCTCGGAAAGCGCCGCATTACCCGAGTGGCAATGAAAATTACCTTCTCAAATGCGGCTTATCTTTTTCCTCCTATTTTCGGAACACCCGGCTTGTTTGCGTATTCACAAAAGAGGCGTTCGGACTCGGGTGCGAGTTGTTTTTCGCGCGCAGGCGCGTCTGTTCGTGCCGCGGAATAATCGTAATGAAAGGTGCTGCTTCATTGTCCTGACGAGGTCGGATCTCACGAGTTTTCTCACGGTAGTGAAGCGCCGGGGCGACGCGAGAGTCAGGAAGAGAGAAGATGCTCGAACTTGGTCTCATCTCCCACTCTCTCTCTCTCTGTCCCTGTCTCTCTCTCTCGTTCCCTGAAGCGGCTCGGTGCTCGGAGGGAGGAATTTCCTCCTTCCGCTATCTACATCTTGGACTCGGCGCGCGTGGTGAAGTCGCCTCATAGAGAGCAGCGAATTAGAAGCGACCGAAATTAAGAAGATTCATTGAAATACCGCCCTCGGGGCGCAATGTTAATTAGATTTTTCGAGTGCGATAGTCTTTTTCTCCGTTGTCGGGTTTGGTTGGGAAGTTATTTGCTTACGTGCTGAAATCGGTGAAAGGTGATAATTAGCGTTGAACATGAGCATCGTGCGTATATTCTTGCTTTGCCAAAAGATTTCATTTTATTTGAACAATCGCAAATTGTTTTGCAACCTATATTAGGAATAATAAATGCAGCCACTGGTGTCCAGTTACTAGATCTTGGTACAAATGCAAGTATTCTTTGACCAACAAAATAAGATGCACGTTTCTACATTTTTTCCATTGACATCTTGTATAACGAAGGGGATAAACCTTTTTTGAAAAATCTAGAGTAAATTCGTGCTTATACTTTTATTGCATTTTTTATTCATCACACTAAGAACGCAAATTTCCATTAGATTTTTCAAAAAAGTTTTCTACCTAAGTTACTAAGGTTCCAATGGACAAATCGCCGAGACGCGTGTGCTCATTTATTGATTAAAGAATTGTTACACTTTCTTGCAATTACACCAAGGTCCGTGAACCAGTGACCAGAGAGACCCTCTGCTTGTTAGTAAAAATAAAGCATAATACAAAAGAAGCAGTACCGGCTGTTCATTGAAATATGCATTTGACCTCGTTTCGCTTTGTATATTCAGTCGACGGACCATGCTTACATACATAACCCATTGCCGTAAGGATATTCGATTTATCTAGGACAGGCCACTCGAGCCTCGCAATATCACTGCTGACAAATACCTCGTAATCGCGTCGCGCTCTCTCTCTCTCTCTCTCTCTCTCTTTCTCGAATGACTCGATGAAACAAACCTCTTGACTTTAAGACGTAGCAACCTTCGGGCAAACAGCAAGCCGGTCTTGACGACGATGATAATGACGATGTGACCTCTTGTTGTCTCATCGCGGAACCGAAACGTAATTTCCTCTCTCCCGATGCGCTCGTTATACAAAGCAAAAATAATTTCCACACGAAGAGATGATGAATATTATTGGAGAAAGTCTCTCGCTGCGCGGTGTGCCGCATTCGATGTATCGATGCAAGAAGTTTCAGTCTCGAGACTTTGCGTCTTTGCGTCTTAAAGGATTATTTCTTTTTATCAACCTTCAAGTAAACCGGCACGAATTATTAGAGTCAATGTCAATGGATGAAAAAAAAATTTCATTTTGCCTTTGCGATGGACGTTGATAAAAATTAATATTCCTTGAGCACACGATGTAGCAATCACGTATAATATCAGTGTGTTTTCAAATATTTAGCATTTCGCAACCGCAATGAACAAGATCTAATATGAAAGTGCGCGATAAATTTCGCGTGTGAATCATCAGATGCCGCCTACGTAGCTGACACCTGAACTTTTCTTCGTAAGCAATAAACTCCTGCATTCAAGATGATGATGGAACGAGAGGTAACCGACTCGGAAGGCGTCTTCTCCCGCCGTCTTTCGAGCAATTGGGCCGAACTCCCGCAGACATTGCGCAAGAGGCAGAAGCATCGGCCGGAAATTCTTAGCCAATTCACGGACATGTCCGAATCCGAATGTGAATATCGTCGCGTCGAGAGCAGCATTGGCCATTATCAAAATAACAACAATCACGGAGGTAACAAGCGGGTTGTCAAACGCTCGGAATTCCTCAGGAGACTGGAAAATCGAAATCTTTTGCATCTCCAGCAACAGCCACATCAACAGCACATACAGTACCAGTCGCATCAAGTGCCGCAGCAGTACAAGAGACCGATGTCGGATTACAGACTGCGATACGAAGCGCAGGATATCAGGCCTCGGAGCCTAATTAATCTGGACAAGGTCAATTCTAACTTCAACGAAAAATACACCGCCAAGCTCAACTTTTCCGATGACGAAAGAAAGACCAACTCCCCGGACAGTTTGCTCGTAAGATCGTCCGAATCCGAGTCCAGCATGAGCGACGAATACGGACACACGGATGATTCGGGTGCGATTCTAGAAAAAGCTCCGTCCTACGATAAGAAACGTAACTCTGTCAAATCATTTCAAAGCGAGCAGCAATCGATTCCGTTGAGACACAGATTCGCCAAGTTCTTTACCAAAAATAACGATGAACCAAAAAGCTACAACGGCAAACACGCTGAACCCGGCAAATTGGACGTTAACAAAAACAATTTGAATCATTTTAAACCGGCCAAGAAGGACAACGTAGGTCATAAATTTGAATACGAAAATATCCCGAGGATAGATATAGCAAAACTCGAGCAAAGAAACCAAAGCTCCTGCGGAATGTGGAAGGGAAATGACAACAGAAATTCCGCTTCGCCCATTCAAGCGCACTATCAGCAGCAACCCACGATAGAACAACTTCGTATGGAGGAAGGTTGTCAATTAAGGAACCGCAGAAATTCTGTGAATTCTGCTTTCAGCGGTGACAATCAAAATAAAAGTCCGGATGAATTAAGACTGGAAGGATTGATTAAAGATTTTTATAAGAACGAAGAAACAAACGACGGGGACGATAGGAAGCTCTTGAAAATGGAGACGATCACGGAGGAGAAAGATGGCAGCAAATTGAGCGTGCGGGAAATTCTGAAGAGATTTGAAGAGCTGAGGTCGCAGAACGAGTCGCAATTGATGGACGAGAAATCGAGTGATAAAACCCTCACCACTATTCAAGAAACTCTCAAGAAACTTGATGAGAAGGTTAAAAGCTATCAGGTGCTTATTTGATTTTTTATTACTTTTGTTGACATGTAGAAACGTTTAGGTATATCTTGTTTTATTAAGATTACTTTAATAGGACATAATGGGACGAGAAAGTTATTAATAGGATTAATTTCTGTGATTGACAGCCGATAGAAAGTTGTAGAATTAATTTAGAAGTTGTAATATGGTACTAAATACATTATTGGTGATCTTTAAAAAATATTTACAAGAAAAGAATTGAATTGCTTTTTAATGACTTGTGAATGTAGAAGTTACAAAGAACATTCACAAAAACTGTTTTAAAAAAATTATAAGTGAGAGTAGAAAGTAAAAGGAGATTTTCGATTTTTTTATGCCTTTTAACTAATAATATGACAAACGATGAACAAATTTTATTCATTTATATAATCGAAAATTAAAGCAAAAGTATAAAATAGCCTTTTTTTGTAATGAAAATTTCTTATCACACTAAGTATGATAAAATATATATTATGTTGAAATGAAAGTGAATTAGAAACTTTCTAATTATATCTATCAATTTATATTTTAAAACTTTAGATTACCCAAAAATTATTTTTCAATAACCCCTTAAATGGATTAGCTATATATATATTGTTTAAATATTTAAATAAAAATAAATAATTCGTTTAACCACCATTGCGAATACTATCAGCCTAAGCCACACCTAGATGCAATCAATAAATTTTTTGCTTCCGCTTTGCGGCATTTTCTGCCGAAGCCAGTGACCGTTCATTTGAAAATCAGAATTATATTCCTTCAATAAAACCATTTCCGCGTAAATTATGTTTTTCGCCTTCCTTTCGACATTTCTGCTTTTTTTTTCCCCGACGCGTGGTGGCATCGAAAAAATTTTTAAGACTTTCGCCGATTAATCTTAAAGGCAGAGGGGTTCTTCGACTCGCAAGTCAGTGTTCACCTTTCACTGCAGAATGTGAAATTCAGAACGGAAGCAACTGTTTTGCGGGTCGTCGTTAATGTTGACTTTATAAACGCGGAGAGTTCGAGTCACTCTTTCTTTATCTTCTTTCTTTCCTGTTTCTCGAAAAATCTGCTTCTCTAAACACGTAAAAAAGTGAAAAATGAGAAATAGCAGATTAAGGCGGCGAGGTCGCCAATGATAAAGGGGAAGAGCCGCTGCTTTCTCAATTTAAATATTCGAAGGAGCAATTGATTCCCGTTGCAAATTTATGTGAATGTGAAATAGTAGAGCCGATAATTATTATGTACAAAATTCTTTGAACTTTTAACTAAAAAAGAACAAATAATTAAATATACGTACAAAACATCATAAATTTTTTCAAAAAATTATGAACATTTATAAAGTAGAAAAATAATAAAATAAACGTAAAACCTTTCCTCAATTATAGTGGCGGTCAATCTTATTACGATAATTAATTAACACAAAGCGAGAACTTCCCAAAATTTCTTCATAAATTACACGGGTTCGCACAGCGTGTGATTCTACGTAAATCAGGTTTTCCTTTACACCTTCACACGGACGACAGTCTGATTTTTATCTAAACTTTACCGTTTCCAGAGCGATTGAGGCATTATTTAACCAGTTATATTCATCTCAGTCCGGATTATCCCAACTGCACCGTTCGATGTAATTTGTTTCACGTCGTGATTCTAAAGACGTAACAAGTTTCGTTCAATGGACTGAAACATATTGTTTATAGTTATTATTTCACGGTTGTAGTTCGCATAAATTGACTGCAATGCACTTAATAATGTCGACTACATCTTTAATCACATTCTTAGAATTTCAAAATTTTCGACTATCATTTTTTGCAAAAATAAGGTTTAAGCGCGTTTAGTTATCAAGAACGATTAGTTAGAAAATACATAACAGTTTAAAACGTTAAAGCCAGGGATAATTTTCTCATACCGGTCAACCTAATGTATCCCTCTCGAATTTATCTCGTATCGTACCCACATTCCTCGGCAAAACAAACCAAACGCCATCCGAGTCGCGAAACTCCTTCACCTTCGCCGCAGCGGGAGGCAAATAAGCCAACGGATTTCCACAATTACTTGAGAAATGTAACGCGAGCCAAAGAAATTCCCGCACCTGTAGGGCGTGTACACGTTACACGTATACGTATATATGTACTCGCGGAGGTCGTCGACCGTGGGCCTCGAGATAAAGTTTCGTTTTGCTCTTATTGCATTCGCTAACGCGCGCCTGCGCCGTTACGCCGCAAGGTGGAGGCTGAATAACCCAACTTTTTTCCCTCTCTCTCTCTCCCTCTCTCTCTTCCTCGGCGGCTTTTTTCCCTCCCTCTTTGCCTCCGCATGCTAATACTCATCCGTTGCGTGACATGAGCCCTATCTGGCGCTGCTGGGCAATCGAGGGAAAGGGAGAGATTGCGAATTATACACCTTTCATTCAAGCTCGCTGACGATGCAACGTACAGGAGGTTTCGAGCTTTTTTTTTTATTTAGTTATCGAAATTAAACGGCTTTGCCGAGATGCTTTGGTTTGATTCGGAATTTATTTTTTCGGTATAAATGAACAATAGAGGGATTTTTCATAAAGTATGTATAACAGACTTCTACCAAATAATGAATTTCGCTCATTTGGTTAATCGTTTAGTTTAAAATTTATTTGAATATTTTACTTAAAGCTGTATCAGTACTTAATAATAGACGTATCACTTAGAAGCAAGTAACAAGAAAACAAGTTTATATTTATTATTTACAATTAGCATAAATCAAACAGTATAAGCTTCGATCCTTCCAAAACCCAAAAATCACGCCGACAATAAATAATTGTAAACCTAAGAAAATCCAGTCGCGATAAAAGCTAGAAACTGCAAACTACTTTCTAGTCGCGCCTCATCCTACATTCGCGTTTTCTAATAAGGAATTTCATTAATGCCGTTAATAATAAGCAAAAGAAGCCCGCGCGCGCGCAAAAAGAATCCCCGCATAAAAGGAGCCGTATCCTGTACACTTGCCGGTCCGTGCTTATTATAAATATATCCGACGAGAAAAAGAGCCGCTTGGCGCTTCTCCAAAACGAAAGAAAAAAAAAAAAAAAAAAAAGACAGGCTCTCTCTCGAACCCGCGTTAAGAGGCTTAACTGTACAAGCGCAACTGCATCGGCGATGCTCATATCTGCGGATTATCTGGGTCAGGGTCGACGACGTATCCGCGCCGCGAATTCATCTCGCTCGTACATGTACGCGTATGTGCATGCACGCGCGTCGCTCGGGTATCTAGGACGCGGCGAAATTACTTTTCCGACTAGTCCGTCTCCTTTCGCCCGCGTCTTAAGGGGGGGAAAAAAAGGCGGAAGTTTAATGTATAGGTAATTTCGTGAACGCCGCAAGCTGGGAAAATTACCGGGAGACGATGCTCGAGCGCAGGCACGCGGGTAGTTTGCACGAGGGACAAGAAGCTTTGATGTAATGGTGTCTTCTTTGAGCGGATAAGCTGATCGGTATTTCGCGGAATAGAGCGGATTTCGGTTTGGAATGAGGAGGTAATAAAGCGTTTTTCACGGCTTCAATTCAGGTGGCTTGTTTCGAATGCAATGAAACGCTGCAGTTAATTATATAGTTACTCTTTATTTGAACTTGTGCAAAAAAAAAAAAAAATTATTGTGAAAGCCCGGGGAAAGACAGGATTCTTCTTTTATATAAGAGCGCATAAACTGAACTTTAATTACTCTTGGCCAAAGAATGTGAAAGCTGCCCAAGCTACCTGTCACTCAAAAATTAATAAGTAACAAAAATTTACTATTTAATTAATTAACGTGTAACGTCCATTTGAATAAGCAAAGTTAAAAAAAGAAAATGATTAAGTACAGTCCCGTAATCACCATTAAATTTTGCACTAATTTTACTAGAAAGTTTCAAAGTACATTTTTTGACACGGCATATACCTCCCAAGTGCAATTACCAATTGTTGCATCAAAAATCGTCATTAGAAATATGAATAATATAAAATAAAATTACACTGTGCGATAGTTTATGCAATATGCTCGAGGCCCTTAGAGGCATTATTACTGAACTTCAATAAAAAGCTTATTTTAAATATCTTCAAACACTACTATTAAATCGGCGATCTTAAAAGAACCTTCTTCTTCCTGCTCGATCTTCCTTTCTGTTTCTATCCTTCGATCCTTACTTAATTAAATACATGGTGTACTTCGCCCCGAGGCGCTCGAGGCTTGGAGAGTTAAAGTGAAGAGGAAGAGCACATTTAAGGGGAGGAAGCAGAAAGGGAGAAAGAGAAACCCGAGAAACCGATAAGTACACTTCGATAAGGCAGAGTTTATATCGACCCTTATAAAGGTTTAATCGAGGTCGCGGTCTCGGTCGCGTGCATTCGATTCGAATCAGATTTATTTAGCTTTGAGGGCTGTTCTACGATCCGTGTGATTGTTTAATTGTTTTTCTAAGCTTGGCAATGAGTTTAGATCTATATGGTTGGGTTGCACGACTGCAGGCTGATTTATGCAAAAAATTTTGTTCGTGCAATTTTATCATTATAAAAAAATATACGGAAATATAAAATTTATTGCTTTATATAGATGTGAAAGTGTTGATAATATGTTTAAAAAAAACTTAAGATTAAAAAATTCAGTAGGAAAGTGTACTTACATAAGATTATAAAAACCATTAAAAAATTTCATCTGTAAAAGCACACAAATTTTTTTTGTGGCTAAAAGAATTTTATAAATATTAATCTCTTAATGATGGGAGCAGAATTTGATATATTTTCGTGAAATAATTTTTTCGCATAAAATATATAATCTATTTAGATGTAAAAGATTACATAAATATTTAGAATAAGATATAAAATATTTAAATCTTGTTAATTTCGTTTACTAATTAATTTAAATAGAAATAATGGAGTAAAAAAACGTCACGCATACTTTGTTCTTTTACTCTATTTTTCATTTATCACGGCATTAAAGAATATAATAGCAACCATAACACTTGTGAAAATTTATGGCAGTCGCATGATTACTTTGACGAACAGGTGCTGCAGACATATGGTTAGCTGCGAGTGTAGCATCTCTTTGTCAAAGGCACACGGAGCGCTTTGCTTTTGAGAAACCGTTAAATGTGCATACGGTACATGAGCATTGGCATAATTACTTTTGACTAGCGTTTTTTTTTTTTTAATTTATTATTCTGACAGGAGACTTGTGCGTATTAACACAAAGATTTGATTTTATTCAGTATTTTTTGTTCATGATTGAATGAAACTATAGTTTAAGTAATAGCAGAATTAAAATAAAACGAATGTATATTTCAGAAAACACTTTCCTTTAAAAAATTAAAGCATTCCTTAATATTTTCAATGTATAATAAATATAATACAATATAAATAAATAAATACCTCTTCAAATTCAACGTAAAGCTATAATACATTTTCTCAGCCGCAATTAACCCAGAAAATTTAAAATTCCAGATCGAGCAGAAGCCAGTGCACAAAAGCCACCACCAAGACAACCACGTGTCCCAAATCGGCAAGTCGATCGTGTCGCAGGCCAACCACGCGGCGGCCCACCCCAATCACCACTACGGCACCAACACCTCGCCCTCCGCCAGTCCGCAGCATGGCGCCCCGTCGGAGCTCACGAACGGCATCAGAAACGGCCACGGGCCTCCGAACCACGTCGGTCACATGAACGGGATTCATTATCAGAAGAATGGGAAATCACCGTCGGGCATGAGCCATCAGCAGCAGCAGCAGCAGCAGCAGATGATCGGGCAGAGTCAAGAGTGGCGACAGCAGGACGAGGCGCCCGGAAGAAACGAGGATGGGATATACGAGGGTTCCGGGCAGCCTGTCGTCAACGACGGCAAGCACTCGCTTCTGCAGTACGCCATGCTCAACTTCCGGCAGAGCACCGACAAGTTAGTATAAACAGTGCCAACGTCGATCACTTTTTTTTCGATTAGTTTTCAATATCGCGTTACGGCGTGGCGATCGAGACGTTTACGCTTCGCGTTGTATAGGTCAGTGCAGAAAAAAAAAGTCAATAAAACTTTATGATCGAGCGAATGATAGATTCGATTCACTTGACAAATTTTAGTGGTGATAAACGCACGCATCGATACAACGACGGTTAACAACGCGTCGTAAATATTAATTTAGTTGCATTGCTACTTAACTCGCGCGACAATACCGTTTTATAATCCAACGATTATCAAATTTCGATTGATAATACGATTGCGCTTAACGAGCACATTTTGCGCGCATCGAAAGAAACGCTTCTAATAAGCCACGCGCGCGCCACGATTTCCACTTCACGCAACGTGAAAAGCTATTCCAATTTTGTATTCATAGGGAACAGACGAGTGTAATTGCACTAAACACTTTATGCGCGTAACGAAGACCAGGAAAAGAAAGTCGCGTATTACTTCACCATATACGTCCAAGTTCAACATCCTTATTTTCTACACAATATATAGTCTCAATCTTCGTTTCGCGGTTCTTTCGAAGCACGAAAGCGAGCCTCCCAGCAGAACCCGAGCCAATTATCGAGTGTACATTTGCTTTAGAACCCGAACAAAAAAAGGAAAAACAATAAGACCGAGGCCGCGAATCGCGAGGCGAAGGAGTCCCTTGATTCCGCGGGCTCAGCCGCGCTCCGTAGCCGCGAGAAAGTCGAGAAAGCACGATGCACGCATATCGCGCGGAAGATTATTAGTTTGCCGGCGGCAGCTTCGGATGTCTCTCATTTGCTCCCGGCGCGCGGTAGCGTTTACTTCCTCGAAGCTGCTGTTTATTTTGCGCCAAGTCCATCTCTATTATTTGTCAACGTTTTACCGTTCGCTGCTGCTGCTTCCCCTCCGATGATTAAAGTGCCCGTGAAAAAGAACGCTCTCGCTCGGCGTTCCTCGGATGCGTGACAATTTTACCGAACGCGCGTCTATATAAGTTTAGTACGTGGGACGAAAGTTCGCCTCGATATAAAAAACGAAGCTGACCCGTCCTCGATTTCTGCAGGTTCGAGATGCTGAAAACGGCGGACGGCTCGATAAGCGGCTCGCTGAAGGTGATCGAGTCGCTGAAGGGCAAGAAGAAGGGCAAGAAGAGCAAGAACCAGGACGGCGCCGAGTGGACCTGGAAGGAGCAGGTCGACCTGGTGAAGTACTCGCCGGTGCCGATCGACCAGAGCCTGCTGAGACTCGACGGCGAGCTGAGCGCCCTGGCGGTCGAGTGCTTCCTCTGCCTGATGCGCTACATGGGCGACCAGCCGTTGCCGCCCGACATGAGCGAGGTCAAATGCGTCTACAAGATCCTGATGGTGAGTAAAGTGCTTAGGCGAGTCGAGGGCAGAAAAACTTGCCGTAAGATCGTTGGGGCGTCTTGTGTTCCTTTAGCTTTTTGCTCGCCGAAGTCTAGCTGTACACGTGAAACTGAATATGCATTTGCCTGGCTTTTGAAAGGCTCTTTTACAAACAGTGACGCACTACCGTGGACTTTCAATATAGAAAAAATTAATCAACTGCTCGATGAAGACATTGTACAATCAGACCTGAAAATTCTAAAACGCAATCTCCATCTTCGTTACAGCACTGCCATAAATTCGAGCTGCTGCGCGACGAGGTTTACTGCCAGCTGATGAAGCAGACGACGAACAACAAGAGCCCGAACCCGGACAGCTGCCAGCGGGGCTGGCGGTTGTTCAGCATCGTCGCGGCCTACTTCACCTGCAGCGAGGGCCTCAAGCCCTACCTCAACAAGTACCTCGAGACCGCCGCCTACGACAAGCGCCGGGCCTACCACGGCACCGCCACCGTCTGCCTGCAGAACCTGAGGAAGACGGTCAAGTACGGCGGCAGGAAGAACGTGCCGAGCGTCGAGGAGATCATGGCCATCAGCGCCGGCAGAAACGCCAAGAGGCAGATCTACAGACTGCCCGGTGGTACCGAGCGCGTTATTAATACCAAGTGTACCACTGTCGTGCAGGTGCGTTCTTTTTTTTTCAACTTTGAATGATATTTACGGAAGAGTTTTTGACGAAGTCCAATTGACTGAAATATTTACGTGGGAAAGCATGTAAAGGAAAGGAAAGATTTGCGGATATTTTTTCAATGTTTGCTTTCAAAGATCGCGCAGGTGGACATTACAAGAGAAAATTTAAAAAGTTTGAGTCAAATCTTGTTGAAACGAATCGAAAGGGAAATTTATTTCAAGAGGTAAAGTAAGCAATTAAATTTTACTTCGAAAGCAATTGTGCTATTGGAATTACGTTTACGTAATGTATAATAATTGTTGGCAGAACTTTTTATAAAATCTACTTAGAATACTTGTATTTATTTTTCTACGCTTCGGTAGATAAATAGAATTGTAGAAAATAGATAATATTCGAAGGAATTATTTTTGACGAGTTAATAAATTTTTGTTTTTACGTTTAAAAGTATTTAAAGTTAATTCTAAAACTTTTAAATATTACATAAATATATATAAGCATTCATATATCCTGTTACAGAGCTAATTACTTATTAAAACTGATATTGTTTCAGGACGTTATTGAGGAAATGTGCAATATTATATCAGTAAGAAATCCCCATGAAATGGATGAATTTTCATTATATTGCATCGTCGACGGGGACGCCTTCACAATGCCGTTGGCAAGAGACGAGTACGTGCTGGACGTGACGACTGAATTGCATAAAAATCATCAGCTGTTTTACTTAATTTTCTGCAGGTACAAATACAATTTAGTCACTTGGAATTTTTGTAAATTAAGTTTCTACTTTTTATTTTATCGCCAATTAATACTTATGTCTTTCTTTTAGATCTGTATGGTACTATCCATTACGTTTAGATGCACCACTCTACGTTGAAGTAGTTTTCAATCAAATAGCACCGGATTACCTCGAGGGTCTTCTTTTAGTTTTACCTGGAGAGCACTTACCTCAAGAAGTAATTGTAAGTTATTATTAAAAGTTTGCTTACTTAACGATTAACTTATACTAATTTATAAATAAACCAAAAATTTTGCATTACAGTATGATATGGCCCAAATCGCTGCTTTACTTCATAGAGCAGCAGACGTAAAAAATGAAAGGGAGGAACCAACGACGAAACGAATCAAATATCTTTTGCCTAAACCAGCATTAAGTTTAAGGGAACCAAGGCCGCAGCAATGGGCCAGTATGGTGCAACAAGCTTGGGTGAATGTACAGCACAATTCAATAGTAAACTGCAAAGCTCAAGTTCTCGGTAAGGAAATAACTAGCAAAAATAATGGTTCGGTATTTAATTTGGAATTCCTAACGATCTAAATAACTCGTTTTGTTACAGAAATTCTTTCAAAATGGCCACTGTTTGGTTCAAGCTTCTTTGCTGTCAAGAAAGTATTGCCCGAAGTCAAAGAGAAAAACGGTGACCACATTTTAGCTTTAAATAGACATGGCGTTCACTTCATTGACCTCAGAACACACGTAAGTATTTTATTAAATTTGTACTTTTAAATAATTGTATTAAAAATAAATGTCAATTTTATAGGAAACCTTGTACCATTATCCATACTCGGAAGTAATATCGACACGAAAAGTTAAGTCCGAGGATGGCATGCTCTTTTTGGACATGAAGCTTGGCAACCTCATGCAGCAGCGCATCACGAGACTGCAAACCGAACAGGCCCACGAGATTTCTCGTCTCATACGTCAGTACATCACGATGGAGCAGAGGTCGACCAATAATCAGAACGCACCACCTCCCCTGGGTTTCGTTCTTAGATAAATCGAATGAACAACGTGCGATACTTCAAAGAATCATACCGGGAGTGTCTGCTTTCCAGGGGCGAAGCAGAATAAAGTCAAATGGAAGGAGAGAGAATTCATATATTTTTGAAGATAATGCTCAGATTGATCGAATTTTATCGGTTATATCATATTAAAAAGTGTAAATACGCGTAGTAACGATTAGTTAATGAAGCGCAAATCTTCCCCTTTATTTTGTACTTGTAATTAGCTAAAAGCTAAGTGTCGTAGCAGACGCGTCTGGCGAATCAACGAAAATCGGCAAAGGAGACTGAACTCTCATTCGCGGAACGCTTTCTTCAAAATGCGTGGCGGTTCCTTGTTGATTCGACGGATGTTGATGAGAGATTTTGTAACTTGTTGTCGCGAATGTCTTCCAATTAACGACGAGAGAGAGCCAAGATTGATTGCGCGGTGTTATATTAGAAAGAATTTTCTTTTTTTTTTTTTAATGAGAATTACAAATAAATGCATTTATTGTAAAGGATTTACGTGCAGTTGCGCGTGAAACCAATGAATACTTGAAAAGTAAATTAAATATGTAATGAGATTTTATTGTTTATACTATATATATATATATATATTTACGTATAAAAAGTGCAACGATCAAAGTGATTGTATACTATTGTTTCACTTTATTATATGGTACAATTTATGGAGACGTCAGAAGTTACACTAATAATTATACAAATTAAAATGTCTTATTAATGAACAAAACTAACCGTTTTGCGATTGTTATTTCTGATTATTAACACTGTACGCACATGCGCATTTAAATGTAGAGATGAGAGGAGGAGGCGAAACGACGTTACGAGTTTGTATTAAAAAATTGATATTTTAAAAATGCGGTTGTTTTTTTTATTTGTATACATTCTTTATTTTTAGTCAAAGTTTAGCACTATCGGGATATCATCAATCAAATAAAGATTAAAAAAATATCAATATACATTTTTCGTACTTATAAATACAAAGATTCAATTAAAACATTAACATCTTGCATTAATATTAACACATATATTCTCAAACTGTTATGTTATAAAACTCAGTACTTATTTATTTAAATTTAATTTCAACAATGAATTGTATTTGCACATATTAACTACAATAAAATTTTTTACAACTTTTGCTTGTTAAAACGTAAATAATTTCCTTAACTATCAGTTCTTACAACGTAACATCATTTTAATAACAGCATTGCTTGGTTTTAGCAAATAAAAATTGTTAAACAATTATGCAATTTTTCGTTAAAATCTATGAGGTTGAATTTTTTCTTTTAATTTCCTACATTTTCTGAAAAGTCGCATTTTGAGATGCAAGAAAGATGTAGGCAATAAATTCAATTTAGGCAACTTAAGGCAAAAACTTTTATAATTCTATAAGAATTAAACCTTTTACCGTATGACTCGTAAAGATTTGAATTTATATAAATTTATTACCGGGATCTTCTTTTGTAGGCATAACACCCAAACATTAAAGGAAAATTCAGACACTTATTTCGTTAAAAAACTGTTTTCTTTTTAAATAATTCAAGTATGGTATAATCGAAAAATTAAATTTGACCTTAAAAATTACTTTGCACTAAAAAAAAATGGCTAATTTTTTCAAAACGTTTTAAAAGATTTATTTAAATATTCATGAGAAAATAAAATTAATTTATTTCCAGAAATCTTTTAGTTGCAGCTAATAATCTTCAAGAGGTAATTATCTTTTGCCGAGCTATAAAAATAAACCTTTCAAATTCAGTTCTAAACTACAAGTAGAACTCGCATTAAACAATAATAAATAATACATCAGTACAAAAGTTAAACCAATGGAAGTGATAAAAAAACAAAAAAGTTAAAAATGCCACAAAGAAAGTCATAATCGCATACGATCGCTAAAACCCATGATTTCAGATGTCCCGCTCGAGACCGGCTCCAGTCGGCTTGGCCTTGAGTCCTTGGGGCCAATTGCTGGCGGTGTGCCTGACGTATCCCGGATCAGTCGGCGAGGCCGGGGTGACTCTGACGGTGGTGGCCTCGCTAGCGGCGGTGCTGGTTTGGGTAGCCGTATTCGTCATCGACGTTCTCAGCGCGTCGAAAGACTCCACCAACATCTCGATCTCGTCCCGTGTGCCTTGACGCCGCGGTGGATCCTGATCGGCCGTCGGCCGATAGTCGCGCGAACGACGCGGATCGACGAAGGACACGTCGCGCTGCTTCTTTAAGATTCCTGGGGAAGAGCCGCGCATTCGCGTCGGCACGTTGTCATACTGACTTGAATCGGAATACCTGCAAGCAATCTTTGCCCCTGCATGTCGGCGATGTGCCAGCCGGAAAAAGTCGGGTAGATATGCGGCGCAACCTTTTCTTTCGTTATTCTTATTATAGTTGACGAGCTTTTCTTTTAGTTAACGTCGCGTGTGCAAGAGGAGATAACGGCCTCCCGCCGTTACTTTTAGTTTCTTGTTCTTTCTTGTGTAATTAGGTGCAAAAACAAGTGGTGTGCGAAGAAATTGAAGGAAAATCCAGATTTGTACAAAAAAAATTCGTAAAAACAAGCGAATATCAGTTTTTTGCTGTTTGCGTGAAAGATGGTAGAAAAAAAATCAATTTTATTTTCTGCGGGGCATCCCGTCTTAACTATATCCCTCGAAATTTCTGAAAAGCATAGCGGATGGGATTTCAGGAGCTAAAGTTGATTTCGTTTCAAACTATTTTAGACCAAAATTGAACTAAATAAAATTCAACAAAAGTTAAGTTATGTCTCGAAATAACGTTTAGACTTCAAAATGATAAATTCCTCGTATAAAGTTCAGTCAAAATCATATTTGATTGTATTTGGAATTGTAAAATTTAAATCTGCTATAAAAAAAAGTCGACTTTCTTTTTCCTATAACAGATTGTTCTTTTTCCCGTAAACAGCTCTGTTTTTAAAATATTCATTCTCCAGTGCAAAAATTAAAACAAACCATTAGACATTCCTTCAATAAATTTTCATGGTGACTTGCACATCCAGATAAATAATGTCTAACTGTACAGCGAAACACGTGCGTTTCTTAAAGTGCTTCTACCAGACTTTTTTTTTTTTTTTTTTTAAAGCGTGAGCGAAAGCATTACCACAAAACTACGAAAAGAATTGTTAAGAACCAGCAACCTTAAACAGTCCCCCTTAGATTACACTTGCCTGTAATTATCGTATCCGCGCTCGTCGTCGCGCTCAACTCGCATTATCTTGACGCCTGGATTAACGACCTTCGCAAAAATTGGCTGATCGTTACTCGTGGGGAAGGGTGGCACGTCGTCCACTTCGTCAACGGGTCTCTGGTACACGTCGTCTCTGTAATATCCATTCGCCTTCCTGGGTATATCATCCCTCTGTGACATACGATAGAGTAATAAATTGATAAAAAATAAAATGTTCTTAAAGACACGAAAAACAAAGATAATTCCGTACCGTCTGTTTGCCCCGGGCGGCTCTTCCATTTTCAATGTTCTGCGCGTACTCCCTCATCTGGCGTTCGACTCTCTGGAGCCTCTGCTCTCGTTCGTCGTCCTCGTTCATCGAGTCGTTCATGCTGTTGCGCTTCTCCGTCATCTCTGGAGTCGGCGGCCGCCAGCTCGCGGTCACGGTCTTCGGCGGCGGCTCCTTCTCGTTGTTGATCGTCATCGTGGTCGTCGTCACGTAGGACTTGGCTGCGAACAGAAAGCAACCCCCGGCGATATTGTGCAACACGGCGCTTTTCTTCGCGGCGCTCTCTCGGCCGGGATCACCGATATATCCGTATTAATAACATTAATCACAGAGTGCTTGCTGAAAACGCTCGATGTGCAAACATTTATTTTTTTAGCTGGGCATTTGCTTCGGGAAATTGAAGTTTAGTCACGCGGGGACTGTTCACAATTGTTTGATGGTTTTTGTATATAACTAATTTTGTTGTAGCGATTTGAAAGTGCGCGACGATAAAATGAGGTAAAAACCTGTGTTGCGTAAGTAAATAAATAAACGAATTGCTTTTTTAATTGCCAATGCAATGACTATATTAAAATGAATCGTAAAAGTTTGAATACTGTGTTAAAAATTAAAATAATAAATCGCTAGGGATTTACTAACATTCGTTCATTCGTCAGATTTACATGCAATGAAAATGCTTTCGATTTAGAGTACAGATAAATGAATTCTTTCGTGAGTCAGTAGTGATGATTAATACCAAGTGAATTTTTTAATAATATATTATATCCTGCCGCTGCGTTTCCGTAATAAATCTAATTTTTCCGTCGTTTCGCGTTTTCACTTTTAAAGGGAACTTGAGCAATTTGTTTTAAATTGATTAGTCATACACAAACATGTAAAGTAGTGCCTCATTATTCCGCAAGCCATGCCTGTACGTGTAATCATGCGTCAATTTGAATTATTTTGTTTTTCTCTGGTAGAACTGCATCGGGGTTCAATTGCGGTATGAAAAGTGAGTCGCAAGAGAAAAATAAGTATAAATTGTATCCAAACGTTGAAAAACAATTTGTTACATAATATAGACAATTTTAGGCTGACGTACTTACGAAATAAAGGATTACACCATGTAAATGCAAATTAAAAACTATAATATTACACGCGCGTCTTAATGAAAAGCTGGGCTACAGTGAGACTAACAAAAAACACAGAGCGGCGCATAATTAAGAGCTCATATGCAACTGAATAGCTTTTGAGCAAGCATTTTCTTAGCGCCGCAAAGCGTTTCTTTGAACTTCCCATGGAATTAAATTAAGGTTAATTAACAGCGATGAGCTAATTTCAATAACAGTGCTTTCCACTCTGATAAAAAAAGAAACATACATAATAAATAAATTTCGATTGCAAATATTGTGGTAGATACTTTGTAGTCATGATTACGAAGAACTGAGCAGCTACCACAGCCTGCAAAATCGCTGAGGGTAACGCATGAATATATCGAAATGCCAATTGTAAATTTTGAAGCGTAAATATATACTCTTTAATGACATAATTCATAATAAACTTGTACACATTATCCCTTAGAAATTAAAACCGCGAGTAAGCCAATTGAATATAATTTTGAAAACACACAACGGATACATATGGTTACACATAAACACACAAAGCGCGAGTGCCGCGCAGGCACTCTTTTTTCGATTTTTACACCTTGTAAGACAGACCTTGCTCTTTGGTGGGTACAGTTTGGGTGCCGTCGTGCTTTTTCTTGCCGAGCCTCGGACTCATCAGCATGTCGGCGATGAAGACGAGACCGGTGATCAGGCAGAGCGTGCCCAGGACCGCGGCATTGTCGATCAGGTCCGCTGGAACGCTGTCGATCGAGGCGAGGGACAAGGAGCCGACAATGCCGAACAGGATCACTCCCAGGCCGAGGAGGAATATTTCCTTTGAAATACAAACAAAACGGGTTAATGGTATATTGAAAGTGGTCGATCGTTAAATTTTAAATGAAGACATTTATTCATCGGGTTCAGGAGTGAATTTTTATTTTTTAATTCAAGCAAGTTTAAAAAGCTATTTTCAGCAGCTGGTGAATAAAACATTCTTTTTAATACCGTTTTGCATTGCTTCTTAATAAACAAATAGGGTTAGATTATGTATGCGCGCGTTAAACTATGAGATTAGTAAAATGAAGAAAATGATTTATTAAAGTCATGAAATGATTCACTGTTATCGCATAATTGCTTCTCAATGCGTTAGCTTAAACGTCGTAAATGTATTTCTTAGAATAGATAACTTTTCTTGAAAAAGTTATTTTATCACGAATCGGAAATTAATTGAGGATTGTATGCAAAAAATACCTTTAATGTTTTTTTTTTTACAGCGACAAGATTTATATGTATTGCAAAACTTTAAAATTATACTTATATATATCGGTATTGCGATAAAAAAAATGTGAAGAAAAAAACAAATCGTACGTGTGCGGGTTGAACAAAACTATAATCAACCGTTTCCCAAGAAGTTAGTCACACCAGTTATTTCCCGCCCGAAAAAGGCCTCGCCTTCTCAAAAAATGTCCCATTGTTCCTAAAGGAAGTCTCTCTCCTACGAAACATTTAATTCCCCAAGTCCTTCGGCGCGAATTCCAAACAAAAACAAGGATACACGCATACGGCTTAGGCGTAGTCGCGAGTATAACGATCGAGCTCCAGTTTACGAGTTATTAGCGCAGCGGAACCCCGTAGAGCCGCAAAAGACGCGTGTATACGCAATGCGGCTGGGCCCAATATGCACGCACATTGCTCGGCATGAATAACGCCGCTCGTCGGTACACACCTTAGTCGCGTTCCGGCCAAGAAGCCGGGCGGAGACACAGAGAGCGAAGGAGAAAAAAAAGGGAAAAGCGACGCCGCTCGAAAAAAAAGAAAAAAACAAGGATTCGCGACCTTGCGCCTCTCAATGTCAGCCGAGCACACTCATAGAAGTTACGTCGCGCGAGTTCTCACGCTTAGGATGCTGCGGGCGAGAGCGACCCATTTTACGCCTGGTTATGTTCATGGTCTGCTCGCATAAGCGAGCTTTTTTTTTTTTTTCATGCGCGCTCCTTCTGCCGAGTGCGCGCATTTCGCGCCGCGACAGGCTCTCGTTATTCCGCGAGGTTTATTTGTATCGTAAGTGACGTTTTACGGGCAGGCTTTTTGCATAAGCGCGACGATCTCTTGATTTATTTAGACGAGCTCACCCTTTGTTTAGAGAATTTCCTCGTTAAAAATGATCGTTCATTTTGAGAAATATATAACTTATCTTGAAATTAGTTCGTAGTTTAGGTTGAATATTTGCTAAATAAAAATGACTACACTGTATATATCTTTATCATTGATTACTATAATGTTTTACGTATTCAAAATAATATTATGTAAAAATATTATGTTTAGTAATGTAATAGTAGAATATTAATAATAAATTTAACTACATATAGATTAAAAATCAAAAGATATACTATTAAAGAAAAATATCGTGTTATATTGTGGTTTAATATTTCTTTAACTCCACCCTCTACGCCGCTCTACCTTTAGACGAAACCTTTTCAAGCAACAAATACAGGCTTAATGTTTTATTTTAAGAAATACAAATTGTTGTACAATCATAGATCTTTTTTCTAATAACCAAAGCAATTTGCAATTCAAAATTAAAATACTAAATATAGAATTGAATACTTTTGATAGTTCAGTACGGTAGTCGTTTTTTTATTCATAATTTTTTCAATTCCACGCGAGAAGCAATTAGACTGTGCTCAGTCGAAAAGTAAAGTCGTTCGTTAAACGCAACGCTGGAAAACTTGGCGGGTGCGAAGGAAACGCGGAAGGAATCTGCGCAGACGCGACAAATATTAATCGCAAGTCGAACCGAACCGCAGCAATGCGGCATCGTGCATCGAGTAGGCGAGGCTGATCTAGCGGCCGCGCCGAGGCGGGGCAGGAAAGCATGAATCAAGCCAAGAACGATCCTCGCCCATTGGTATTTAATTGCCTTGCGCGGAAAAGAGGCACCTTTTCTGCCTTATTACCTACCGTCTTTCGGCCCCTCAACTCGCCGCTGGCCGCCGCGATGAGCAGGCCCGCCGTTATGATAATGTAGCCTCCGCAAGTCGCTGTCGCAAGAGCGGCACCTGTCAACATACGTGTACGTGCTTTCAGTCGCCTTTTTTACATACTTTCTTTGCCTTTCAATGAGAGATGGGCGGGAGAGTGAAATCGTGCCTTTTGGGGCTTTGAAATTCCCTTTTTTTTTTTTTTTTTTTTTTTTTTCATGAACCGTATCAATATTTGTACACGACACTTTTTCCTCGGTTGCATATGAGCAAAGTTTGAAAGAAACTTGGCCGATGAATGTACTTTTCTATCTATTGAGTACTCCGAGTGATAACATTATATAGAGTAACGTACATGTAAAATAATTAGCCGCGTTTTACAAGTTGCAAATAGGTCGTAAATATAATCGTTACGGTTCAAATAGGACGTTTTTAGAAATTAGCATTTTTTTACAAAAATTGCTCACTGATTACTCATTACACCATGACTTAGAAAATGTTTAATGTTGCTGTTATTGTGGAAATTATATAGCCAATAAATTCGTTCAAAGAAAACTAAAACATAACAATATCCTTTAAATGAGACTTATTTATGAAAAGTAATTTGAAATACATGAAACGCATTCACTTACTGCTTATTAATTTAAAACAATACATTATTTCACATTGCAGACCAAATGCTGAATACTAAAAATTTATTTGATAATAACACGCTTGAACATTTGTCGGCATAAATTTAAATAAACATTTCTGAATAGCAAATGGAGACATTCGGCCCCGTTAGCCTATCCTGCAAATGGTCGAAGCAGTCGCGGCAATAATAATAAACCCGATCTGTTCTATGAAATAAAGTACTCGCTCGCAAGATCGAGATAAAGACGTTTCATTCTTACCAATGGTGCCCCAGGTGACGTTGTTCAGGAGCGACCACTCGAGGCTTCTATTGCGCAGATAATGGAACACTCGTCTGCTTTCATCGTCCGTCACCCTCAGAGCGACGACGCACGCGATGCAAAGGAGCTGATATTGCGAGAGTAAAACGTTGCTATTAACGAATTTTAACTAGTTTTTCGAGTATTGCGCTACCGAGTTTCTATTTTTTCTTTTTTCTCTACGATTCAAGGCTTTTTTGTGCGCGCAAGACAAGCGGGTTACTTGGATAAAATGTAAATGAGCGTGGGATAAAAAATTTTTAAATGCAAATCGGCGACTTTACGCTGGAAATTTAAGTTTTTGACTGTACTGCAGATTTATGGTAAAATGTAAAATCAGACTTTCCGTTCCCGAGTGTGATTCAAAGGTAATTATCTACTAATTATTCGCGCACATAACTGTGACATCACGTCACAGGTAACATGGGAAAATCAGTTCACGACTGATCTCATAACAATCGAATCCGAACTTTAAACCATATCATAAATCGACAAGACGATTTTCCGAGAAAGACTTTTCAAAGATCGAAATAAAAAGCAAGGGCTCTCCTCTCGTTTAAAAAGTTTTCCAACCCAAGAGCGCCGTTGCCTTTTAGAGCGTCACGCTTCTTTCGCGCGCGCAGGACGTAAATAATATTAACACTTACCACCTCGATTATCCTAACAAACACTTTTCGGTTCCACATGATTTCACAGCGAGAGCAGCGGGAGCGCTTGCGCACGTGCACTTATGGACTCTAATCGAAAGAAGGCCGAGCTCGATTTCGAACAAAACTCTCGGCTACTCCGCTTTTTTGCGCTCCCATCAGGCCACGCGCCAATGGCTATTCCTCATCCGAACATTTTTCTTTCGAACGCACTCTGGTTTGAAGAAAAACAAGCGAAGAAAAAAAATGGAGATTAAATTAGAGCGTGCAGTAGCGTTTTTCAATTCACTTTTACAAGGGGAGCTGGACTATTTGCGGTAAACTAAACAGTAATTGGACAACTAAGCTTTCAACTTGATTTAGAAAGAAGCTTACATTTAAACGTGAAATACAGAATTTAGAAAGCGGGTGCATTTGTTAAAGTGTGTAAAACACCGAGAAAAATTAAAAAAGTAATATTATTGTTAATTTTATGCGAAAGTCTAATTGTGCAATCGTTACAGAAATATAATACTGCTTTTAAACAATAAAATAGTTATAATTATTTAAGTAAAAAAAGTTTTGTGAAATTTAAATATAAATGTAAAGATAAAATGATAAATCTTAATATAACAGTTTGCATAGTCTTTAAATGTACTTTAATTATTTTAATGCATTGAATATCTAAATTGTAAAATTAATAGTGTAAAAATACTCTACTTTTATACTTCTATTTAAAAATATCACACACGAAACACAAAGTTCGATAGCCAATAAAGATATTAAGACAAGTTCAATCTTCCAACAATAAAGGTGTTTTCGTTTTAAAAATAAACCACAATAAAACAATTGATAAAACTGTGCACCGATAGATCCTTAATCCCCAGATAAAACGTCCTCGCAATTGGTTTCACAAATCGGCTTACCCTGCCCAGACACTCGCAGTAAAAATCGATCGTCGTAAAGAAGCGCGCGAAGGAAGGACTTGGCCGCTCGCAGCGCGGACTGAGGAGCGACTGAACTCGCCGAGTTTGCAGGACGGAGATAAAGGCCCCGCGCGTCGTTGTCGGCGGGCGCGCTCGCGGCCGGCTTTGCACGGATTGTGTCACGTAATGAGACCCATGCGTATATCCCCGGAGAGCCAAGACAATGCCATTATCGTGCGCGCGATGCGTGGGACACACGCGCGCTCTTCGACTTTATGGAAAAACGCGCTGGCGCATCGCTAAGACATTTGTTGCGCGTGTTGCTACAGAGCTGCATTTTCCTGCCGCTTCTGTGGAGGTTCTTGGAAAATTTTAGAAAAATTTCGTATCGTTCGAGTAGGGGTACAGCCCGAGTAATGCGTACAGATATCTCCGAGCCTAGCAAGTTCATGCGCGCACTGACCAACTGTCTTTTTAAATTTTAAATTCACAAAATAAACGGTCACTTCTTGCTACCCGTGGCTGATTCAGAGCCGATAACTAGATAGTATTTTAAATTTTTAATCACACGTGTACGGCCGTATTTAAAAAGAGCTGGTTACTTCCATTTTAATTATTCTTAATTTTTTACGGTTTTTTTCTTGTGCGGTAATATGTATGTACAATCATCTTGCAATAATACATAACGTATCTGTGTATACACAATACATAATAGAAATCTTAGGTTTATCTTTAGTTAGTCACCTACGCAAGAAACTGAATCTGCATTCATAAAAATATTGCTCTAGTATATTATTACACGAATTCATCAGCTATAAAGCAGCAATTTTGTATATGTATAAGTTTAAGTCCGTCCCTTGTTTGTTTTCGACGAATCGTAGATTCGTTCAAAGCAGATGTTTATCGGCCGACCAACAGTCTGTTTTTGACAATCCCCACCACCGTTCTTTTCATCCGCCCAGTGCCAATAGAAAAATAGTCTATACATATACACGTGCCGAACAAGAGATCGGTGTTATCGTGTAGTTGTAGGTTTCGGCGAAAAGTTGGCGGCCCCCGAAAAACAAACTCGGACTGTCATTCGTGCTCGCGCAGTTCGCAGCGACACATCAGTCTTGAATTTGAGTCTACGTTTTCTAGTCGTTCGTTACTCAATTGTTCACAATTATTACAAGTAATGAAATTAGTATAAAAAACATGCAGGATTTGCGTATGCAATATATGATTAAGGACGAAACCAGTGAATTAGACAACGAAGTGGACAAAAAACTAGAGAGAATGAAACTTGGCAGATACGCCGACACAGAACGAAAAATACCAAAGATTGTTAAAAAACCACTGTTTCAAACGACTAAAAAAAATGCAGGTAATTCAATTGTAGTAGTTGAAGTGATTATAACGTTTTCAATGACGATGCATTTTAAATTTGAACGCGATCTCTAATACGTATTATTTCGTGTATTTTAAATTTGTACGCGATTTGTCTTGAAATAATTTACGATCAAACGAATTAATAACTTTCTTAGTTTAGTAAATCTTAATACATAATACGTATTATTTCGTTTATTCTAAATATTCATTTTTACAACTGACAAACTGATAAAAAGAATTTTCTGTAATTCTGTATTTCAAGATATATTTTAAAAAAATTAGTCAATACAAATAATGTTTAAAAATATTGAATATTGAAAGTACCATTATTATTCTTTTCAGATTTATGCAATAGAAAGATCAAAAAACCAATTTCGAAAAACATTTCACTACAAGACTCATTTTTAAATATTGACGAACAAATTAAAACTAACCAAAATATTTTAGAACTACAAGACAAACTAGGCGTTACAATAGTCCAAAAAAATGGTCAAAGAAAGCTTGGTGGTCCACCTCCTGGATGGACTGGACCGCCACCTGGACCTGGTTGTGAAGTGTTTGTAGGACGAATTCCAAGGAACGTTTATGAAGATGTAATCTATCCAATTTTTAGGCAAATGGGGAACATTTATGAAATGAGATTAATGATGAATTTTTCTGGTACAAATAGAGGTTATTGCTTTATCATGTATGAAAGACCTGAATTTGCCCAGAAAGCTATAAAGGAATTAAATAATTATCAAATTCATCCTGGTTGGTCCATTGGAGTTGTAAAAAGTGTAAATAATTGTCGACTGCATGTAACAGATCTTCCTTCTCAAATTGACACCAAAAGTTTAATCAAGGTAAAACTTCAAATTAATTGTATAAACCGAATGTTTTTATGAATTGTTCATTTGAATTTTTGTAGAAAATTTGGCCTGTTTGTGAAGATATTGAAAAAGTTTCAGTTTTTACAAGTCTAAGAGCTGCACACCTTAAGCATGCTTTAATCTCTTTTAAAACTCATCGAAGTGCTGCAATGGCACGTAGAAAATTATTGCCAGAAAGAAACAAGTTTTTTGATAAATCTGAAGTAAGAATTGAATGGGCTCACCCTAAAATCTCAATTACAAATGTGGTAAGTTATTGGTTTTTTCTTTTTTTTTTAATCAGTTCTTATGCAAACTAATGGTATTATTTTAAAAACTTTTAACAAATGCCTGTATGTAGAAAAATTAAATTTTAGATTTTATTTTAGCTTTTCGTTCTATTCATTCTTTATTAAACTTATAAAAGTGTAAATTTGTGATTTTTATAAACTTAAATATAACATTATTTTGCATTTTGAAAGAATCTCAAAAAAAAAGAACACAATTTGTATTATCCATAAAAGAAAAACAGCTACAAAGAGTCGCGTCATAAGAAAGCCATAACGTGTGCGTTTTCTATGGAGGAACATAATAATGAGTCGCATCGTCTCGCGTGAAAATAGAACGTGGGTACTTTCGCTGAACACCGGCTTTTCACTCTGTTCGTGTACGTACCACGAACTGCTCATGTATACTCATTAAGGACTTTCGGTTTAGGTTTCCAGCAGTATTTAGCGAGCGGTACAGAGACGAGTCCGACGACCTTGCAATTACCTTTTCGCGTATTTTTCTTGCTTATCGGTAACGGAAATCTAGCACGTCAGATTACGATTTGAAAAAGAAAATATTGTGCTCTCGCACTTGTAACTTTGTGCTTGCGTAAATGCTTGTCTCTAACAAAGTATACTACCGCGTAAAGAAGTGTGCATGCGGAATACTGGAGTTTATATAGCTAGCTTGTTAATAAATCGTTCCTACAAGTACTTTACGATTACTATTTCTTTCTTAATTTATGTAAAAAATTTAAGAAAAATACTTTTATTTAATAGTAATAACAATTGTAGTAGCTGTCTAAATCTGCAATAATACTTCCGGTTATTTATGCTTAATTAGCATTATATAAAACAAAAATTTGCCCTTAATTTTAATATTTAAAGATAAAAAATTTATTAAAAAATGGACGACGGCATAAAGTTTTTTCAAAATAAATTTCTCAATCTCAAAACTAATTTGGCGCCTGAAACGGGGCAAACCGCAGGCAGACACTTCGCCTACTCCGCTGTTGTCAGATGTATTTGCTTACTCGGTTGATAACGTGAACCAGCAGAATGAACCCGGGTGGGGGTCGATGGCAGAGCCGGAGTGGCGAAGCGTCTAGACTAACCTTCCGAAAGCCGCAGTTCGCAAAATCAGCGGGTAGTTGTTCGTGTGCGATCGGTGTGTGTATTTTGTTTGTCAGCCGGTTTAAAAGTTGAAAATCGCAAAAATGAGTGGAAACAACGAGTATTCTGATTACAGAAGTCCATTGGCTACTCGTTATGCTTCGAAAGAAATGCGTTTTAACTTTAGTGATCAAAATAAATTCAGCACGTGGCGCAAACTCTGGATTTACTTAGCCAAAGCAGAAATGGTTCGTTTATTAAAAAAATTTTATTTTTAAATTTATTTGTTTTTTTATACAAATTAATTGTCGACAATTTTCTGCTTTATAGAGTTGCGTAATTGTCGTTTTCTCGTATTGTTAATCATTAATATTTATGCAAAGTTTTTTATGAATTACTAATTTCTTCAATTGCATTAAAAATGCAAAAAGTAATTAGGTATGTTAAACAACACGATAATTTGCTACAGAAAGCGAATTATGCAATATTTTCAAATTTTATAATAATTCGTAGAAGACCCCCTAGGAAAGTTTTACGAAACAGTAGGCTATCAAGGTCGTCTAATCAGCTGTTTGTACGCGTGTGGTCTTCGCAATACGATATTTGTCGCATGTATTTTATGCCAAGATCAACAAAATTAACGATGCAATAACGTAAATAAATTCTGTTCTTTTTTTGGGATGATAAAATTTAAGATAAATTTTTTAACATTATATTATATTATTACATATTATTTTTTAATTTTTTTTTTATTTAAAAGTAAAATAAATTTCATGTTATTTGACATTATTGAATGATTTTTATCATTGAATATGTTAAGTAATTAGAATTCCTTTTTTAACCAACTTCTTTTACTTAAATTTTTAATTTATAATTTTTATTATTGATTTATTTTGTTTTTAATTTATTGTATAAAAATATTGCATTTATTTGTTGCAAAGATTGAAGAAAGTGGATTTTGTGAAGATGACGATGGAGAAGTTATTATATCAAAAAAAATTATTGGCAGCGATAACAAAACATTTGATGATGATTTTAACAACGATAAAAAAGGGGTGAAAATCATTCGTAAAAAGCAAATAATGCAAAATTTCCCTAAAAAACGACATTCAGAAACAGTAAAAAATATTCACAATGAATTTCATCGATTTCCAAAAGATACATCGAGAAAAAGTGTTTCTGTTAATAATGATGATAATTATGTACAGCCGTACAATAGAGATAATTCAATAAATCACAGTGATTATGAACAAGAATTTTATTGCAATGAAAATTTCAATGATAATTCTTTGCAGTCTTTCGATAAATTCAAGTATTCTTCAAGATCTGATGAATCTTTATCGGAATTCTCTAAAAATTCTGATAGTGATGATTGCAAAAGTGGATCTTTTTGTGAAAGCAATAATAATTATAATTACAATTATTTACTATCAATTTTAAATCCGACAAATTGTTCCGTTGTTCATTACCCATGGAATACTCAATATCAGCTACCTAAGCAATCTCTGAACATCAATTATCAGAATAACAATTTTCATACAATTCCATTCCCTTGGAGAATAAGCAAGTACAACAAGAATATTGAGCCCCTCCAAATTTCTACTAAGCCAAATCTTAATTATCAATATTTTAATTGTGAAGTTCCTCAATTTATTGATAATTATAAACTTAATAATGCTGGGGATGTAAGGTTATATCCTGAAAGTAAAAGTGCTCGACCAATTCTTAATCGTAATCTATCGTATTGATATAGTTTTAAAATTAAAATTATGTTTTGCAATTTTATTCTAGCTATTTATTGCATTGCTTTATACAAAATGTGAAATCACCAATTTTTTTCTTTTTTTTATAAACTCAAGTACAAGTTTTCTATATTAAAACAAGTTTTAGTAGAAAACATTATCAATTATGTTTATTTCAATTTTTAAACAGAAAAATCATGACTTAGATAAGTTAAAAACTTTTATATATTAGATTTAAGTTTAGAATAAATGCATGAATCTTACGTAAGATAAGATTTTGTTAAAAACTTTTGTTATTTAAAATTAATATAAAGAGATTTTATAAGTGTTGAATCAAAGCATATGCATTGCTGTATATAAACAGTAATGTATAAATTTCTATAGATATCATGATATAATCATTTTCTTGATATACTTTACAGCTACAAGATTTATAAATAATCATTATTTACTTTTACATTTATATCAATCAATATACATTAAAAATGTACCAAAGTTGTATGATAAATACATTTAGAACGTTCTTATATTATTTACCTTACCATTGTATCTCGTGCATATGTATTGTTTCTCTTTTCAGTATTTTTAAAAAGCTCTATTGTGCATTTGCCTTGCTCAATATTAATAAATATTGTCACTACAGCTTGTATTTTCCGTGTTTATTGTAATAACTGCATATGTTCAAACATTTTGTAATTTATTAAAATATTTGTTAAATAAATTTTTGATTAAATTTTATAAGTTACATTTCTTATTCTAATCACAAACATTTATTTTTCTTCTCCTTTCAATATAAATTATATTTTTTTATCATAATTTATGAAGCAACTATAAGCTCATTACTTAAAATAAAACGAATCTACTAAAAGTATTAGTCAAACTTTTCCCATAAAAACTGTACACTTGTTTTTAATAAAAAAAAAAATATATATATATATCATTGCATCAAAAATAGCTTATACAAACGTAAAAAAAGCGCCTTAACAAATCCCATGATATAATCGCGTGAGAAGTAGCAGATTGGGCAACTGGCTTCTCGGACAAAAAGCAGAGGCTTATAATCGACTTGAAACGAGATCGACAATAGACAATGTCTCTAGGACGCAGAAAAATTCCGACAAAGAGACGAAGATGGGGGTTCGCCACGATTATAGAACCGCGGATGCAAAAAGAGGGCACGGTCGTTTCGGTGTCACGCAGCTTCCGGTGGTAGGTAGGGCCCCAGGGACCTTCGGTGAAACGAGTGCACGTCTATTATATTTTTCGTTTCAACTAGATGTCACGTTGTTCATCTGAAAAAAATTTATTGTCCTTGTTAATTTTTAGCTTGAATTTAATATTCCAAGTGACGGGAATGCAATATTTTTTTTTGCAGATGAAAATGTATATAAAAAGATTTTAAATAATTACCTTAATAATTTAACTAATTTGCCGTTGCTTATTACCATTTAATATATCGTTTTTCATAGTGCTATTGTTCTATTGGAATTTATTTTACGGGTCATTGTTCTTAGTGAAAAGAACAATAAAGGAGCAATTAACTTTTTATCGAACCTACGAAATCCATTAATAAATATACAGTTAGAGAGCTTGGCTGAGCAATAATTTAATTATTAGTTTAATTAAAAAAAGCAGTAATTATAAAAGATGGAATAGATTAATTGAGGTAGTAATGCAAATGAGTTATATTACGTACGACCATCTTCGATTGACAAATCTAATTTAATATCCGTAAAGGAAAATCAATATTAAATCCAAACAATAAAGCAGTACGATTGCGACAAATAAAATCAGGATCAAAATTAGAACTATGGAGTTTATAATTTTGTCAGTTGATAGAGCACGGAGAATTTCAGCAGCTGCCAGAATGAAACAGACAATAGCAATCACTTCAAATATAAACATCTAGTAAAAATACTGAAGGTTATTTTTGTGTAAAAAAAATACGGGTTAAATTTTTACGTAAATTGCCACTTGTATTTATTAAACGATTTTTTAATCGTTAAATACAAGTGAGAGCATAAGTAATGAAAAAATTTGTCAACTAACCGGAGTGTCGGTAATAGGATCACCTCCACATTGGCTTATTATATCCACTAAAGCTAGAGTAAAAAAACTTTTAATCAAAAATTTAATCCGAGCACCTTGCTCCGGTTTAAGTCCATCTTTCTCTCCTTCTTTACCGTCTGCATCGGAAATCATGATGATTGTCAAAACTAGCAATGCAGCTAATGCTATCTTTTTAAAAATAAATAAATAACATTATTTTAAATTAAAATAAATCATTTTTTTTTATTAGTTCATGGGTAGTACTAGTTGTAAAATTCTTATGGGCTTGACCACTGGAACATTTTTTATAGAACGACAATTTTGAACTGGAACTGCATAGATTGGTCCAATCATTTTTTGTAGTATAATTATATTAATTTAAAAATAGAATCTAGTCTTTTAGGTTATCACTCACAAAAAAACTGTAAAAGATATTGCTTGAAGTTTGCTTGGGAAATTTTTTATTTACTATAAAATATGAAGTTAGGTAACGACAAATTACTAGAATGCAATGCACAAATACAATTTTCACAACTATAATTTATTAAATTTCTTATTGCAAAACAAATATAATATGCATATTAAACTTTGTATAAATATATATTTATCATAAAACTGCAACTCTCGTTTTCATGATTACATATGAATATTTTTGAGATTTCTTTCACTCGGCTTTTTAGCCGCATTAATTAACTACATGTATCAATAACATATACATGCGTTTAGAAAGCAAATGTAACAATAATAAAAGATACAGTGAATATATAAAGATCTTTTACATATATATAAACTGTTTTTACAATCTTCACAAAATTGTACCTTTACAAACATATAATATATATTATATATATAATTTATATTGAACAACACAAAAAGTTTTATAACTTAAAAAGAAATAAAAATACTTTTATAAAGGTGTCTTAATTAATACGACGAACACGAACAGGCGATTAATTATGCTTTGACTTAAGGTACGTGTCGATTGATCAATTATGGACGGAATAGAGCTAATTAACAAAGGCTCATACTACGCGCGAAGACTTCGTATTATAAATATGTAGGACGGATTGTACTGACGCTCAGCCTCAGCCGCTCATTTCGTTTATCTCGTATAAACTGAGAAAAAAGTGTTTTTTTTTTTCACATCTCCACTATTTTTGTACTTTACGGTGGGATTAAAGCGATGCTTCAGATACAATACTTTGATTAATCTAATTTCTCCAGATTTACCAATATACGTACGCATTATTTGTACTGAGACTAATGGAATTATTATGCAGTTGTAAATTTTTATCATTAAAACTACTTATAAAAATACAAAAAATCGTGGAGTGATACAATAATACTTTTCTCTGTTTAAGTAAAAAGAAACATAAAATATTGCTTTTGGTATCAGACTTGTCACTTCCGACGTCTTAAATGATTATACAAAGTTAAAAAAATTTTACTTTGGGATTGCAGAATAGCGTTTACAAGTGTAGAATCCTGCTACTTGGACAATTCAAAAGTGAATTTTCAAAAATTTACAATTAAAATCAATGCTTAAACGGCAAAAGTTTTCAACTGAATTTAAGGATTATCCGGGTAAAAAATAACACTAGCTTTCCAATATTTTGCATTTGAAATAACTACTGCTACATTATTAATTGCGCAGTATTATGCCAAAGTATCGCCTAATTATCTAGTTCAATGCTTAAAAATCTTGTACATAAATACAATAAAAAAAAAATTTTTTTTCATAAAACCTTCACGTCACACGATAATTCCTAAATAACATCTTGTAAACTATAAACAAATGCTATTTCTTTCCCAAAGTGGTCCGATTACTCGCAAAAACTTTCTTGCCAGTTTAAATAAAATCTTCGAAATTAATCCTAGGGAATCTTTTAAAAAAAGTAAACTATACGTGCGTGCCTATGTGCGTTTTCTGTGTACGTGTGCATAGCGTCGAGACCTGAATGGCACTCTCAAATCGAAAATCAAAAGAGGCGCTCGGGTATCTTCCGTTTAAAAGTATTTGATCGTGAAGAAGACGTCGGCGGCGAAAACGAAGGCATCGACGAAAGTGAAGAAGGCCGCGGCTATCAGCATATCGGCGTACTGCTTACTTACGTAGATGTTGTTGTTGTAGACGTAGGCGTAGTTACCGTGAAGTCTTCGCCATATGTGGATCATTACGCTGCCCGCGACGATGTGCAGGACGGTACCCACCGCCGAAAATAACACCGACTGCAAAGAGGACACGATGATTTATTGTATCGTCGCGGTTCACTTTTTAATTAGACAAATGTTTTTGATAATTTTTTTTCGAAAAAGCGATCTTGAAAGCGATTTCAAGTGTACAAGGTATAAACTGTTTGCTGTTAAATATATTAATTTGCAGAATAGCTTAAATAAAACATTGCGTGTAAAGGCCCAGATCTCATGTAGTATTAATTTTTTAAATGCAAATTTAATTAAGTGCACATCACGTACAATTTTCATGCAACTTTGTAAATTAGCCTATTATAACTGATACTTTCCGATGTGCGTACACGTGACGGGAAACGATAATTTCTGAACAATTTAATGAAAAGTAGAAATTCGTCCTTGCGTCATTGCGCAATGACGCATCGTCATACCCATACCATTGAAATCGTCGGACAACAATAAGTTCTCCAGCTTTTATTAAAATCGCGGAATATATGAGTATTTTTTTTTAATTTTATTCTGCTGAGAAATTAAAAATATATTTTACCGTTCTTTTTGGCATCCTGTCGCCCAATAAATGGCTAATTATGAAGATGGTATTGATAACTACGTAACCCGCAATGGTTACGTAGATTACAGCCATATCGTCGAGCTTTGGTTTTTGCTCACGACCCAACAGTTGATGAAATGAATTGAACGGGTCCACTATTAATCCAATGGCAAATACCGACACGATCTGAAAATTTAAGTTATCATTTATTTTTGTATAAAACTATATAAATGAAGTTATGATTGATATAATCGTATATTATTAATAATACTATTTATAATTGTTTATTATTATTAATACACTGTTTTTTATGAAGGTTTTTGATCAGTTAATTATCAGTTAAAGTTGTTTTAATAATTATTTTAAAAGAATATTAATGATCATCTTGACGTACAAAAATCTTTTATTAATAGTCGCGAATTCTTTTATAATTTTACTTATTTGATTTACAAACTTATGAAACCATCAAGTTCTTTAAGTGTAACTTGTGATTTACATGATTTATTCATCGCAAGAAATAGAGCATTGACTCTATATGCTATATGCTTTATTCTAACTCCACCTGCTAAATCGACAACGTCTATAGATCAACGACTGAGTAGTCAGTAGATTAGTGAACATTAACCCTGTGCTTCTTTTGTAAATGTCGGTCTCTTATGGCTATTCCCTTGGTCTCTGCTAATATCTCAATCGTAGCCGGTTGCATTTAGACAAGTTTGTTTGTTAAAATTTCAGCGATTCTTACATAATATAATAAATTATAATTTTATTCTGCACTGGCGTGAAAATGTAGTTGTGTTCGTTAAGCAAAATACAATTACGGAAGAAGGAAATAAATATTTGTGGAATTAAAAGGCTTAATTATTCTATTTTTCAAATTTAAAGCGACTGCTTTTAGGTAGATTCCGTTATAATTGAATGAGACGTAGTACTCTTCCGGTAGTAAATTCATTGGATGAGTAATCACTTAATATTTGATCAAATCTTATGAGCAAGAGCTCGACTATTTTTCAACTTATGCACCTAACGAATTTCGAAAGAAAACCTCTTTTTTTTCAAAAAATCAACCAAACCAATCGTCGATCGTAACGTCAAACAAAGTTTTTAAACAGTTCCAAGCAGCGTTTTTTTCGAAAATCTACTTCCACCGCGAAGATAGCCCAGGCAGGTCTCTCTGTGCAAGAGCTTAAGTTATAGCTAAGAAAGACCCGATCTAGGGTAAGGAAACGCGATGAATAATGAAGCCGTATTGATAAGAAAACGCATGGCGAGTACTCACGACTTCAACAACTTTGAGGAGTATCGACTTTGAGCTGACGGTCTCGACGTCCACCTCCTTGTCCCCGTGGGAGTTCTGCACGCCGCTCTCGTCGGCCATCCTGACGCGTTTGTGCTTTCCTCGCCTGTCGCCCAGCTTGACTGACTGCCCGGACCCTTCGATGGTGTACGTCTTTGCGTTTGATGGCCTTACCGACTGGATGATATCCCCTTCTACCGCGGCGCCTCAATGGATTCAAGGGCGAGACTCGCGCTCTTTCGGCCGTTATTATAACTGGAAAAGGAAAAATTTAACGGTTTCGGTCGGTGAAAATGCGGGAGAGTTTTCCGCGCCGCCGGCGCCGAGTCTCACTTCCATTGTGAGCAAGGAGACTTGAGGATCGAAGGAATGCGATAAGAACGTTGAATTCCTAACTTGGTTTTTACTTTCGTTCGAGCCTAATTATCGCGAGCGGTCATATATAACGAAGGTGCCCATTTTAGTGCGGTATGGGATTAGCGACGCTCTTTCTCGACTGAAATTTTTCTTTTATTTCGTTTTAATATACGTTGGAAATTGAATACAATATTGTTTTGATGTAAACGCTTTTATTATACACGTTTAGCTTACTCGAAAATTTTTAAAAAATAATAATGTTAGTCTAAAGTAGAACGATAAACTATTTGACCTTAGCACACATTACGCAGTTTTTAGTATTCTTCTAGTAGTCAGGTATTTAATGTCTATTTAAACTTCATTGGGATTAATTAGGTTTTTAAAAGCGTAAAAATTTCAATAATAATTATATAATTTTATAACAAGTATTTAAAACTGCGTTGCACAATAAAGTGATCCATTAAGGCGGCTTCGACGACTTTTCATAAAAACATAAATATATATCTGAAACTCAACAGGAATTTTTTGTCAACATTAAGCTTCTATATTAAGAAAATTTTAGATCGACGACCAAATTATGGAAAAAATTGAATTCGTAAATAGCTAATACCTTATGGAAATAAGAAGTTTATCATCTTTTTTTATTAAATTATAAAAGATTAACTTTTAATAAATCGCGTGAAATAAAAGATTTTGTAATGGAGAATTCACTGTAGTTATATTATCATAAAATAAAATACTTTTTTGTTTAGATTCAAAATTAGTTTACAATAAAAATAATAAATTTACGTAATGTGTTCAATTAATGAAAAAGAAGAAAGGAACTCTATGCTAATAATTAATAATTAAGTAATATTTACGTATCACCTCTATCCAACGCGTGGTTAAATAAAAAATTTATAAAGTTCTTTAGTTTCTGCAACTATTTCTTCTTCGTCAAACTTTTATGAATTAAATAATGAAATTTTCTTGTTTACGAATAAAGCGTATTCGTTACTTAACTAGCCTTGTTTGATTAATCATAAAATAAAATTATAAATTTAATTTTATTAAGAGAATCTTTAACGATTTCAATAAAATTGAATTGAATTGTACAAGGCATGTTAAATTCAATAACAAAGAGTATTTTTAATAATTTAATTTTAAAATGAAAAGCCGAATGTTACTGTTATTTCTAATGATTGAAATTCGGTTACTAAATATCACAGTATAATTTTAACGAATTACTTATATTGATTTTCAAATTAATCTTAGCGAAATAGTTTGAATTGTAATTTTATACCATCTAAAAAGAGCGCAAATTCGTAACCTGACGAAAAAAAAAAAAAAAAAAATTACGCAGCTCGCGTTTCATAAGCAAAAAAAAAAACGCCGGGTTGTTCAAAAAAACCGTCGTCCTTCTTCGGAAAACTTTACAGCTCAGCAGAGCAAAAGCAAAGATTTTAACTTTTACGATCGACTTGCAAAACCGTCGTATCAAGTTCAAGAACGCCTCGGAGTCCTTCCGCGCACAATGCGAAGAAACGCGAGTCGTCGTCGTCGTCGTCGTCGCGCGCGCCCGTCAGAGATTCTCTCCGAAAGCAGAGAGTTGTATATATATATATTGTTCGGGAAAGCGGATGGGAACCACTGCTCCGAGCGAGAGATAGTGAGTAGTGCGCCCGCGGAATAACTGTTCAATAATTATTACTATCCCTCGGCGGAGCGGCCGCCGCGGAACTCGCCGCTGCACCGATGCCTACGAAGTATCCGGACTGTTTTTCTTTTTTTCTTTTACTTTGTTACGTTATCCGGTTGCATGTACAGGCAAGTGGTCTTGCACGCTTGGCGACTGAAAGGTAGACTGCCGCCGCTTAAACTTTATATCACTGAGAGAAAAAATGTAGTAAAAATTACAAATAATCTTGTAAAAATTACCATTTGTTTAGTAAAACCACCACAGACTGTAAAAAACCAAAAAGTTACTGTACTGTTTGATAAATATTTCTATATTTAGAGTAAAATGTCCATGTAAGTAAGAAATTTTACTATACTATTTGATAAATTTTCCTATAAAGTACGATAATTTTTTTGGATTTGACAGTCTACGGTGGCCTTACTAAGCAGTATGGTAATTTTTACTAAACTTTTTTCTTAGTGTATGAAATGAACTTTGTTTATTGCGGAAATGTAAAGCTGCGGCTTTAGTTTAACAATTTACATGCTCGTGTCGGTAAATTATTACTGCCTTCGGTTAAAATACTTTTCATTTTAATAAACAATGCGATAACTTTCAAGCAAACAAACGAACGTGAAACTTGTTTTTATATATATACTGTCTTTTTAATAACTAAGTATTAGTTTCTCAAAATTTTTGACAAACTGAGCTAAACCAAGCTCAAATAAACCACGTTCACTGATTTTCTCTCTTTAGCATCATGAAGCATATAATGTACCTCGATAATATTCACAAATTTCTAATATCCATCTTTTTTCGGGACGGCAATCGAGGAAAGAAGCAAAGGCTATTAACGGGCGCGTTCAACCGTACTGACTTCTGCATTCAAGCGATGACTACATAAGTGAGAATTTCAATGAGATGAGCTCGAAGAGAAAAGGTTACGATTTCTGTTGAAGCGCGTAATCTGAATTCAGTGCAAACTGCATGATAACTTTAACAAAGTACTTGGAACAAGTTCCACTATGTAAATGGGGTGTATTTATAACTCGCTGAGTAATCTGTCATAGTTGAAAAGGCGCGGTCAATATTCGTTTGGGCTTAGACGGGGCTTAAAGTAACTCATAAAAACTCATAAAAAACCGTAAGTTTTATCGGTTTTTAGGCGTGTATCTGCAACCATTGTTCGATAAATCTATACGTTTTTGTCGTTTCCCTTCCTGTCCAGGGATGGTATGTAGGTTCGTCAATTATGTGCAATTGCTTGAGGTAATCTAGCTCTACGTTGTTTTTCTTATGACGTATATATCGTAAATTTTTTATTGTCCGTTGTGTACTTTGATAGAATATAAAATAAACGCAAATAATATCGTAAACAATATAAACTCTTTAAACTAAAATTTGTCATTTGTTTAAAATACTTATTTGTTGAAATCTTAATGTGTCTTTAGAACAGTAACCCAAGTGGCATTAATATTTTTGAAATTATTGCCATTTACACCCGTAAACAGCGTCGATTCGATTTGAGAAAAAAATTGTAGCGAGATTTCGCGCGATTCCTTTTATTTTCGTTTACCCCGTCAATTTCAATTTCACAAGAACAAAATGCACCCTCAAGTAACGTAACAATCTTGGCGTTATTCTCTCTCTTTCTCTCTCCCCGTGCATTGCTTGCGCGTAGTGAATCATTCAATCCATTGCGCTGGAGTCGGGCTTGCAGGCCAACGGCGCACTCACACATCGGCAACGTAAACACATGCACGAGGTCGCGATCGCGCGTAACATTGAAAATCAACAGCGGAGCGGCAGCGGTTAACGGTAGCAGCGGGGAATCAACGTGCAGCAATGCAGCGGGCACGCCGACCTAAACACAAGAGGACGCGGGGCGGCACCGCACGACGGATGGCAAACAATATGTATAACTCTCCCTCGAGCTCTCGAGCATTACCCAGCTACGTCGGGGCTCTCCTGGCACTTGCACTCGGTGTTCTCCGGGTGAACAGAGCGAGGATCCCGTGGGCAGGCGTCGCAGACCGAGATTCGCGCTCGACTGTAGTACGAGTGCACGGCGTGACTTCGAACTGGAACGGCAGCCGCACGCGCCGCCTGACACTACGCTACTCTCTCTCTCTCTCTCTCTCTCTCTCTCTCTCTGTGTGTACACCGAGCCGCGAGCGCTATAGGAGGTACATACACCTCGGCGCGCAGGTTCGCTGCGCGGCGGCAGCGACGACGACGACGACTCCCACTCGAGTCCCCCTCCCTCCCCACCAAAGTAAGCCCCTACTACGCTTTCGCCGAGGAGGTGGGCGCGCACACCGGATGATCTGTGTTTGTTGAAATTTACATTCCTCGCGAGTGCAGGCTTCATTGACCAGCCAATTGCCGACGTGAGCTTGTTTTCTTTTTTTTTCTTTTCGGCGTTTTCTTTCGGCCAGCGCGGGCTGAATGGTAAGACGCGGGCTTTAATTGACGGAGTAATTACAATTTTGAGCGACACACATCCAGCTTGGAATTTAGAGAAACAGTAGGAAATTGGGCTCTCCACTGTCATTGTCGCGCCTCTTTTAAATGCGCGCTCGCGGTTAATGAGTAATTTTCGAGTTCAAGTGGGACGGATATCGAGCAAACAACTAGGTTTATACGGCTAAATATATATTTTTTTATATTCTACTTCAGACTCGCTTACCCGTTAAAGTTTTCACGAATAAACTGTACCCTTTTTAGTGCGCAGATAATTTTATCAAGCGCGTAACGTCCTTTATTAAGCATTAAGCAGAGCGAATTGACCAAAGGTTTCGAGGCAAAAAATCGCTTCCTACCCAAAAAGGCTATATATACGAAAAGTCTTGAAAATCGTCAGCGTATAAAGGTCGACGCGTCCGACTGGGGCGCGCGTTACATTCATGCGCGCGGCAAAAAGGAGCGAGAAAAAAGGAGTCTCGCCCAGGAGAACCGACAGCGTCCTCGGCGCGTCTCGGCCGAGGAACGAAAACACACGTAACGTTGCGTGCGCGCCGAGAGCGCGTGGGACCCGCGCACAGACACCGGACAAAATCTGCCTGAAAACTCGTCTATATCGGATCGCCGGGCGGCGCGAGTCACGCTATATAGGAAATGCGCGCCGAGCGGCCGGCTCGCTTCGCGTGGAGAAAAAGCGCGGTAAAAATCTTTCCTTCGAAAAAGGAATGCGGCGAGATCGATGCATTGACACGAATTCAGCGAGCGTGGAAGAGAGGTGCTCAGTTTCGAGAATTGAGCGTACGCAGAGGCGAGTCCGCGGTTCGCGCGCGGGAAAAGCGCGCCAGGAATTAGTTCTGCTCGCAGTCAATGAAAGGGAGAATGAGGAAGAGAGTGAATGGGGAGACGCGAGCGAGGAAAATGATATACGCACCCAAGGTGCGCGACTGGTGTGTCGATATCGCGGCGTTGACGAAAACATAAAAATCTACTTTACGCGACCGCGCCGCGCTCGTACATTTTCGCGAGCAGCTCGACCCAGAAGAAGAAAGTGCGATTAGGCGAGACGGAGGGGGTGTAAAAGGATGATTGATCGTTGGAAGTTATTAAACTCGGTGCGCGCCGCGGACTAGCCGAGGAAAAACGCGGCGAGTATGGTGCGCTCGAAGAACGACGGGAGAGACGGCGAACGAAATTTACTCTATACTGTGCGAGAAACGCCGCCGAGCGCGTTCTCCCGCGGGGCATAGCGAGTTAGTAGTAAGGCGCGAGGAGAGCGGTGTACGTTAAAACGTAAACACAGCGTCGCGTAGTCTGATCGTGGAGTAGGGGAAACTAGCACGGTATGTGGGTATGTAGGTATAAGGCTCGATCCACAGCGGCGTCGAGTCGGCCGGACAAGGTCGCTTTCTAGCGGTGCCTGCGAGCCGAAGCGACGCCCTCCTCCACCGGCTGGGCTCGTCGTTGTGCGGGAAGCTGAAGCTCGCGGTGGTGCTGCGCGTAAGCGTACACATGGGCGCGGCTCACTATTTACATCCTGATTCGGGCGGCACTGTAGCCTGGCGACGCAGGCAAATGTATTCGGGGCTTCGGTGTGGCGGCAGCGATTTTACGAACGTCCAAGGCGGCTGAAATATTCGCCGAGGCTTTGGGAGTAATCGTCAATGACAATTTACCGTTTTACAACAGAGACGTATACGAGGATTATTAAATCGCTGGATAAAATTTGATTCTTCTTTTTCCAAAGGACGGTTCAATGATATAATTTTATTTTGACGTAATATGCATTACAGAGTGAGGCGTTCCACGTCAACTTTTCTCCTTTGCGGCCAAAATCAGTGGCAGCTCAAAATTTTCCTCGGGGTATGCACTTTCAGAATTAGGTGGCCTTTTGAAAAGCTCCAATATGATCAAATAAAGTGGCTAGATTTTATCTGAACAGATTCAGATTTTAAATGTTTGAAATGATGCTTGGCGTTACAAGCATTGGAGTTTTTTTTGTCTTAAAACCACCGCTTCAATTTTTTGTAAACGGGGAGTATAATTGTCGTGAAAACGCTTCATATATTATTATTCATCGAGAGCCTTTAATTTGATTGTATTTATTTTAAATGGATGAAAGATTTACATTACAATTTAGGAGAATTTTTCATCACTTATATGAGTTTTTTTATTACGAAGAGCATATCCACGGCAAGCAGAATTACTATGAAATAAAAAATTTGTTATAAAATGTTTTGTACTAAAAATCGAATTTTTAAGTAAAAATAAAAATATACGAACCAAGTAAAGTAGGTATTATTACTAATGATTGATTGGCATATCTAAGTGCGTGAATGTTGATAATAAAATACGTAATCGTAAACACAAATTCCTAAAAACAAAGAATTAATATTCATTATATATGTAGAACTTATATTATATCAATCTATTAGGCGAATTGTTACTCACAGATAAAAAATAAATAATAAACGCTACTTACCATCACAGCGTCTCCTTTCTGTCCCATCATATTAGCTATTATGTAGGATAAAGAAATAAAAAACCATCCGTCGATTCCCCAAATTCTATATATATACGTTTCATTATAATAAATTATAGCCCCCACCAGTGCAGTGATCTAGTAAAAATAACTCATTTTAGTATCAGATTATGTTACAGTTAAGGATTACAATAAATAAAGTTTAATTTAATTTAAGAAATGTTTTACTTTGTTTCATACTTACACATTCGGCTACTCTTAATGCAAAATTCACGTCTTTTAGCGAATCCGTAAAACTTGACATTGTAAATTTAATTTAAAATTTTATAAATACTTGCGGTTTCAGATTATCCTTCGATAAATTTTATGAAATCGGATAAAAGGGTTATCTTTATTGTCCCAGCAAAACGGATTAGTCACTAATACTTAATAACAATCACCTCATTTAATTTGTAAAACAAATGAACAAGGAAATACATTTTTTTTAATTAGAAATGGTTAACTTCAAATATATAAAAACGAAGAGATTTTTTTTATCGATTCATTTAATTTTTTGCAAGTAATTTTGTCGACAAAGTAAAAATTGACTGACACAATACAATGAATTTTAATCGATGAATGCATTTTAAAATATTTACAACGAGGAAATGCAAAAAGCATTTATAAGGACAGAATTCTAGGTCGTCGACCTAGAAAGCTGCCGTGATTATTTTTCCCACCCGAAAAATTAAAATAAGTCTTAATTTCTCGCTTATTTATCTACTACTATTACGTGAAATGCATTAGTGTATAATTTTTACAATTTTATTACTTACGGATTCATTTACTTGATATTTTTTATATTATTTTATTTATTATTTTTCGCCAAAAAAGTGAAAACAATTGCACACAGATTTTAACTCGATTTCGATCCACATAGTTAGTTAACTATCTGAAATAATTATGCATGTTTTTATATTAGACAGATTACAGAGATGCTTGCATACACATATACAACTATCTGAGTATGAGTGACTTTCTTTATTATGACATCCATTACTGCGTACATCAATTAGTCCTAATTGTCCTCGGTAATGTGTCGCAAGTGACCGTACTACTTTGCCCACTATTCCGACTTTTTTCTATTTTTTGTTTTATTTATCCTGCAATTTAACAGTTGGCTTAATTACCGGTACAAACAAAATTTGCATTAGAAAACTTGGAATGCCATTATGTTGTTAATCATATCAATCACGATTGTAATCACAAGTACTTTCAATCTTCAATCGACCATTAGTGTCCTAATTTTAATGACGTAGAAGCATTCGTAATAATAAAAGCGCAAAGAAAACTTACTTTTTGAGACATATTTGTACATTTATAAATATTTTATAGATTAAAGAATAATAATTATAGCTAGTTTAACTATAGTTTTTATTTTCTTTATTATTTTCATTTCAGTAAATAGATTTACACGTAATTTCGAATTTTCAAGCTAGTTTCAGAAGTACTTACGAGAGACTTAATTCTGTCTTATTCTTAGATGTTAAAATTATATCAATTACCAAGACGATGATGGCCACTAAAACAAAATAATAATTTTTATAAAAATAATAAAATTTATATCGTTTTTATTTACAACATACCTATATTTAGTACCAAAAAATATGTGTAACCCGATTGCTCTGTACTGTAACCAGCTGTTATGAAAATGTAGAGAATCAAACAAACTTTCACCAAAACTGATACAAGTAGTGCTGCTTCCTGAAAAAGCATAAATTTTTATTGTATCGATTTATTCTACCAATTTTGAAAATGATTATTTTAAATATATTGGTAAGCTCACTAAAATATTTTGATTCGATAAAAATAGGACTCCAATCATAAGTATTAGAAGAACAGTCATATAAGAGTAATGATATCCTCTGGCCCTATCATTGTAATATACACCTCCGTATAGACCGGTATCAGTGACCCAACCTAAAATCTAATTGTTAAGGTTAATTATTTTATAAATTCTATAAGAAAAAACTACATATTTACTTACGCAAGCCAGAAATTTCAAAATGAATCTAGGAGTCCCAATGTCTTGAATAGTCATTTTCCTGTTTTATTTTTTATTAAAAAGTAGAATAAAAAAACTTTTTAAAATCTTATAAAATAAAAGTACAACAACTTGAAGTTGTTAATTAGTTAAAAATAAAGTTTGAAAAAATATTGCAAGCATCATTTGACCTTGACATTGAGGTTATAAGTAACTTTTTTACATTCATCAAATAATTTCTTCTCCAAATGCCTGGCAACTATATTTTTTAATTAAATATAAAGAAAGCATAAAAAAAATAACGATTATTTTGGGTAGAAAAATAATTGCTCATCTTTTCTAGAAATATTAAAATTTGTTAATTGTATAACAAAAAAAATGCATGTTCTCCATCTAAAAAAAATGCAAATTACGTCTTACTCTGCAAATTGAATGCACGCTAGGACTATTAAATGGATTTTGATAAGGTATAATAAGATTTATGCTTTTTTCAGTCATGAAAAAAAAATATGATTTATATTATTTTTTATTTACTTTATTTTTGTTTCATTACAATAAAAATATTACACGTATTTATTTTCGTAGTACAAAACTGTAAAAAATTATGTATAAAGTACCATCTAGTCTTCTAATATAATTACTCTTTCTAAAATTACGTAGGTATATTTAACTTATTATTAAATAAATTTAACACTTTTGCCACGCGATCAGAGCGTTACCGAACGTTCAAGAAATATTTGTCTAATTTCTACAAGTAATAGCATTATTCAGTAATATAATGTAATTAAAAACTATACAATAACATAGCTTTTTTGCATGTAATGAATATTGCAGAGTATTTTCAAAAAATTTCACCAAGAAAAAAACAAACTGAAAACGTAATCCGAAAATAAAATTTTAAACTTTTATAAATAGCTGTACTGTAAATGTGTGCGGTGCCTTATAATTTTCTTTACTGATTGTACGTTTTCAATTTTTTCTTCAGAAATCTTTTTTTAAATACTCTTTGCTTTTGAAGGTTCATGGAAAAGTTTTGTTTATCACTTTAGAGTTAGTAAATAATTTCAAATTTAATAATTCATAAAGAAGTTTTTTTAAAGATGTAGGAGGCGCCACAGTCAATTCGGGCTTGGGTAATTCGGTAAAGTGTAAAATTAAGAAAGAAGCCTACTTATGTTAATAAATATCTCTATAGAATATTTTGTATATTTATCTATTTTGTCACGAGAACAAGATCGACTAAATTTGAAGTCATAAAAAATGTGAACCATTAGATATAATACTATTTTTTAATGAACAATAATTGTAAAGTAACTATAATTAATTACATCTATAATGTAAGAAATACTTGTAAAAAAATAAGTATAAAATAATTTTACGTACAATGAAAATACAGTTTGTTCTACGAAATCGCCATGACTTATCCTAAAGGCTCTGGCCACATAAGCGCGTTCGCACGCGTTTGCTTGCGTTTTCGCATCTAAAGATTACTAGAAAAACTAGTGAATCCAATGGTGATTTCAATGCTGCCAAAGTTATAATTTTACACGACCATATCAACAGCTTCTTAGTATATTCGAAACAAACTGTTGAAATTGCGCTTTAAAATGTCTATTTTGGCAGCATTGAATCGCCGCGATTCTCCTAACGCGTGCAAACGCGCTTATGTGACCCTGGCCAAAGTATTTGCAATGCTTTATGACGGACTTCAGGCTGTATTTAATTTTCTGTATAATTAATTGAATTCTTCTTTGGCAAAATGTAAAAATGTCAGTATGAGATCAATAAGGTACGCTGTGCCTTCTAAAACACATAGGGATCCAAGGGCCAGTCCAACCTACAAAAAATAGATTTTTAATAATATACAATTTGGAATTAATTAAAAAATTAAAAAAAAAAAGAGTTTTATTCGCGTTTGAAATTTTTTTTAAATATTGATTTTTAAGAGTGAGAAAATGTAAAGTGTTTAATATTATACTTGAAAGATATTTAATAACTATTTGTATTTGAAAATCTGACGCACCTGTCTTTCACTCGAAACATAAACATATTTGTGCTCTGCCATATATCCGTGCCAATAGTGAAGAGCTGTTCCTCCAACCGCAATAAACATGAGCATTCCCACGAAATTCATGATGATTTCCTGATTTTTAAAACAGTCATTTAGCCTACAGAAATTTTTCTTTTCAAAATCAAAAATTACATCCGGCAAAACTTACCACAATGGATTTCTTATGATCGGAGTCGCCAAAGCAGTAACTAATAAGTACAACGCTTGTGTAAATAAAGAACCCGACGAACACTCCAGACGCAACGATTTCGGCATCGGCACTCTTGATATCGTTCATGTTCCATGTTCCGCCGACACCCAAAAAGTCTCCACCATAACCGGTTCGATAAAGAATTAGGATGATAAGATTCAATACCTGGAAATTGCATACAAGTGTCATAAATTTGTTAATTTTGATTTATAACACGAAATACGTGATTTCATATCGAAAGCAAATTTCATTCAAATTTCCGCCAAGGATTATTACTAAATTATCGTTTATCTTCTACAAAACTCGATTAATTAACGACATTAAATTTTGGTTTCTACAATTTCATTAGCAGTAATCTTTCTTGAATTTCGAAACATTCAACAGTTGCACCATAAAATAATTTTCATTAGCGTGTACGATACGCAAGAAAAGCGTACGCTCCTCGCCACGATGTCAGACATAGTATCATTCTACAAACAATACCTCTCTTATCGGATAACCGATACACTTAATGAATCACGAATGTGCCTAAAAAATACCTTTTCAATGAATTAACATCGTCATATTCGAACAAGTAATAACACTCATCCAGGCTGACTTTGTAAAGTAATAGTCATATTTTCTAAAATATTTTATTAGCGAACAGTCGAGCTTTGCTCCCAAGTTTCCGGCAAGCACACTTGTTATAGAGCACGTTAGTTGAAAATGATACGATAACTGTATAACAACTAAATTTTAATAACAGTTTTAATGTACAAGTTTAGTGATCGCTAAACGTAAAGCGAACTGTTGCTAGAAATGACGCGTTGATGTTAAATAAAAAATTTAGCACGTTAATTTTAGAGAATTATTAAAAACAACAGATTCAATTCTAAAAACTAGGTCACAAAGTCTCCGAACGCCGCCGAACTCGTCGAGCATCGGCTGTATAATAATTTGAAAATTCATCCACTTACCAACTTAAGAATTTTAACGACAATAGAGCCGATCGTCTGCACGGACACCATTTTCGCTCCTTCCGACAGTTAACTTTAAAAATCTAAAATTTCAACCAAGTGCACCGGTGGAGTCAAACCGAACAGATCAAGGGACGACGCGCACTGACTCTTAGGTGTGAAGAAGTGACTAAGGGAGCCACGTCCGACTTATCTAATCAGATAACGTGCTCGTCGCGCCGGAGATAAACGCACGAATAGCACACCTGCGCTTGTGCCCGGCGTGCGTTATCTCTCCCCGGTTCCAACAGTATTTGTAGTCCCATCCGGCTGCGCAACTTGGCATTTTTTAACTCTACATACGCCCGCGGCGACCTATTTTGATTTGAATATTTCTTTCCGTCTTCGACCGGTAAAACTGTGCACATGCTAATGCTCTTTTCTTCCGATTTTTCTCTTGGAAGATCTTCGACGTTTCGTTTGTCGCTTTTGCATTTCCGCGATGTGTCACTGCAACGCGCGATGAGGACTGACAAAGTATCAATGAATCACGTTGAATCGAGGATCGATTTTTAGCTGTCTAATAGCGACCAAAGACCTACACACTATTTCAAATTAGTGTCAGATTATAAATAATCAAAATTAATCGAACTTTAAAAAAAAAAGTTTTTTAGTTTATTCTTTAAATTTCTTACGCCAAGTGCTTTCTCGTTAATTACGAGGCTTTCAGCGAAATGAAGAAAATAAATTTTTTAATTATCTTTGTATCTCTAGGCTAAATCTTTCACCACGATCAGCTTTGTTTAGTAACATAAAAAAACTTTTTGCTTTTTTATCTTTTTAAAAACACGTTATAATAATAATATTATTCCTCAGGTGATTTGCCAACCTGTGTATTTATATCTTAACGGAGTTTATTAAGACTATTTTCTTTACAATTGTTATTATGATTTGTGTACATTATTGAATTAAAAAAATGACTATTTCTGATGCAGTAAATTCATCTTTTGACGGGGGAGAATTATTTCCCACGCTCCCGGGAGGGTTATTGAGTATTTGGGTTAGTTTTTTTATATGTGCCCGCGCATTGGTGCGGAAAACATTACGTTTTTGTTATATCTAGTACTCAAGGTGGCCGAATGCATTAAAAAATCCGGTTTCGTATAGTTATTACATACGTATATACGCTGATAGAACTGATAGAAGTTTCTCGCAATCAGGACTTTAATTAGTCTGATAACTTCCGTTAAACGTATAAATAAAATGACGATCCAAATTTATACATCTGATTTGGATCTTTGGCAATTTGCATTATAATAATTCGGTCTATATTATATGTACACATTTAACTAAAAATATTTATCTACTCCAGATTTATTGTTAAATTATTAAATTGCATTAAAAATTTATTAAACAAATTAAATTCTTCAGCACATGAATGCAATTTATTGTAATTTAATTTGTATTTACCATGGATCTGTGCAAGGTGTTTTAGAATCTACATTAAATCTATATTCAATTTAAACTCATCAAGTCTCATCTTAATTAAAAATATTTGTACCTCAAACAAATTAAAGTTTAACATTGTTAAATAAGTAAAATTCTAATGTTACAGACATTGGGACTCGCAATTACGCCAGACCAGATTGCTGAAATGGAAGCAAATATTAACAATATTGATTTTGACGCTGCCGCTAAAGAAGAAAAGGCAGTGAGACACGATGTCATGGCTCACATTCATGTCTTTGGAAATCAATGTCCGAAAGCCGCCCCAATCATTCATCTCGGAGCAACTAGTTGTTACGTTGGATGCAACACGGTAATACATGAAAAAATATATAAATAAAATTGTCACTAATATAATTTTTAAAAGTTTTATTTAAATGTTAATTTTTTTTTTTCGTAAAAAGTCATTAGAAATTTAACTTCGCTAAAATTAGAAACAGAATATATAGAACGAATGCAAACGTTACACGTAAAAATGCATCTTATTCTTTCTCTTTCAGGACTTGATAATCTTACGAGACGGATTCGACATGCTTTTGCCGAAGCTCGCCACTGTCATCAGTCGTTTGGCAAAGTTCGCAATGGACAATCGCTCCATCCCCACCCTCGGCTTCACCCACCTGCAGCCGGCTCAACTGACCACCGTTGGTAAAAGAGCAACTCTGTGGATTCATGACCTACTCATGGACGAGAGGGCAATCCGCCGAGCGAGGAACGATCTGCGCTTCCGCGGTGTCAAGGGAACTACCGGCACCCAAGCTTCGTTCCTGCAGCTTTTTAATGGTTGAAGCTGTTTTCTAGTTTTTCTTAATCTTTACTTATTAACGAACAGAGTATTTACATCAATTATTTCTTTCCAGGGGACGGAGAAAAAGTTAAAAAACTCGATGAAATGGTCACCAAGATGGCAGGCTTTGAGAAAAAGTACGCCGTGACCGGCCAAACCTACAGCCGAAAAGTTGACATCGAGTGCTTAAACGTTCTGAGTTCCCTTGGAGCCACGGTGCACAAGGTACAGCTAGAAAAAAAAAATAAATAAATAAAAATACCCCAGCTCGAAAATCACGCGCACGCGACGCTCTTTTAGATCTGCAGCGACATCAGGATCCTGGCGAACATGAAGGAGATCGAGGAGCCGTTCGAGTCGACGCAGATCGGCTCCTCGGCGATGCCCTACAAGCGCAACCCCATGCGGAGCGAGCGCTGCTGCAGCATCGCCCGCCACCTCATGACCCTCGTGAACAACACCCTGCAAACGGCGGCCAACCAGTGGATGGAGCGCACCCTCGACGACTCGGCGAATCGGCGGATCACCCTTGCGGAGGCCTACCTTTCGGCCGACGTCGTGCTCATGACACTGCAGAATATCACCGAGGGTTTGGTGGTCTACCCGAAGGTCATAGCCAGGCACATCGCCCAGGAGCTGCCGTTCATGTCTGCCGAGAATGTGATAATGGCGATGGTTAAAGCCGGCGGTGACAGACAGGTTACTTGAATTTTTTAATTTAGCGAGGATTCGTAAAGGAAGCATAATGGAAAATGAAGATTTTAACGGAATCTTTCATAATAATACATTTATTGTATTATTACTATAAAGTTTTGCAAAGCTATATGTGCATTTTTTTAATATTCTTCGTGTAAACAGCAATGGCTTTTCAATGACAAAAGTTGTAAAGACGATGTTGATAAACTTGCTGGACTTAATTTTACAGTTTATTGCTTTAAAAAACAGACTCAATATAAAATAAAATTATCATTCAAAGTAAATTTCATTATTTTATTCAGTGATTTGTTTATGATTACAGGTCTGTCACGAAAAAATACGGGTCCTATCGCACGAAGCTGGAGCTCAAGTGAAACAGCAGGGCTTGGACAATGATCTGGTAGAGCGAATTAAGAAGGACAAATATTTCGCGCCTATTTTGAATCAATTAGACTCATTATTAGATCCTTCTACCTTCGTGGGCAGAGCGCCGGAGCAGGTGGTGGAATTCCTCAATGAGGAAGTTTACCCGATTTTAAAAAATTATGAAGGCAAAGAAGTTAAGCCAGTTGAATTAAGCATTTAATCGTTCTCAGAAATTTTTCATGTTTTGTACTTTTTCTATACTGATTATCTAATATTGATTTATATAAAAATAGGCGGATCAGATCGTGGTTGAAAGTCGTAACAAAATTGTACATTATTATTGATGCTTTTTATTGATCATTTTTCCCTTGTATAATTATGTAGGTAAACAAATTTTATCTCTTTATAAAACTGTAAATCTGCAACAAAGAACTTGCCTGATGCGTGCAAACGAACAAATGTACATGTATATAATGTAAAAATAAAATTCTATATTAATACGAATCAAACAATGGATTTATTTCGATTATAAAAACTTATGCAATTTTGGATAGTTTTCTTACAGTAATTATCTGCTGTGATAGCGTACATAAAGAATTAAAAGTTTCGAATTTAGAAAAGAAAAGAATAAGAAAAGTAAAAGGTAATTTAAAGAGATGGAAATACAATAGTTTAAAGATCATAGCAATAGAGGAAATTAGAAACTTTCAGTAGAATAAAAGATATTTTGAAGATTTTCAGCGCAGTTTTTTCTAAATCAAGATAGAAACATTAACATTGACAGAAAATAACACAGCTTAAGAATAGCTTAAAAATGCAGACTAGACAAGCATATAACAAGGCAATAAATTTATGTAGAAACAAATAAAAGTAAATTTATAAAAAGATAAAAATATTTTTTACGTAAACGTTTTGTTCAGAATAACAGGAAAAGAGAAGAAAAAGATTTTTAAGTTTTACATTTTGCGGATATTGGAACTTTTAAATGAGAGTGAAAATGTAAAATAAAATAATAAGAAAAGGTAGAAGTATAGATGAAATATTAAAACAGGTAGGTAGAAAGGTTGAATGTAAATTTAGAAAGAGAAACTACTTTTTAAAAAGAAAGTAAATTTTAAAGTGACCAAAGAAAAGTTTTAAGCGAAAAAGACATAAAAAGAAAATTCAAGAAAAAAAGAAGACATATGTACAAAAGGTTTTACAAAAGATTGTCGAAAAGAAATAGAAAAAAGTAAAGAATTGTATGTACAAATCAAAGGAAAAAGAAATGCAAGAACAAACAGATCAAATAGATGTATATACAGATACATAAGAAAGAAAAATTAAAGCGTATACATACAAATAAAAAAAGGAAGATTCAGTTTAAAACAAGTAGAAACAGATTTAATGTAAAAAAATTATTGTCAATAAATTCATCAATTAGTCTAAAAGGAGAAGAAGAAGAAAAAGATAAAGACTAAAAAAATAAGAAAAATTTCTAGTAAAGACGAAAGTATAAGATAAAATAAATGTAGAAAGTAGTAAACAGATTCGAAAAAGTAGGCTGTCAATGCAAGAAAGAAGCTGAAAGTGAAAAGACTAGGCACAAGAATGACAGTAAGAAAGTATAGGTTGAAGTGGCAAGACTTGGCTTCCATTGAAAAATAGAAATGGTAATACTGGTAGGTAGAATCACGAAAAAAAAAAATCAATAGACGAAAAATTGAGATCAGATGAGTCGAATTCAAGAGGAAAGAATAAAGGACAGAACAGATAGGAAAGTACAATTAAGAAGACACAAAAAAAGATAATAAACAGAAAACGGAGAAAAAAGAAATTTATGTACAAAAGTAAAAGTCAAGAGTAAAAGTGAGTGAGAGTCGGAGTCTCTAAATGAAAGGGGAGAGAAAAGAATTTCAGCCACTATCGCCTCGTTAATAAGAACAAAGCCAAAAAACTCGTAATACAAATTCTAATCTCCGTAACGAAAAGCTACTCGACGACAGTGACATCGGAAAGACGTATAGGAGCTATCACAGTAAAGGATTTTCTCGGCTGAATTCGACGTGCGCGCGCACTTAGCAGTTGTTAAAAAAAGAAAAAAAAGAATAGAATCTTGGAAGCGAGTTGGCGAGCGAGCGGTCACTCCTTGGCGATGCGGTAGCCGCTGAAGGTGGTGCTGTCGGAGGGTGGATTATTGCCGGACTCGAGGAAGACGGCGATCTGATCACCGACTGCCATGCGCAGAAGGACGAGGTTCGCGCCGCCGGACGGTCCTGTACTGGCCACCGGCTGCCAGCTGTCGGTCTTGCTCAGCTTGCGCTTGAGGGTCAAGAGCAGGTCGTTGCTTCCGTAGCCCGCGAAACTGAACTGGTACAGTCCCGGACAGTAGGTCGTGAAGATACCCGTCGACGCGGCGTAGCCTACGCCCTTGTCCAGCAGCGTCTCCGTTGGGACAATTCGGGCATCCTGTGGAGAGGGTTAATTATTGTTTTTTTTTATTCTCAGTGGCATCATCGCGATGCGGAACTTGAAGGGATACGACCGATAGCGAGGTTTAGGATTCGTCATGATTTTTTAAACGTTAATGCTGTATATTTTGATGCAAGTCGAATAAGGATTATGTAAAATCAGTTTTGAAAGAGATAAATAATACCCTTCATTGCAACAGAGTCAATTGCCATCATCCAATGTTTTTTAAAATATACCTCCAGTTTTTTTCGGATATGATAAACTAATTTTGGATTCAAATTATGGTGATAAAAAATATCCAAACTCTCGAAAGTAGATATTCTAATAATTTTTTTACTTTTATAAGACTTTCTTATAAAACAAAACGTATGCAGGTTAGTATTCCTTCCTATCAATCTTTAAATAAAGAACAATTCACTTTTCCGCAATCACAAAATCGTTCTAATAAATAGGTAAGCTTTCGCATTGTTATCTACCTGGATGCTTGCGTGAGTGCCGGAGAAGGCAACGGGCTTTGAGCAATCAGAGGCCGTGGCTAATTTCTGTGATCCAACAGTTGTGATGGTGTCCGGGGGATCAGGCTTGGCCGCGTCAACCGCTAAACCGGCCGCAAGTAATAGAACCGTCCATGCCAGCCTGGAAAAATAAGAGAATGTCTAATTTATAAAAAGTTTCTCATCTGCACGGCGTCGAATCGAGAGACCGAAATTGTTACGTTGATCCTTATTTCGTTTCTCTTAAATTACTTACATCTCGACGTCCCCAGCTACTTAAAAAGATTACACTAATTTTGTCAAATCCCTTCCAAGCAAGTATCAATCTTTCGAAAGCCACTGCCTATTCGAATCGCCAATGATTTTCTTGTAAACAAGACTCGAGCTGCTGCTCGAACGCGAGACGAGTGAGAGTATGGACCGCGAGTTAACACGCCCGATGGTTGAAAAAGTGAAAGGCGCGGGTGAACGCACATAGTCCATTTTGCGCAACGCCGTGTGGAAAATTTTTTATTGTGACCCGATGCAATTGCCTTTCCGCGGGAGATTCTCGTCGGCTGATTTACTAATTTCGGCGGTGCGTGAACGTCATTACGAACTTTCACTCGAGGATTGCGATGAGATGCCGATTTCAATTTCAGGCGCCTCGTTATCCCCGCGGCTAATTCATTTTTTATCGTTATTCGAATTTGCAGAGATCGTTTCGCTCGTCGAAGGAGTTTGGAATTTTATTTTTAGCGAGAAAAATAAAATTTTGTCGGGGAAACATTTTAGAAATGAAAAATTTAGAAATCTAAAATAATTTAATTTTAGAGTAAAATATTTATTTGAATTTAATGAATTCAGAATGTAATTAAGTTCATAAATAGACGTGTTTTTTTTTAAATGCGCACCAGACATCCTAAACGTGAACGTCGTAATTAGCTTCTTATTCGCTTGTCAACTTCTATATTTAGAAAAGTTACCAAACAACTGAGCAAGATTTTATAAATCGCACAATAACAAAATAATTGAACTATTGTTTGACTTAAAAAACAAATTTAAATTACAAAAACACTTTTTCATTCTCAATCGCAGTAATATAATTCGTTACTTTTTAAAGTTTATACCTTTTACACTAACGTTTATCATAAAAAAATCTTCAGGAGCGCGTACATGTACCTCTGAAAAAAATATATGAAAATCGAGGAACACCCGAGTGAAAATGATGAACGTTCGAAAAAAAAAAGAAAATTCGTCGACGGACGAAACCGAGTATACCTTCACGGCCGATCGAGTCTGACCGGACTGTTCCGCTTTCTACTTGAAGAGAAAGTACTTCTCGTTCCCGTCGCCTGGCCTCTTTTCTCTCTCTCCTTCTCCCTCGCCTCTCGTTTTTATTTTTTTTTTCTCCTCTCGATTGCACGGACACGATAGATAACGGTATAAAGCATGCTGCTATAAGTAAATAGGGAAAAAAGAGATTGCGTCGGGACGCACGCACACACACACGCGTGACCGGCGAGAAAACCTTTCACTTTCCCTTACGCGCTCGAGCTTTCAAGGCGAGAAACGCAGCTGTGTGTAGGTAATATCATAATTTTAAGCGGATCATGTATCTCAATTGGTCTTTTTACGCAGACGGCGGCGGCGACCGTTGCATTTTCTCGGAACCGGTCGTAATTGCGAAATGGACTTTTCTTGCATGCGTTGAATAAATTTGTTTTGAACTAAATGCAAAGCAGAATAGAAAAGGAGAGCTGGCGCAACTGCATATGAAATTGTGAAAAGTTCATGCATTATCCATAATGTGGATTATTATTATTATTATTATTTTTTTTTTAAATAAAAGTTACTCGATTTAGAAAGTAATCGAAGGGGGGGGGGGGAGTTTAAACGATAAAATAATGGATCAATTTTGAATACGTTTAAGTTAGTTTTGAATCGCAAAAGTTCTTTCGTAATGCCGATGGAAAAATCCGGCAGTGCATGCTTACATAATTAAAACGAATGTGTAATTAGCGTCGCAGTAAAATGTGTATGCTGCTGCTACCACATTCATAAAGCGAATAAATAATAAAAAAAATATCTATTGAAACGTTACATCAGAGAGTAATTATGCAATTGTATTAAATGACTTGTTTAGTTAAGCTTATTAAAGCTAAGCTGTTCACCGAGTCGCAGGAATAAGTAATGCAAATCTTTCAATCTATTATCCTATTTATTTAATTTCTACGGTATTACTCTTACTAGACTGATGAGTAAGACTTCGATTACCCCTTGTAGCTTAAAAAATAGAATTAATTGTACTTAAAAATATTGAAATTGAATAAAATGACATCGGTTAAAAGTTATCATGAAAATAGAAAGTATTAGTCGATATATTTTCACCGTTACAGTGCCTTCTCTGTAAAAGGATTATATTAATACTTTTAGTTCGGTAACGAAAATGCTTTTATACACATGTATGTGCCGATTGCAAAACTTAAATGATTTTTAATCATCAGTAAAACTGCAAAAATTACAATGACGAAGCTACGAAATTTGTTCCGTCATCCACAGAAAACATTATAAAAACAATATCCTCTAAGCCCAAAAAAATAAAAAAACGACGACAAGCAGCTTCAAAAACCCATCTCCGCGAGCAGCCCGAAAACCGGAGGAATGAGAGAAGACCAGAGGAAAAGAAAACAAAAGACTCACATGTTGGTCGCGGAGCTCGAGCGATCGGGGTGTACAGCTGGGCGCCCCGTGCGGACGGCGAATGAGGAGCGCGCGCGCGGCGTGCGCGCGGCTGGCAGCGGTCAGTGTCGTTCCGATGGAAAGAGGTCCGCTGGGATCGTTCGCGCTCGCTCGCGGCTTTATATCACTTCCGAGGCGCGCCGCCAGCTCCTTCCATCGCCTCTTTCCCCGCCAATCACTCTTTCTCTCTCTCTCCCTGGACACTTTTTCTCCCGCGAGAGAGAGCCTTTTTTGCGCTTGACATTGTAGGCCCAATTGGTCGTTACTGGAGCTTTTTCCTGATGGTCTCTGGACTGTGGCTTCTTGTGTGGGGGCAGGATTAGCTCTTGTTCGCCGGTACACATTTCTGCGGATTGTCATTTTATTGGGGGCTTTTATACGGCTGTTGAAAGCTGAGTTGGCTTGTTTGGACAGTTTTACGAGAAATTTCTTTGGGAATTCATATTTCAGAGTACAAAGTTGTAAAGACTCAATTAAAAACTGTGGAAAGTAAGCAATGAATTGCCAAAGGAAACTGACGATTAAAATTTGATATTTTTAAAGCACTAATGTGGGAAGGTGATTTTATTATTATCGCATTGAGAACGTCATTACTCTCAAAAAAGTTGTGTTTCCGCATGCTAAATATAAGTTTGATAAAAATAATACTTAACCGAAACAGAAATCGTAGATTGATAAAAATAATGCTGTAATAAATATGTCCATACTATTCATAGCATGATTTAAGTAATTAAGATAAATAAAAGTTATGGCATTTTACCAATTGATATTTAAAGTAGGTTAATAAATTTATCGGTTATACGTTCGCAAATAAAATCTATATTACGCACATTAACTTGGTATTGTTCTTGAATTGTATAACATTTAATAATACCGCTAAAAGTATTGCTCTGATCTCTATAATCGTAAAATTTCGCTATAAACCTGCAGTAAACTTTCTTTTAAATGTTTATAAATTCGATATATATAGATATATATTAAGAATAAGTGAATGTTACTTTATACCAATTTTAATTTTATTTCTAATCTTATTTTCTAAAAACTAATGATTCCATTTTTAAGTGACCTCGAAACGAAAATTTTATATTTTAAATTTTTAGTATCCGCAAGATATAAACTATATTATTAGCATAAATTAAAGATTTTTCATCTCAATATTTATTGCGGAAAACATAAAACATTGAAAATGTATTAGTGGGTCATCAGAGCACCCTCACTTCGATCGGCATACTTTCCATTTCGGCGTAAACTTCTCCTTTCTTTTTCTTTTACATTTCACTTTTTTACTTTTATCCAGCTGCTTATGGCATCTCTTTATACACTATCTCTTTATACTCGCTCAGCTAGCCTTTTTTAATTTATAATTAAGGGGATACAATACGTGCGTGCCTTTCTTTTCAACGGATATAAAAGGAACGATTGAAGTATTTACGAAACGGATAGTGGTATTGAAACTTCGTTAATGAGAAATTATGTGTCAGAATCAAGCTTTAATGGACCTGATTCTTATGTTATTAAATAAAAGTTGCTTAATTGTTAGTCAATCGTTTTCTTATTTAGTAGAGTTCATTGAACCAGCTTTCTATATATTGCTGTCATACAGCGCAAACCGGTTTTAAGTATTGATTTATTATAAAATAGTTTTTAATAAATGAATATGAAAATTTGACCCGTAGCAATAGTTTCACTTTCTGAAATTATTAGATTTTTAGCCACAAAACTCTCGTAAATATCTCTTCGCTAAGAAAAACTTTCTTTCTCAAAGATCAACTTGATATCGTGGCGTTTTTATAGCTGTTTCGTGATAGTGCAAAAAGGACCAGCAAAGAAAGAATAAAAATACAATAATTAGCATTGTGAAAAAATTGTTTCGTTTAATATCGAATTATATTATTATCCATTTTTCTTTGTTTCATTTTTGCACCAGCATGGGATATGTGTAATGCCTTAAGCATATTTCTATGTTTTCTCTTCGTACATGCACATTCACTTTAATTTAAAAAACGCTGCCAACTGATTTTGTCACAATGCTTTCTCATAGAGAACATAGAAATAATGAAAGAATTAATTTATGTTATATATAAATGGAATATTATGAAACAATTACTATTATCTTATTGATTAAAAAGTGAAATTTAAGTTAAAATTTACCAACGTAATTAACATTACGCTTACGTGTCTTGTTAAATTAGGCGGTATTATATGATTTATCAATTGATTTGCAAGTTACTAAAATTTTATAGTTTGATTATAAGACTATGAATTTCTGACTACATTACATGGCATAACCATGATAGGTTCCTCTAAAGGGGGTGTATTAGTTCATCGGATGTCTGGAACTATTTTCTATTTGGAATCAGTTAGTATGGCAAATCTTCGAAATGACACGACTGTTTAAAAATATCGTTAAAATAAAATTTTGACATTTTGAAAAATAAATTAAATAGAAAAAAAAATCAAACTAATCGATAAAATTCCTTTAAATTTTCAAGAAGGTTCTTACATATTTACGACAAAAATTTTGTCCAAAAATAAAGTTTTAATTCAACTCTTTACGTCAATTTAAGACGTATCTTAGTAAGATATTACAAATCTTCATTAAATAACTATAAATATTTTAAAAACATGTTTTTTATTAAAGTTAACATATTATACAATAAAAAAAAAATACAACAAAAAATATTAATATTTCCTGGCAAAATTAAAAAATTAAAAATTTCAAATTTTTCAAAAATCACTTAAATAGCCATAAAATCGAAACTAATCTATAAAAGTACTTGAATTTTTCAAGCAGGCTCATAAAAATTAAATGAAACTCGTGTGTGAAATTTGAAGCGAATCCACGGCATTGTTTAAAAGTAGTTAAGGGGGGTTAAGGGGGGATGTACGTACATAAATCCGGACATTTTTTAACCCTTTCAGACCCAATGTACATTGGAATGTACATACAGGGAAAACTGAAAAAAATTAAAATCGAAGGATTGAAACAATCTGCAATTTAAAATAATCTTTGTAAATAATTGTGTTGATCATTAGAGATGTATTTATACATTTACATTTATACATACGTAGATATATATAAATATATATCGAAAGAAAATTTTTTTTTTACCACTTAAATCTTATATTTAGACCATAACGAGTAAAAATATATTTAAAAAAGTAATATATCGATCACGGTTATATTTAATTCAGTTCTGAAAGGGTTAAAAACTACTTTTTTGCACTCTCTGAACCTCAATATGTACTACGTCAAAATATGAAAAACAAAAAATGTTGCCGTTCGAAAGCTTTCTCTATGAGAAAGCAAAAAAATACCCTGTTGGAAGTTTTCACAATTATTTTGATAGTTTTTGGTCAATTTTTTCTAAAATTGGCGTAATTTTTTACCAAAGTGAAAAAATACTATTTTTTCCATATTTCTAACATAAGAAGTAGCCAATTTTTCATGCAATGGAAAAAATAACTTGAAAAATTCTTTTAAAGTATTGATTCCTACGTTGAAATTATTTTAACTATCTTAAATTACTAAATGAGGATGTAAAACTGACACCTAAACTGAAAATAACATAAGTGAATCATTTCTTATTTAAATAGTAAGGACACCTAAGACGTAAGAAGTAATGTAACTTACAGTCTACAGTCTACAGTCTGCTGAATTGCAAAAATTTGTGTGCAACTAAAATGTAATATGTACATTCTGTCATTATTATTATATTTTTTTGCATTGAATAATCAATGGGTTTTGGCCATTACAAATACCGATTGGGTGAATTCTGCCATCAAGGAAATTAAGCGACTTCAGATAAAACAATTAATACTTTTTACAAGTGGTCGTAATTATTCAACAATGCCTCAACTGGAACTGCGCATAATCCAAAGAATTGCAAACGAAATCCCGACTATTACATTAGATATAGAACAATTTGATTTTAATTATGAACAAATGTCACACTTACCTGCAATTGGGAAGCGTAAATCAGTCATTTATATTGTGTTCGAAACTGATGTTAATAATGAAGAAAAATTTCGCATGCAACATCTGCAAGTATATATTAAATTGTTTTCTACGTTTTCATCGAATCTAACAAGACCACGATGTCTGATTGTTTATTTTACAAAAAATGACGAAACTCCAACTTTACTAAATTCCCTTTTTCTCTATGCATGGTCTAAAAAGTTCTTGGATTTGTCCGTTTTAAATCTATGTTACGGTGAGAGTAATCGAATTAATGTAAAACTAATGATTTATAATCCATTCTTCATGAATATTCATTATGAAGAGGTTACGAATACAACCGAATTTTTCCCCGATAAACTAACTGATTTGAATGGATACACATTAAAAATTCCTTTGATAATTTTGTCTCCATTTATGAACATTTGTGGTTCAAAAAACAACATATCAAATTTCTGTGGAAAAACATTTAATTTAATAAAAATCAGAGCCACCAAGTTAAATATGACTTGGAAGATATTAGATCTTTCACTGATATCAAACGATTCTGCAGTCAATGCATGTATTAAAGGCCTAACAAAAAACTTAGTTAATGTTTCTCCTTTAGAAATTTATTACCCATCGAATCCGCAGATTCTTGATCATTGCGGACAAAGTAATTTTCTTTGGCTAGATAGTGTTAACGCAATTGTTCCAAAATTATATCTAAATCAATCTCACGTTAAGTTACAAAATGTTATAAATTCTGTAACGAATTTTTGCATTATTCTGTGCATTGCGATGGTAATAAAATACTTAAGAATTACGAAGCATCATTTTAAAATCTTTGAAACAATTCGTGTCTTGCTTAGTCAACCAACTAGAAATTATCCGTATTTATCGAGCGAACGAATTTTATTTATTTTGATTTTATTTTCGGCGATTTTATACGTCTCCAATTTCTTGGCTAACTTGACCATGATTGAAAGCACCAATGTCGAAAAAATTATTGAATCATTTCAAGATGTTCACGAAGCAAAACTTGTGCCTTACGCTTCTAGAATAAATTTGAATGTTGTATTTAGCGGAGATGATAAGTTTTCTCAAGAGTTAAAACTCAAAGCAATCTTGGTTGAGCAACCTGTAAATTGCATAGAAAAACTTTTTAAGAAAGAAAAAATCGTTTGCTTTATGATGTCTAACGATAAAAGAAAAACGAACGATTTGCTTGAAATTATTTCACAAAGAGTAGACTTTAAAGAATTTGTAACGACATCAATTGTCAATTCCGTAAATGTATTTAAAGGTTTTCTATTTGAAAAGGCATCTCCGTTCATCGATAAATTTGACAAAATTGGTCAGTGGTTGTTTGAAACTGGAATTGATGAAGCTCAAAAGCTATTTGTTTCAGATCATAAAATGCCTCATACGAAAGCTTACGAAGATCCTATTAAAGATGAAAAGAAAAATTATTTATTGATAGAAATGGGAATTATACTGTTTATTGGTTATTGTATCTCAATAATTGCAGCTTTTATTGAATTACTTATTTCACGAATCAATTAATTTTCGAGGCTGGAATTGGACAAAATACGTTTATTACATACCTAGAATAGCACTGATCAAAGTTAATTACAATGATTTCAGCCGTAATATAAAAAATCAAGATGCAAAATCTAAAAATATCGTTTTCTAATTAATTTTGCGTGTTAGTTTTACGTGATATGCAAAATAAAATTATACGATGTAATAATTTGTAAGTTTGTGTTGTTGAAAATAAAATATAAAGGATTTGACTTTAAACCTGTTTTTTCTTTTAATTACAAAATTGCAATCGAATAAAGTTGAGAAGGATTAAATGAAATAATCTAAGATATAAACACTAAAGACTTTATTCGTAGATTAATCGTGGAATTGAAAGACGCCTTGTAACTTCCTCTGACTATTATCCCCAATCCTGCCCTTCGATAGCCATGGTACTACAACAAAAATTTTTCTCGCGAATGTATTGTAACTATTAATCGATTTAGAGCAAATCACTATCACTTATATTAGCCGCTTCACTAGCAAGCATTAATGTATATAGTTACATTTATTTCTTATTAATCCGCCATATTTATTTTTCATTAGTTTTTAATCAATATTTAACCAAAATATTTGTCCAAAAAAAATGGTGAAATTTTCTACAGGGTAACTGTATAAGATTTACGAAAGGGATATATAACAAAACCATTAAGTTATGAATCAGCATTTATTTATATACAAAATATCCAATCGTATATTAGATATAGCTAGCATAAAATATGAATAAGTTTTAGGCACATGTTTTTCCACTATACTTTCCTATTTCTTACAAAACTTATGCAGCAAATACACAGAGACGATAGCGAACGTAGGTTTTAATTATATTTACAATTTTTCTTCAATTCAGTGCTTATTTACAGTGTTTTTAAAAAATTCTATCCCCTTTTCATTAAAAATTAGAAGGTGTGCGCCTTAATTGAAAATAATTGACGTTCGATTATCGTTTTCTAAAATTAGGGGTATATGAAAACTGAGGTAAGTTATCATAAAGACTATTCAAGACTTAAAAAGGATAAGCATTAATACTATAATACATTTTAAAGAATGATAATTCATATTCTAACGCTTCTTTTTTGAGAAATGCATATAAGATATTTTCATTGGTACTCGAATTGCAAAACGAAAATTTTAATCTTACAAGAGACTATTAAAAGTCGATTATCAAATAATTTAATATTAAACATTAAACAAACATTACAAATATCGACATCATTTTTTTAATACAAAAAAATAAGTTTATACTGCTTCGATTTTAAAAGTTTGGCTCTGTAAAAATACAATAAATAAGTACAGTAAACTCCTTAAGTATTAATGCCTTAAGAATTACACGTTAACTTCGTGAATTCTAGACTTCACTAATCCTTAATGAAATAAAAGGCAAAATAATTTTTAACATTAAAAGTGGATTAAACTAATTTGCATAGCTCTTTGAACGCAACACATGTTCCAGAAATATGAAGCCAGTTATAAACTATCAAGCGTACTCTGGCATTACACATTGACTTGACATGATACACTCTCATTCAAAACCTTACAAAGTAATTCATGGCAGTGGTAACTTCTCAGAAAAGGAGCTTGTTATCCTGGCAAGCGGGGCCTTTGCTCGGGTAATTGCAAGCCCCGGCACTGGCATCGAACGCAAGATGAACCGGACAATTGAAGACGTGGAGCGTGAAACGCTTCTTCCACTCGTCCCAGTGACAAGCGTAAAACTTGTTGCAGTATTTCGGGTGTCTAAATAGACCAGGCCTGGCGCAATCTAAATTTCCTTGCAATGTTTCGTCGTTACTTCTCAGTCCCCCAGGCCCGTAACGATCGAATGATTCTCCTCCTTCACCGAGAGCGTTCTTCGAACCCGACTTTCCGTCAAACAGAGCCTTACCGGATCTTCGTGACGATGCTCTGCTTAGACTGTCACCTTCGACTCTGATCAACAAAGGCTGGCGACTCTCAGTCCTTGCTTGATTTCGCCTTAAAGCTGGTGTTACTGGCAGTTCGGTGGATGATGGTACGAATGTGCTTAACGTCACCGGTGGAAGATAAGTAGATGACGGCCTTCTCGTAGTCGGTGGCAAATACGTAGAAGATGACGGTTCACCTCGCGAGGTGACCACTATGGTATCATCTTCTTCACTACTCAATCTAAGGTTTGAGGTTTTGATCAACCTGTTAGATGGTATATTTCGAACCAAATCAATTTCTCTTTCATTTTCTTTATCGTCAATGTCTACGTAAATGTCACTTTCATCGTAATTAGCCAGATCTACTGGGCCACGATTTTGGGAATTGATAGGTAAAGAGGGTCTACTAGATCCGCGGAATACTGCAAACGGATTAGCTTTACAAGTACACTCAGCACTTAACTTATCAATAATTAATGGGTGTAAATCGCTAAGTTTTACTATAACTTTTTTGTTTTGATTACGAGTATTAAATGCTGCATTAGATTCAACGCGAGTTTGCGTCCTGCCGTAGCTTCCTGAGAAAGTAGTGACTTCGGGTGCTAAAGTCGAACTTTGTACTCTTCCAAAGTTTAAGTCGCCTGCACCATTGAATTCAGAAGTGATTTTCAAACTTTCTCGGTTGACTCCATTTTGCCTAATAATATCTTCATTTATAGCTGCACCGCCAATAGATGTCACAACATTTGATCCTATCAAAGTTCTGGTTTGCCCGCTGAAGCCTTGATTTTGTCCAGACAAAGAATTTGCGGAGTTTTGATTATTTAATAGTTGGTTGGCTGACCCTCTTGAGCCAAATTGGGTTGATATTTGGTTGTTAAATATTCCGGATGATTCTTGATTATTTGTTGTTAGTAATTGTGAACCAAAGTTAGAAGTTCCCACGTTGTTAACGAATCCGTTGGACGCTCCTTGGGAAGCAAAGTTTGCGTATCCGTCATTAGTAACGATTCTATTGTTGGATCCTCTTAAACCAAACTCTGCAGCTTGATTGTTAGAAAACTGATTGCCCGATGTTTGGGTGTTGAAACCTGCTGAAGCCTGGTTTGTTAAAATTCCACTGCTTGTTTTTTGCGGAGCAAAATTGGCAAATGCTTGATTGTTCAAAATACGATTGCAATTCTTTGAAATGCATGGGCCTTGTCCTGGATGGTAAGTGAAATCGGAATTTGTATTTTGTGAAATTCCAGTTGTAGATGTATGATCAATTTGACTTTGAGAAAATTCAGCAGCGATAATTGGTTTGCTGAAGGTGGCGCCAATGGAAGGAGCTATCGTACTGGATGGTATGTATACCTAAAATTAATTTTTATTAGGTTATATAACACAATCATCTCCGAAAAATTTATAGCAACATTTAGGATAAATACCTGTTTTGGAATAGTTCCTCTGAAATCTACTCCATTTTGATTAAGGCGCGTTGACTTAACTTGTGCAGCATTTTCAGATGCAGTTTGAGAAAAGGAATTATAATTTTCTTGGTCAGTTTTTATTAATTGACTGTTTTCGTTTACCTAAAAATATATATATGATCAGAAACATTTAAAAATTTGTTTAAAAAATTTTAACATTTAATTGTACTCTTTAAATTCTCTTAAGAAAATAAATTTTAATTCGCAAAACTCAACGAATTATACAAGAAAAGTTTTATGTAAGCTTACTGATCAAGTTTGTAATTATTTGAAACAATAATAAGTACACAAATGTATTTTCAAAAACATATTTGCATCTCTTACCTCTTCAGAAACAGTAGAAGGCTGTTGATAATTAATATTTGTATTTCTGGTTTGCCCTGTTACTCTTTGCCCAAAGTTTCCTTGATTAACGTTGGACACTACATCAGAATAATCTGAGCTACCAGTCGAACCTTGTGCAGATGAAAAGTAGTCACTATCAAAGTTTACTCCAACATCTAAATAAGTATTCGGTCTGCTTGTCACACCATCCGTTTCATATGTTTGACTCACGGTGCTTACGACAGCTGGTACGGGAGTAGATGAAACTACAGTTTTGTACCCTGTATCTATAATTGGGCGAACTGTCGTAACAAACTGAGGACGTTTGGTAGACTGATACACAGTTGTTCTGAAATTATCTAGTTGATTGGTTGTGTAAGCAACAGGAGAAACAGTGCTAATAGGTTGATTATTTTGCTCGTTGAATTTTACTATAACAGAATTTTCACTTTTCAGTGTTTGGGCGTTCAAAATGGAAGAAGGTGTTGTGACATCGATAAAATTAGTTTGAGTTACGCCAGGTGTACTTGATACTCCTTTTACTTCTAATTGCACTAATGGCTTGGGATAAGAATATCCTACAGTTTGCGTGTTTGAAACTGTATTGATTTTGGAAAAATCTGTACCAGTAACTCCGCTAGTTTGTAAAGTGTTTCCGAAATTTCCTGTTGATCCGAAGCTTCCTGTTACGCCGGTATTTACGTTATTTCCTGTTTCACCAAAATTGGCTGTATTTCCTGTTGCTCCAAAACTTGTAGTAGAACCTCCGGTATTAAAGTTTTCACTAGTCTCTCCTCCAATATTTAGAGCAAAAGCATTCGGTCCAATGTATTGTGGATTCGGTCTTGCTCGTGGAGTACCAGTTCCAATCACATAGCTGCCGCTACCACCTACCTGTGCAGTAGTGATCCCTGTCTTTGTTGGCCCAGTTTTCGTGAATCCACCACGTGTAAAGGTTCCATCTGTAACTGTTCCATCGGCTTTTTGAATGGTTGATTGAGGATTTTCTCCTGGGCTTGGATTAATAATAAACGAGTTGGGTATTCCTGTATAAGAGGGAGTTCTATAATCTTGAATATCTGTTTCAGCAACTTTGTTTGCAACAACGCCATTATTATAACGAATTGTTCCTCGTCCGCCATTATCGTAATATTCGTTTGTCCTGTAACCACTCGATGTAGTGCCAGGAGTGGTAGGAGAAACCGTGGAACTAACAAAGTTATTTCCGAAGATTCCAGAATTATCGAGCTCTACTGCAGGTCGCACGTTATTATTCAATGGTACTACGCCAGGAACAGATGTACCTAAAGTGACATTTGTATGTTTTTAATCAATACAATTCGTCAAAAATTAAAAGTAGATTAAGTTTTATAAAAAATTTTGATTATTCAAAACGCTTACCTTGGGTATTGTAATTCTGAGCGTTTTGATTAATAGCGGTTTCTTGATTATACGTGCCAGTGCTAGAATCAGTTCTAAATCCAGTACTACCGACAGTATTTCCATTAAATTGAAAATTATCAGGAGATCCTGTAGTATCACGAAATTTCGTGATATCATTACTTGATGTTACGCTAGATCCAATAATTTGAGAATTTTCATTTGCATTTGTTACTCCGGCAGTTATTGTTGAGCCAGCAAAGTTGGCTGTTTGTGAGTTCCCAATTGTTGAACCACCCGTATTGTATACGCCATCTCTAACCAATGTGATTGAAGGCGTAACTCCAGCTGAAATTATATTCAACATTAAGTACTTTACTATTTTTATTATAGCATTACTTTTTAATATAAACTAAAACTAATTACCTAAGTTTACTTTTGAATTATCATAAATATTTGTTGCAGTATTGTAAGTTTGAGTTTGACCGTTAAATGCAAATCCTGTAGGAGTTTGCACTGGTGAAGTAAAACTTTTTCCAGCTTGATTTGTATATTGTTTTCCTAAATTTTCTGTAGTTGATAGTCCCATAGCTATGTTGGAATGGTAAATAACTGCTGTATTAAATATAAAGTTTATGAATTAATTTATTTTGTTAGTATATATTAAGTTAAAAATTACTTACAATTAACAGGTGTCGTTTTTCCATACTCAGCTGTATTGTAAGTGTTTTGTTTTCCTGAAAATGGTATTATAGTGGACGTGGGATAACCAGATGCTCCGCTGTATGAAGAATTATATACTGTCATACCAACACCACCTGTGTACTGCGTATCCCCTATTCCGTACAAATTAGTATCACTTTGACCATTCGCTGTATTTCCATAACTAATAGTTGATAAGCCAATATTAGCTTGACTATTTTCTGTGCTTATAGCATTCACGCCATTATATAATCCAGTTTGTGGTGTGGTACCGAATGTATTAAGATTGACATCTTGAGTTTGTACCGACTTTGTAATTTCTGAATTACCAAATCCACTTGTACCAACAAAATCAGTACCGAATTTTCCATTTGCAGTATAAGAATTTTGAGAAGTAACTTCTCTTGACGTATCAATGTTACTACCAAAGTTAGTTACACCTCCTGTAGTAGCAGTTGCTCCACCTGCGTAATTTATTGGAGCTGTTGTAAATCCAGTAGAATCACGTGTATTACCAGCAAAGTTATTTACACCAACTGTAGTTGACGAATCTCCGGAATTGTATTGAGTGGTTTTCACTCCTCCCGTTTGTCCATGATAAGTTACAATTGGAGTTGCACCTCCTCTGTCATCATAATCATTAGCATTATTTATAGTTTGTCCGTCATAATCATTAGCATTATTTATAGTTTGTCCGTCATAATCATTAGCATTATTTACAGTTTGTCCGTCATATCCATTAGAATGAACTTCGTCTCCGTTGAAATTTTGGTTATCACAATCTGCATTATTAGAACCACTGTAAACTTCTCCGCCGATTCCTCCACTAGCTTCTCCACTGGATACCGCACCTGCATTGAAATTTTGACCACCATTTTCAGAGCTGCTCGCTCCATTATAAGTTTGACTATTATCTATTCCTTCTCCAGCATTGCTTCCTGCATTATATGATTGTTCATCATAATCAGTTCCTGATCCGGCACTAGATACTCCATTGTAAGTTTGCCCTTCAGCACTTATACCGGTATTAATAGATCCGCCGGTATTAAAAGATTGCCCGTTGTATCCAACTCCTGTCGCAGAAGCTCCATTAGAGTTGTAACTTTTACCGTCGTAATCTGCTTTTGCTCCAGAAGCTTCATTGACATTGTAAGTTTGCCCTTCAGTACTTATACCTGTATTAACAGATCCGCCGGTATTGAAAGATTGTCCATTATAACCAACCCCTGTCACAGAAGCTCCATTAGCATTATAATTTTGACCATCGTAATCTGCTTCTGCTCCAGAAGCTCCGTTGGCATTGTAAGTTTGCCCTTCAGCACTTATACCTGTATTAACAGATCCGCCGGTATTGAAAGATTGTCCATTATAACCAACCCCTGTCGCAGAAGCTCCATTAGAGTTGTAACTTTGACCGTCGTAATCTGCTTCTGCTCCAGAAGCTCCGTTGGCATTGTAAGTTTGCCCTTCAGCACTTATACCTGTATTACCAGATCCGCCAGTATTAAAAGATTGCCCATTATACCCAACTCCTGTCACAGAAGCTCCATTAGCATTATAATTTTGACCATCGTAATCTGCTCCAGAAGCTCCGTTGGCGTTATACGTTTTCCCTTCGTAATCTGCTCCAGAAGCTCCATTGGCATTGTACGTTTTCCCTTCGTAATTTGCTCCACTAGTTTCGCCTGAATTGAAATTTTGATCATTATAATCCACTCCTGCAACTCCACCTGCATTAAAATTTTGTCCACTATTTCCTGCTACCACTCCACCTGCATTGTATGTCTGCCCAACATAATCAGCTTCTACCCCAGTAGCTCCACCAGTATTATACGTTTGTCCACTGTACCCAAGTCCTGATCCAACTGCACCTGTATTATAAGTTTGTCCATTAAATCCAATTCCTGTACCAGATGTTCCTCCTGCATTAATATTTTGTCCACCATAGGCTCCTACGCCGGATCCAGAAGCTCCACCGGCATTAAAGGTTTGACTATTAAATCCTGTGCCGGATCCGGAAACTCCATCGGCATTAAAAGTTTGACTATTAAATCCTGCTCCATGTTGGATTCCTCCTCCAGCGTTAAGGTTTTGAGCATCATACGCGTCGTTTCCATATGAACCTTGTTCATTTTTATTACCGTACGTGCTGACACCTCCTATACCTACATTTTGTCCAACAAATCCGCTTTGTCCTACAAAACCGCCTTGACCAACGATTCCACCGTCTTGTATAAAACCTTGACCGCCATAACTTCCACCATAATTGTATACGCTATGATCATTGCCGTGCCCATGGCCATTACAACCACGTACTTTCCATGGCCATTCACAAATTAATCTTTGTTCATCAAAAACTAATCCGAATGGACAGCGGAATTCATAAGGAACCATCTCAGGACCACCTAAAGTAATAAAAGTAGTAATATTTCAGAATAAACATTTTGTAAATATAAATTTGTTGAAAGCATTTTATTTGCTATTTTTAAAAATAATTACCGAGATCATAACAGGCGAAAAACCATCTACAGTTTTGAGGGTCTGCGTAGAAACCAGGTTGACTAGGGCAACGAAATCTACTACGAGGTACTGGTTCGATTTCACTACTTCCTGGACATGCCGAACCATGTGACAATGATCCAGGCCATACGCAAACTTCTGTTCGTTCATCAAAAGCCAGTCCAGCTGGACAATCAAATTCAAAAACTGAATAATCGTCGATTTCTTGATTGAATTTAACGCATCGATAAAATCTGTAATTTTTTTTTTAATTTTCATTTTTGTACTTTGTTTAATTTTTATTTGTAAAATGTGGAATATTTAAACTCAGATTTATTTTAATAAAATGAAAAAAATTCCTTTCAAATAGATTTTAAAATTTTAATTTATATGTTACCTGTTGCAACTTTTTGGATGAACAAAATACCCTTGTCTTGGGCATGTAAAAGCTGTCTGAGTATTTTCACGAACAGCGCGTATTTTTCCTGCAGTATCTACTACTCGTACAATTCTGAAGTTTGATGATCTTACATGTGTAGGATAATTAATTTCAGAACCCTAAAAAATGCAATAAAAATGATAGGATTTGAGGATTACATAACAGTAATCGTCAAATAAATGATAAAAAATCTTTTAATATAGTGATATTAAAAAAAATATTTTTGAAGGACATGCATGATAGCAATCCTTTCTAAGCGCAATTTTTTTTGGAATTATAAAATTCTGCGTGAATTTTGACATAACTTTTACATTCTTTCTTTGAAATTCATATGCCGTATATGTACATATACAAAACGTACTCTACTATAACTTTGATATGATTAATTTTTAATAAATTATTGTTTTTAATAAAAAATATATAAATTAAAGAATATATAAATAGTACTTTTATTTATTTTTAATAGATGACAGTACTGTGCAGTTTCTGTGAAGGTAAAACGATCTCCGATCATCCTTTCACTTTTACCCACTACGTATTTCTCTACATTATCGATTGAGTGCTGGAAAATTCTTACTCGTTCGGCAATAACCCTACACTTCTGTTTTTAACATCAACCAGTATTTTCAAATATTGAATATTCTTTACCTTCAAGTCTCTTTCCAAAGATGAAAGTACTACATCTCTTGTTTTCCTTTTCATTTCCGTAAAAGCTTGATGAATTGATTGGGTCAAAGACGCACCGCAGTCATTTTTCGAATCATTGTCTACGTCTCGCAAAGCTAATCCTGCTAATTCTCTTAGTATCACATATTTGCCCTATAAGTTACAGAATGTTAGATATTAATGGTATAGTTAATCAATATACAATACAGATCACTAAAAATATAGATACTAGAAATCAATATTTTACATATTTGTAAAATACAAAGACTATACAAAATATACAAGTATAAACTATATTTTTCAAAATACATTTGTAGTGCTTATAGTGATATAGATAACAAAAATAAATAAATAAATAAATAAATAAATAAATAAATAAATTTATAGTGATTGCATAACAAAAAAATAATTGTATTTATAGTAACGGTCTATTAAACACCTTTAATAATTATTATATTTTATAAAATTATTAATATATTAAATTCTACGTAATTACTGCTTATTCTAAAATTCAATTAACCTTAAAGTGAATAACTTATTAACCTTAATTTTCAATGAAGTCTCATCCTCAAAAGCAATCCACGAAGTGTTTTTGAAAGCATAAGGTGCAGTGAGATCTTCATCTCTTTCTACCGTCCACTCTCCTTCATTAAGTGCATCACAAAGCTGTTTTACGAAAAAAAAAGTCGTGAAGTCGTGAGATAAATTAAAACATCACTTATTACAATCATTTGAGAGAGCTCTTACTTTTTTACGGTCGAAGGAGACTGGCTGCTCTTCTACCGTCGACGACCGAGGGGTATTTTCTTCCGCTTTCTTCAGCGTAAACTGGTAACCACTTGCCGGTGCTGAAATCAATATTTTTTGCTTGGGTGCACCCATTCCACTGATAAGATCCACCAGACTATCGGTATTTAACATGTCGAAAAGACCCATTAAACGAGACGGATGAAATGAACGATATGCCTCATCGTTATCCCTCAAATAATGCGTCGCGACCGTAAAAAGATCGACGTACCTGTGGAAAAAACGTTTATTGTTCATAAAACTTTATCGCTCCCAATCTTTTCTATTCAAATTTTTTCACTGCAAACTATATGGCATTCAATGAAATCTGTTTAAAATATTTCTTTTTTATAGAGTAGTAAATATAAATATATTCAAGCGGTTTTATCTGAATCCATTAAAATCTCGGTAGCTCAACTAAATTGATTTATACGATGCTTACAACAAATCGTTTTATTTATATTAATAAACTTTGAAAATTTGTGCTTTATCTGCAAATATAACTTTTGTTTCACTCGCTTAAGGTCGCGTAAACCATTCTAAATAACGTTCAGCCCAGCGTTATACAATAAACTCACTCACTCCCATTCATATTCTCAGCTCTGAATACATTCGTGCGCAAAGCTCTCGAAAAACTCGCGAGTCTAAAATAATTTAAACGAGCAAATTTAGATAAAAATTTTAATTAATTAAAATTTTTTACCCCTTTGTGTACGTATTTCTTTAAAGATTTTCATTCAATAAAATATCAAAAGATGTTAATAAATAATTAAAGTTATGATCCTTGACGAAATCAGTTGGGTGTAAATTGTTTTCAAGATCGATTCAAAAATTGAAATTCATTACTTTCTTCGTCTAAACGACCCCTTGCGGGCTTTTGCGTGCTTATGGGGCGCTGGACTGTAAATATGATACACGCGGATTTGAATCGATATTCAGAATAATCGATTCTGAATATAAATTTTTGTTTTAAAGGAAACAATAACTACAATTGTCAAAGTTAAAGTCCCATTTGTTATTTTTACATTTGTTCTTTGTAACTACAATTGCAATTTCTTTTTTGTTCTAACCAACGACCTTTGAGTATAAAAGTGTCATAAACATAAATACATATTTTGTGGGCAAAACCATAATTAAAAAATTATTTTAACACGGCTTACTGCCAGTCGGAGGTAATAGATGATTCTTGAAAATAAATAGTTTAACTATTCAACGCGCGCGCGTTCTTCTCTCGCGAAGATGAAGCGAAAATAGAACACCTAAAGTGTTTAAAGATCGCGCGTTATGTCACGCACTGAAAGGTAATTCCTGAAGGCGATGCGTCAGTGCAAGGCGGCATCTCCGCCGAGAGAAAGAGAGACCACGTTTTTCCATCCATATTCAACGAGGAAATCAGTCTCTCGCTCTCTTGCTCCTTGGTCCGATGACGCGCGCGGATCGGCAAAAGTGGTTGCAGCCGGTCATTGCGGCATCGCTCGACATTCCAGACACATGACCCAGACCCATAGCTTGCTCCTGTTCGCCAAGAGCGGAGGTTCGAAGAAGGCCAAATTCGTCGCGAAACAAGATCGGCAGGGATACGCCCCAAAATGATGCGCTCTTGTTCTTGTTTCTTTTTTTTCTCGCGTCTCTTCTTCTTTGGCGTCTTCGGCTTTTTTTTCTTCTTTCGCTCGAAACTCGACTCTCGCATTCTCGAAGTAGGTAAGAGATCGAGACCGTCTCGTTGCTTTTACCATAATTAGTTTGGCGGTAAAATGTTTGTTGTCGCTCGAGTCTTCGAGGTGGCTGATGTAATTTCGTTTGAATCGTTGGTATTCATTATTCGTTACGGCGTGATAGTGCCTTTGTCGTAGGTAGATGATGCAGGACGGATGACATATTTTTACTACTTTTGAATGGTTGATGTCTTGACACATCTTGAAAAGAATGAGTCTGAGTTGAGTGATTCATAATCTGGGTATATCGCATCACAAATATGTGAAATGCGGTCCAACGCGATTATGCATTGGTGCACATGATATAACTATAGGATTGAAAGTATTTCTCTTCAACAATCACTTCTTTTTGCTTAAATACGCTCGTAAATTTTATATATATTTTTAAATTGTTTTCAAAGCATAAAGCACGTAAATACAAGGCGTTAGCTACTTAAAAGAATAACGAGGGAATAATACAACGTGCATTCTCACACAAATGACTCTCAGTTATATAGGCGTAAATGCATATTTTAGAGAAGTAACGTACTTAGACAATTCCTTGAGCTCGAACTGCTTAGCCAAGTCCTCGGGTTTCGTCGGTAAAGCCAAGAGGATCATTTTCTCTAAGCTCTTGTTCAGCAGCTCCTCCTTCAGACCCTTGACGAAGGAGACCAATCGATCCTTGCTACCGAGTGTGATATTGAGTTCTACTCCGTCGACCTTCGAACAAACAGAGCTTTAGTGTTTTTTTTTTCTGCTATTATAGGAACGAAACGTGATTCGAGAAGATACAGTTTCTTATTTCTGACGTTTTATTAAAATTCCATTGTATTGTAGAATATGTATGCAATAGTGAATTTTAAAATCTTTGTTTTTCATTATTCATGATCATAAATGTTCTTTATTTTTGCGCAAAAAATTGCTATTTGTATGCTCGTGCACCATAAAATTTTTTTAAAAGGTGATTGTTACTTCAAAATTTGTTAATATTATACGTAATTTTTCATGTTAAGTATTATGCCTTTGTAATCTCAATTTTTTTCTAAATATTAATGTGACAGGAAGGAAGATTTAAAAAATTATTTTGAATTACAAGTTTGCTAGCGTTTTTACAATTATTACATGATTTATTTTCAATTATTTTTATTTATAATCTTTAATCCAGAAGTGAATGTTACCTAATTACCTTTTCCTTTTCCTACTTCCTACATACGCGCTTAAATGTCAGTTTAAATTGTAAATATAAAGTCTGTTAACCAATTAGAAATTATTTATGGACAAAAAATTAAATTTTTAATAATTTACGCAGCATTTCTTATCATTGTAATATCATTAAAATTCCAGGCGTTAAAAGCTCATAAAAATCTAATACTTTTAGTTCTTTAAACATTTACGTAATTTAAAACAAAAGTATAAATCACTATTATACTTGCGGTATTTAAGCTTCCCGAATAAGCGATGAATCGATTATAAGTGCGTTTTATAGTCTTAGAAAAATGATGGATAACGAAACCAGCATCGTATTTTTTTTTATTTTCAAAACACATAGCTATTTAAAACTTTACGGCGCGTACAATTTCAGCGAAACAAGTTTTTACTCGTACGTAATAATATTTTTTCATAATCGCAGCCAACGGGCTGGCAATCGGCTTTACTCTCTAACTCTGTAGCAATTAAACAATTAATTAAAGGAACTGCTCGCTCGCGATTGTACCATCCTTCCGACTTGTAGAAACTCGATTTTTAATTGAGTTCAATGAAAAAACTTGCCTCCCAGTTTACCGAAAAACGGTAACGAACGCCGAGGCGGAATAAAAAGGAAAAAAATCTCCACGGAGTCCAGTTGAAAAACGAGGAAAGACAAATTGACGAAAGCAAGCGGCGGTTACGTGTATAATAGAAAAAGAAACGTAGCCGCGCTCGCTGACAATTGAGACGTAATTCATTGCGCTCGCTCGCGATTTTCAGCGCGAAAAAATCGAGACTGATCGCCCGGAGGGCCTTCGTCGGTATTGCGGGAGAGAAAGGACGTTGTATTTTCAGAAACGAAGGAAAGTCCGCGCGACGCGACGCCTCGATCGCTCCGGGGTGTCGACCTGCAGCTCCTATAAAAGTAATGGCCACATAAAACCAATAAATTATAAAGCCCGCAGCGCTTTGACCGTTTTCACTTTCATGGTCGGGATTGACGCGTATATATATATATATATACACGCCGAGGCGCCTCGAGCCTCCCTCGCGCCGGACAGTGGTGACGCGCTTGCGAGGATCGGGCGTGTAACGAGCTTTCAAATTGCGCAAGCACCGGGTGTAATAGGTCGGTTATGCGTAATTGTTACGCGTGTAACGTTGTTTTTTTGACCCCGTTTATGGGATTTCCCGCGCAGTCGGGTGCACCGCTCTTTTAAGGACGCCTCAGTTTTAAAAGATTATTATAAACTTTTACGGGCGCAATAACTTTCTGGAATTCTCGGCGTTCAGTGTTATTTTTTAATTGTCTTTAGAATTTTATTAATGAAATACATATTTTTTAACGATTGCTTCGCCCCGAAAGAATATTGCGGATAATAAATTAAGAAATTAAGTATTTATGCGCATTTTGATTTGCAAAAATTTGTTTCTCGTGATTCATGTATGTAACTCTCATTAAAGAGATATAATAAACCAGTTTCCAAGATAAAAATAAGTATTCACAAAAAGGTTTTTCGGACTCGAAACCTTTCACCTTGTTGTTTATGAAGCGCAAGTAACAAAACGCGGATAAATACAAGTTTGTCGTCCCGAAGGTTGAATTCGCCCATACCTACTTAAAAATATTATAAAAACTTACCTTTACGCAATAAAAGTTTTGTGGTTCGTCAATTTTAAAAATATTTTTTTCGCAAGGTTCAATATACCTGAACTGCAGTAGTATTCAAGGTTAATGTCGAACTTGTAACAACTTTTTCAGGGTGTCCAATATATTTTTGTGCAAGTAGTTATGCAGCATTATTTTGTTATTGTTAAATTCCGACTGGTTATAAAATGTTTTACCTCTTTTATTACATCCACCAAATGTTCGGTAGCCTCTTGTCGCGTCGTCGCTGAACTTTTTAGTAGCTCGTGATTGTCGTTAATGGACAAAATAACTCGGAGCTCGGGATTAGCTTTCTTCGCACTGTTTCGGAGACTTTTTAGCTCTGAAATAAAAGTAAAAAAAAATTTGCAAGTTAAAATTATGTAAGACGGTTGGAATAAATTTAATTGAATGCCGATTTACAATTTTAAACTTCCTTCAACAATTTATTTCGTTTCACTTCCTTTCACGGCTGTATTATAATGAAATATAAAGAAAAAAAGCTGGAAATTTCAATATTTATACGAATTCGTTAGTGTTCTTCTGGAGTAAAAAGTTAATTCACAACAATGCACAGTATTTTCTATACGTTGCATTTTTATATAACCCACTTAAATCTTCCGGCCACAGTCCGTTAACTAAAAAACGATTGCTTCCTTCAAACCCGATGATTTAATATCTTCGTTTTCTTTCGCCAGTATGCTCCTTTTCCGCAAGGCTCAGTAACTCTCCCCCCACTCGGATCGTCAGCGAGAAAGTAAAAAAAAGACCCACGTGTATACATACATAAGCGTGCGCGTAGTAAGTACGCTGCTTTGAAATTATAATAAGAACGGAGCGCAGTTAACAAACAAATATAAATCCTCCAGTATTTTTATACCTTCCCGCTTTACGATCGAATCGATCATCGTGCGGGAGAAAAAATGGGAAACGACGCTTGGCTAAATGAATTTGGCCGATCGCCCGGTTTACGAGCTCTCCCCTAAATCGTCGGACACGCGGCAGGAACTAAAATTATTATATACGCTTATTCGCGAATTTCTCTTATCTTTAGCGAAACTCCGTAGCGCGGCATTACGTATACGAGATCGAAAGTCCAATGCTATACATTCGATATGAGAAACGTGCGCGCGGGCGCGCGATCGCGAAAGGCGATGGACTCCCATTTATGGCGCAACGAGCCGCCGCTTTTTTGTTACATTAAGGTGAAGGTCGACGTACGCGCATCGCGATTAGGCGAGCAAGCTCGCGTTCATTATATATATCTATCCAGCGCGAATTCTCCTCGATTTTTAATTGGGAGTGGCCGCTCGCGCGCGGTGTATTTAAAGGAATTAAGAGCCGCCTAATTGTTCCGAGTGCAGGTGAAAACGGACGTATTTTCTTTTGTCGAGGAATTACTCGTAATTTATTGTGATTGGTTTGGCAATTATTTCAGAAATTTTTTCGTCCTAGAAGCCTGCCGCGAAGGAGGGTTGGGTCTTTAATAGAACGCAAGCGTTTCGGATTGCTTCCTTCGAGTTATCGATGAGTCAATATAAATTGCAGTTCCTTTGTTTACTTGCTCTCGCTTTATAATACGCGGTACTTAATTAAGAAGTACAAAGCGATTAGTTTCAGTTTAATTGCCCGATCATACGGATCTTTTCTTCGAAAAACAATAATTTCACTTGTTTATTGATATATTTTTATTTCATTACGCGTTACTTTATTAGAAAATAATTTCAATGCGTTACTTATATGCTCTGTAAAGAAATATAATGAAAAAAACGTAATGTTGGAACATAACAATTTTCCGAATAAATTACAAATGCGCAAGTGACTGCCCTGGTGGAAATCGCCCATTTTTCTCCCATTTATGAAACGCTTTTTTTCACATGTTTTAACCATTTTATGACTAATTGACCGAAATCGGTAGTAAATGGTTAAAACATGTGGAAAAAAGCGTTTCATAAATGGGAGAAAAATGGGCGATTTCTACCAGGGTGGGTGTTCTAATAATAAGACGTGAAACTAGCTTGCAATATATATATTCCTTTTGTTTTGCAACGTTAATAAAAAGCGTATTAGTTGTAAAACTTATTTATTTATAACTCCAATAAAGTAAAACAGTTAAATATCAACTCGGTAAATTTTAATCGTAATATGCCCACATTCGAATTTTTTCCAGCTTCGATCATCGCGCGATAAATCGAATGAATCCCGCATCGTGACAGCAGCCATTAAAAAAATATTATGCAAGCCATAATACGGTATCTTTATTTTCTCGATTAATCTCTGTTATGACGGCCAGAAATAAAAAAGACGCCCGACGAGACGCGCGCACGTATATGTTTATGCGCAATATTTGGGCGTGCAGTGATCTGCGGGCCGCGTAATAAATACCTCTTTCTTTTTGCTCGCGAAATTCCGATTAAATAACCCGCCAGGACGAAGGACGCGCGACCCTCCCACGCGATGATTTGCTTATTTAGAGCACAGCGCGTCTCCAAATATAACGTGCTTTCACTTTTGCGCGGACAACTTGCGACCGCATTCTTTTGCCCGGGTATTATGTACGGTGGTATACACGTGAGCCTTAAAGTAAGCTTCGAACCGAATGGGAAATAAATGGTAGGCAAAAATAGTCAATGCTGTAATTTGATAATTCAAATATTTAAGCTCTCGAGCCTCGTTCTGTTCGTTCTTCTTTCTTAACGTCAATTATTGCTTGCGAAAAAATGAATTTTTAATGGAAAACTGTTGTACGGTTGGTGAAAAAGTTGTTTATTATTTTAATAGCTTTTTTTTTTATTTAAAAAAAATTAAGTGTAAAAGTAAACGAAAAATGCTGTATTGCACAATCTTTTAATTCTCTATCGCTTTTTTTCTGCATTTAACGGTAATTCTCGTTTGGCATTTAACATAATAGATTTCTGAGCGACTTCTTTGCATAATCAGTGAATGCAGATAGCGTAAGTATACAAAGTTAGGAAACCGGTAGGAAGCCTTATTAATTTTAATAAAAGTTATATTTCCAGAAGATAAATTTCCTAATCCATAACCAATTTTTCCCATAGCAAGTAGCAACGATTTACGGTCCGCAGTGCGCGATCGCTCGGAAATTCATCAAAACGGTAGCGACGCTGAGCGCCAGCAGAAATTACGAGACACGCCGATAACCGAACGGGAGCGAATTCAAATTTCCGAGAAGCTATTTTATTTTCTAATAAAGCGTCGCTTCCAGCCCGCAAAAAGTGAAAGTTAATACGGCACGAGCGACACGCCGGAAAAAATATATATATCTATATACGAATCACGATTGGATCGTTAGCAAACGAAATTGAGCCGCATACGTCGATAATAAGCGATAAATTAATATAACCGACGCGGAGAGCTCGACACTAGTCCACAAATCATACAATTTTCTCTCGGAGTGATTGCTCCCTTCTACGTACGGAACACCGTGACTTCTTTAATTGACTCGTTCGATATCGTTATTTTGGAGTATTTTACAAGCGATCGATCACCAATCCCGTTTCATTGACAACCGGAGGATTTATACACACAAAAGTCCGTCTCTCCACGCACAAGAGTCTGTCGACGCACTTATTATCCTCTCCTGGTCTTTTTTCGTGTGGTAATTTTCGATCCGGCCGAATAAGGGCGCCGCGCCCGTTATGTCATCTGGATGCGAACGATTTCTGCACTGGGAAATGGAGATAGAGAGAGGGAGAGACTTGCATTATCGACGCGTTACGTGCAGTGGAAATTTATGGCACGGTTATTTCGATGGGCGCAATTATAAAAAACGCGATTAAGGAAACAGCGGAATTGGGCATGGAATTGCTGAAAGGGGAAAGATTTGTTTTGTACTTCGTATGTACGGAAGCGATCTAATTACAATACGTTATTACGGCATCAGTCGTATTCAGTTTACGACTTTGGATTAATAAATAAAAAGCTAAAAATAATATTTTGACACCATATTGTAAAATTGACGAATGCAAGTCACTCTGTACGTGGGCGCGTCGATTAGATTCATATTGCCACAGGGAATAATTAGGTTTTTAAAAGTAAAGAAAATTCGTACCCGACAATTTAAGGTGCAATAATAATAATTAACAGAATATTCGCGACTCAAAAGGGCGATTGTCAAGGAACGCAGGACGGCAACAATGGCGCATTATAATAACGAACAGTTCAAAGAAATCTCTTGACCGATCAATTTAACGTTAATAACGAAAGGAGCGAACTCGGCGCCATCCTGCAGCCCCTCTTACCCTCCCGCTTGCTCCCAGAAAAAAAAAAGGCCGCAGCTCGTTTTATAAATATTCATGCCCGCGCGCCGAACAATCATTCGATGTCGGGCTGACGACGGCGATCCTCTCCTCTCCGCCGCGAAATTCTTTCTCCGTCGCGCGAGGCGCACAAAGGCAATTCTCTTTTTTTTTTCTTTCTTTTTTTTCTCTTTCGCCGAACTTGCGCAACCTGCGAGAAATTAATCGATCGCCCTGGGAGGAACACAACAGGCAGCTGCCGCTTGAGAAACGAGTTCGCGGATCGCCCGCGGCCCCCGCCCGGCCGTACACTTCTTCTTTGACGAATATGAGGCGCGAGCACGAGGTCGCGTGCATTGCAAAACGTGGAAACGAACGGCGGCGGCGGCGGCGGCGGCACGTGGAAGTAGCCGTAGAAAGCGGCCGGTATTCGTTTTATTGCTCCTTTTCAACCTTTGTCGGCTTAATTGTACCGATTGCGCAAGAGGAGGTTAGGTGTTAAAGTGCCCTGGACATTGTTGCCCGCATACCGAAAAAAAAAAAAAAATCTTTCGAGTCGCCTGCGTCGAAGTGGGCGCTAAATTTCTTTTACGACCTATTTTTACGGCTGCGCTGCTCCGGCTGTACTTTTGCTCTCGATCGTTCTTGACTAAACGAGTCGTTTATCTCTTTTAAATTGGGTGCCAAAAAAAAGCTAGATTGAATCAGTTGTGTGTAAGCGATTTCTTTTTTCTGACGGATAAGATTATGAAAGGGATAAATCAATATTAAATTTTGCAGTCAAAACATTTATAAAGGTGGTCAGGTGTTTGTTTTATTATGTGTTTAAAGTTGTACGGTGACTTCCATAATTTCGTCTCGAGCAATGATTAGATCCAGGGAAAGACTCCTAATATTTGCAATGCACAGATTATTCGTAAGTATTTGAAAAATCGAAAAAAAAAAAGAATTATAGTTTGGGATTATGAAACGAAAAATTTGTCTCGATGATTGAACCCGATATTTATTTCAAATAATAGCAACTGGCAACAGCCACAGTTTATTACAGCACTTGGAAAGTATTATTGTTATTAAAAAGTTAATGGAATATATTATCACAGCTCTTTTTTTTTCTTTAATACCCATCGTAAAGGGGTTTTGCCGATTTGTACAAATTAACCTATAAATCTAGAGCCCAAAGCGTTGACACCATAACAAAAAAAACTTGGTCACCCGCGATAAACTCCGCCAGACTCACTTGGGTACGTCAGGCACGTAAACGAAGACAGACGCATAGATGCGCGGACGTGATAATTGCGCGCTAATTCCTCCGTACCGAGATTGCGAAAGTAACTCGTCTTACGGGGCGAGGCGAGGGCAGAAAACACCATGCGGCCGTCCTCGTCCCCTATAAACGGCGACCCCTGCAGTTCTAGATGGCAGCGCATCCTTTTGGCATGACGCTTAATTCGATAATTATTCGAGCGCCTCACCTGAAACTTGGCATACCAGAGGAAATAAGGCGGTGGTTGGACTCGTTGTGCGAGCGGTCATTAGTGGAAGTACCGTTTTTTTTTTTTTTTTTCTTGGCGATATTTTTATTCCATTCTCGCGCGATAGTTTTATTGGCGCGAGAATGATTCCGATCAAGGTTCTTTAGCTGTATAGTAAAAACGCAATAATGACGTTTAATAGATCATTCGTTTAAAACTTATACCATTAACGCAGATTGAAAATTGTTCAGTTCGTTATTTTGCGTTCGATGCATTAGAAATATACTTTCTGTCGTGCTACCACGTGCAAGTCAAAAGAATAATCCTGAGACGAAGGAATAAAACGCGCAAGTTCTCATTGCGCAAATTAAAGAGGCTCTAAAATATCTGCTTAGAATTAAGCCTAATCTGCTGCGATCGAAAAGCTGCCTCATTCCAGTCAGGCATCCTGAGCTCACCCGAAGAAACCCAAACCACTTATCGCCGGCCGGATCTCGAAACTCGAAAAAGTAACCGAGTAATCCCCAATCTGCATTCACGGCGCGCGTTCTCACGCACGGCATATAACGTCTTCGCCTTAAATAGCGGCCCGAGAATAATGCGCCAGTCGCGGCGATTGCGCGAAAGCCCACACATGCCGCCGCCGCCGCCGCCGCGACGGAGATGAAAGCTCACGGAGGCGACTGGCTCTCCAACTCACCGGAAGCGTCGAGGCTCTGCAGGTCGTGGCCTTGGTGGACGAGCGTCGTGCATCGGCAGATGGCATTTTCCAGCCGCTCGACGTCGCCGCTCGACGTGTAGCAGACGATCTCGCGGCCCGGCGTGCCTGGCCGATCCGGGCATTCTGGAAGAAGGATTATTATTATTGGGAGATTTTCGTTGGTTTTTCGTGATATCGAATGATGTGAAATATTATATAACTTCGGGAATCGTATTTCATATCGGTTTAATATATATAAAACGGGAAAAACTCGTTGAATGTTTAAAAAATTAATTAAAAATTAGCTTGTTTAATAAATTAGTTAACGGCGATAGCATGAAGAATTGCTGTTGTAGAATGTTGCATACATATAATTACATACTTTTTTAGTGACAATAAAAAATATAATTAATTAGAAAGATCATGTTTTTAAAAGATATTATCAATCAATATACTTTCTGACTGCGTGGCCAATCCAATTTATGATATACAACTTAAAAAGTCAAAACGCTTTATTCTTGATGGGAAGAAACAGAAAAACGTTTTATTCTCTCTATTATTTACTCAACTACTACTGTGCAACTTATTTTAACGGTCTCGTTTAATTTTCTCAACTACATTCTTTCTCGTGCGTTTCAGAAACACTTATCTAAAAAAGGAAGCAACTTTTCTATGACGTGTAGAATGAAATTAGTGGCCGACAACTTTAATTATTTTCTATTCGCTTCTAAATTTTAGATTGCAGAATTCTGTCTATACATTTTGCTTGTAAAAAAGCATAAATGTAATCATAAATCAAGTATAATTTTGCATAGAACATTTTTAGAATAGGTAAATGTTAATTTTTCTGTTTGTGCAAATATTTGCTTGGTAAAATCTGAGTACGAAGAATTTTTAATGTACAAACACTAAATCACTTTAAATCATTTTTATGGTTTTTTTTAATTTGCATTGAAAAATTATTGTAAAATTTCCTGCGAATTGTTGTACAAACGAAATGATTTTTAATTTAGGATAGCAATTACTTAAAAAATTAACGTAAAATACCTGATAATTATCTAACACTTTAATTTTATGAATCTAAGACAACCAACTCTGAATTACAATGATTTATTCTTTCGTAAAAACATAAAGATTGCTAACAATGTTTAACTGCGATATTTCAAATTAAATCATGCAACATTTTGAAAAAGTAATCAAATTTTACATTTTTATCATCACCCTGTGCATAATTACTAGTAACAAGGAAATTAAAATATTAACCATCATGTATGAATGATGATGTTCGTATTGAATAACGATAGGCGTTAAATAAAGTGTAGAGATTCAAAAAATCATTATTTTCGCAGAGAAAACTTCGTAGAAATTAATATTATACAAACTTCTAAGACTATTTTTCATCTAATTAGCTTAAATACATGTAAAAAAAAATTTTCATTTTAAGATTTAATTTAATAACATACGTCATGCTCATACACCGTCAAAGCAAACATAAAAGGAATAATCGGTGCGTGGCGGAAATCTCCGCGGGAAGCTTGAGAAAACCGGAAAACTGGCACACGTGACATCATCGACAATGTAATGCAATCGATTCGAGTGTTATTAAGCCGGTCGTTTGCATGCTCTCGCGAACCTCCGCTCCGGCGACCGAAAAGGGAAAAGTGAAAAGCGATACTGGCTTAATAAAAATTTCTATGATTATCTAATAATGTGAGGTAATTGTAATGCTTCGCAGGAAAGCAATTGGAGCAGGAAAGAATTGATTTTGAAAATTATTGCAGAATGAAAAAAGGGGCGCGTATGCTGGATTGTGCGGTGAAGCATATATAAAAGTTAGGCTTTTTCATACGTTTAATATTAAAAAAAAAAACAAGTTTTTTAATACTATATTTTTTCTAAATTAATAACAACACTTAATTTTCTTAATATTTCTTTTCTACGAAGCAAATAAAATTTTGTCAATGGTGACGTTTAAAGTAAAACTAAAAATAATTGAATTTTTTTTTCTACACGTTCAGATATGAGACTTTTATTTATTAAATGTCACTAAAATTATGAAATTTAAATTTTTACATTGAATCTCACAAATTACGTAAGCGTTAAAAGGTAAAAATTCCTATTGACGCTTGTTTACTCGGATAATTTACCCGGTGTGCACCAAATGAAATGAAAGTAGGCGAAAAACTGATTAGGTTCCCCGGTGAAATTAAAAAGAAAAAAAAAAACTTCACTCGAAACTCGCGGAATTAAGTGCACGGAAACTTGTCCCGCTAATCCCGCTCGAATCCTCGGGTTTATACGTAACCTCAAGTGCAGGACAAAAAAAGAAAAGCGAATCCTCGAAAAATCAGATGGACTTCAAACCGGCGAACAGATTCCCCGCGGAATTCGCGCTTCGCTGACCGCGGAGTCTTTCATACCGCAGCGAGAGTTTTATAAGGCAGATGCACCGACTTTTCCGAGAAAGTGCCGTCCTTTTTTTTCGCGGCAGCTCGTCATCCGTTTTTTGCCCGCCGCCTTTTCGATAACTATATACACGCGTGCGCCTCGGGCGGCGAACGATAACGCGGGGAGAGCGCCGGTACGTGGCCAGTTTTCGCTTTCGGAGAACAATCGGGAGAAAGAGAGAAATCCGCTGTGCGAATCGAGCTGCTGGTTTGAGGATTTTTTAATGTATGGAGGAATGCGAGGCGTAGCGTATAGTGCAATGAATTTGTTTGTAAAAAAGAATTATGAAATGGAACGACGAGCAAAGGAAATTTTCCCGGCGAAGCTCTGCTTTCGCCGGTACACGCAGGTTTAACCAACGCAACATGCAAATTCAGAATTGCGAAATGATCCTCAACAGAAATGTTTCGATTTTCAATCGAATTTCGATGGTTTAATAAAAAAAAAAATTAATGTTTTTCTAAATTTGGAATTTTTACTTTTACAGGTTATACAATTTAACTTTATGAAATGAAACATTGCGTAATTTAGAACTATATAATTCTACATAACAATTAGGTAACGAATTTTAAGAAAAATAAGTGCAAAACTCGAATATATAATCGAAGATGTCGAAGATAAAGTCGACAAAATTCAGATTCCGAATTTTCACGTCAACCAATTGGATCGAGCAACTGGCGCAATTCAAAACAATCGAAACGAAATTGGAGCAAAAGTTGAAACAAAAAGCAAATAAAAATCCAAATTATTTCAGCAATGATCGGCATGAATTCGCGGGAACAAATTCGAACGACAAGCGCGACTCTTGCGCCAAAGTCGCGCTCCAGTTCATCCGCCGCATCGCAACGACAGCCCAATTTAAATCGCTCGGTACGCCCGACAATCACTTGGACGCACAGCGAAAAACAATTGGCCCTTTAAAAAAAAGAAAAAAAACAGGGGTACACTTACTCAAGGCTGTCGCCGCACAACTCAGTAGTAACAGTCCGACTAGGTGGCACAAGCGCCGATAACGCGCCATCCTGCCTCGTCCTCTTCGTTCCCCGTGGCCGTTATCTTGCACAGCTTCTCGAGACCAATTCGAATATCCGCAGCCGAACCAATTCCTTAAGACCTCCGATCTCGGCTCGGCGAAAAAGAAATTATAAATTCGAGTTACAAAAAAATAAAAAAATGAAAGAGACGCTGCCAGAGTCACTGTCGCTTCGGGGTGATCGCGAAATTCGATATGCGCGCGCGCGCTTGGCTCTCTCGTCCGTCCACAACCCTTCTCGTCTCGCTCGAGGGTGTAGGCCCGATCGCGAATCGTTCGGGGTCTGAGCGTTGACTGAAGCCGGGGATTCTGCGAGCGCGGACTTTAAGAGAGTAGTGTGTGCTTTCGAGCGAGCGCGCCTGTGTGCGCGCGCGAGCGTTGGTACCTGCACGTATCCCCGGGAGGAAACGGGGGAGGGCGCGAGAGAGTAGCCGAGGCGAGGTGAGCCGCCGCCGTAGCCGCCGCCGCCTTCCTTTTCACTCGAGGACTCGCGCGCGGACGACGGTCTCTCTGTGCACGTCTCTCGTTTCGAACGAGAGCAAGAGTAAGAGAGTGAGGACAGAGCGAGGACCACTCGGTGGTTGCACGGACGATCGGGAGGAGGGGCCCCCCCAGAGGTGTTTTCCAGGCGACTTTGGGTGGGACGAGCGCGCTCTCTCCCTCTCTCTCTCTCTCTCTGCCTTTGGAATCTGGCTTTTGTTTACAGCTTCTTCGCGAGAGGGGGAGGGGGGATCAAGGCCGTTAGAAGCGAATTTCGGCAGACACTTTCAGTCGCTTGCTGCTCCAGATTTTCGGTAATGCGTTATTAATTACGTGCCGTTCGGGGAGTGCAGGTTCTTCAAGTCGGGCTTCATTCGCGGTTTCAAAGATTGTTTTTGCGCAAACGGTTCGAGTGATTATTGTACTTTTAGAAAGGTTTCGCACTTTTCTCAGACAATTACAGCTTCCAGCTGGGTATACCTTTGAGTTTGCTAAAATCATAATTGTCAAAAAATGAAATATTACGTAGGTGGCAAAATCAGGTCTGGCCGACACATCTCTCTTGGGCGGCTGAACTTTTTGAATGAATTAAGTCTAGGGAGCTAATGATTATGTAATGCACCTGCGCGCTTGTATGTATGTGCCTCGGTGTTCGAATATCAAATTAAATGCACCGGATATTTATACTGCAAATGTGTAGCTGGTGCCTTTTAATATCGGTTTACCCTACATTCTTACAGGTTAAAATGTCGTTTCGACGAAATTGATAAAAAAAATCCCCCCCTTTTATTTCGCCTTCGCGGTTAATTTTAGTCGGAACGGTCCAAAGCATTCTCTCTCGCTTATTAACCCGACAAACTAGTATCTAACAAGAAAAAAAAAATGCAATACTGGTAGCAGTGACGACAATTCGAACGATAAAAACTCCGCGGTATCAACAGTTAAATTATTTACAAACGAGAGTAGTCCGCCGCGGCTCGAGAGCGAAAGAAGAAAAAAAAACGACGAATCGCCGAGCTCGAGAGACACTTAGCTCCAACTAGTCCGAAAGAACTGTTAGCACCGATCCGATCCGTAATACCGGCGACATGTGGGAATACGATATATATATATACACGAACCGATTTTTCTCCTTTTTCTTCGGCGATCGCGCGTCTTCCTGCTCTCCAGCCGGCAAACGAACGGAGGCGGCCCTAAAAACTGCCGCGCGCTCGCCGTTGGGAAATTGAATACGTGAGTCAGATTGGCCGTCGGTTGCGAAATTTTAGAGTAAATGATGCTCTTACGCGGTGCGCTCTGAGATAGTCATTAGTCCGCGCGTACAAGTGGGTGCGGTTCGAAATGATCGTTAGGATTTTTCGCCTTTTGTTTTTTTTTTTTCGAAACGACGCACGAAAAATCGTCAAGACCCACTTTGCTTTCCTCCAAGTTTTTGTCCTATTATTCTGGTTTTCTTTAGGACTTGCTCTCCCTCTCTGTCTCAGTCTCTCTTTCTGGGTTGGATGATATATCCTACACTACCCTGATTAGCTTTCAATAGCTCGTAATGTTCTTTTCGAGGAAATCGTAAGAATCTAAACCATGTGTCTTAATTATGAATAATGATCTTAGTTCATAGCGATCTAAAAATACTTCCAATTTATGAATTAATGTTTACTAATACTTGCCATTATCTGAATTTATGCTCGACGCTTACAGAGTCGATTTATTTTAACTGCTATAATCGTAAAATTAATCGAAAATTAATTTATGAATTTTTAAAAAAATGAAATCAAATTAGAAAATTGTACTATTTTAAAAAGGTATATAAATGTTCTTTGTACTTAGAAACCGCCTATTCAACGAGCGTCATTGAAATATCTTGAAACTGGTTCTTTTTTGAAGCTTCATTTTGATCTGAGAAAACGACTGAAAGTTTATATGCGAAAAAATTTAAAATTCACCATTGTAAGCAATTTCAATCACATAATTGAACTAAAAACTTTAGTCGAAAAAAAAGTGTAAACAATTATGTTTATGCATCCGGCGCTTTATTCGCAATTTGATCATACGTGCTCCTTGACACAGTAAAGGTAACTGAATAACGTCACTTGAGCAAACACAATCGTTTTCGTTTAAAAAAAAAAAACCGAAGAAACTGTGGCAAAAATAATGGCAATTACGAATGAATATTCCGCGCCGTACTAAGCGCGAACTTCGTCATTTCAAGCGGCGGAGATACCGGGATGGAGACGAGCCCACGCGGACGGGTAAAAGGAATCGTGAAACCTCTGAAAAGCTACGCCCACGCATGAGAAACGCACGCAATACCTCTGTTATTGCAGCCGCGCGGCGGTAGCCGTATGAGCTTCGTCCGCCAATTGATTATCGCAGAAGTGCGCTTGCGAATCCGTAGCATAATTGAATCGCTAATCGCCTTACGCGCGACGGCGAATGACAAATGGCGGCGGTAATTATCCCGAGGAGTAACGGAAGACGACCCTGAGACGCGTAAATAGATTGCGTCTGCTATTAAAATATTAAATCGCAGACGTTGGATTTATACACTTGAAAGCGTATCAATTTAGAATGATAAAAATTTTATTTACTTTAAAATGTTTTAAATACGTCATTTATGAATGTATCGCGGTATAAATGGATGACGTTTGTGACTGAAGAAAAAATATGAAAGTAGCAAAAAAAGGAGCTCGAAAAATGAAACCTAAAAATTTTTGAGAATACAAGAACAATTCTTTTTATACTCCGCGATCAGTAAGTTTTTTTTATTGATTAAAAAACTTATTACTTTTAATATTAAACGCAGATGCTGAAATATGATATCAATAGGATTTATAAGTATTTAAATTAATTACCCTCATAAGTCGAAAAAATTATTCACCGAATATCAACGCCGGAAGGTCATCCCGTTGTATAAGTACAAAAAAACAAAAACAAAATGATTAATTGAGATATTTAATTTCTTACACTTTAATTCTAATCTTACATTCGCGAATTATGTTTCAACCGCCTCAACAAAAGCAAGTATTAAATTCGAACAACCCGTCATCAATTTCGTCCTCGACACGCCTGATTTAACGCGCGGCTACTACACCAATTGAACAGCACCATAAGATCCTCGTGATTTCCCTTCCGTATAGTCGTTCATGATTCCTAACACCTAAGTCCAGGGGATCCGGCCGTATAAATTTTATTAGAATCGTAAACTGGGCGATCCAATTTTTTTTCTTGCCTTCCTCGGCCGTTTTCTCGCTGTCGCTTTAATTCCCCTGCCGTTTACGCGTACATACGTTTAAAGGAAATTTCGAAAATTCTGCGATAAAGACTTTTTATAGCGCTCCGTAGTTAGCCGACAACGACGCGTCTCGGCATGATTTTTCGCGCAGAATGCATTTTATTCGGTGACAGTTATGCCGCGTATTTTTCATCAGTGCACGATGGCAATAAAACTGTAATTACTTCCTTTATACTTGCGTATACTTATTAAGGTAAAAGTACGCGCACTTGAGCGCTCGGGTCTGGAAAACTGTGCATTACTTTTAACTTTCCCATTATTACTTTTATACGGTCAATAAACTTTAAATACTTTTTGATAATTTATTGCTTTATTAATAAATATCTTCGGACATTTTATAGTGTACATTGTTGTGTTTAATCAACTGTACTGATCGGTTACTAAATCGAACTGAAACAATATAATTACCAATGTAATTCTATAAATAAAAAATTATTCATTTAATACACAATTTATCTCTTGCCAAAGGTTTTGACAAAACATACGTATAAAGCAATTGAAGTTTCAACTACAAATTTTCTCCGTACACTGTGTAAATGTAGAATCTTTTAACGAACAGTCTTGTCAAGTTAAAAAGCGATAGTGCCAAATTAATTATAATTCGCGACGTCATTAAGACATGTTCCCTTCATCAATTGCTTTAGTACACAATCAAATTTACACTTTTATCATAAACCGTACCAAAATCGTTCGAAAAAAAATATTTACTCGAAAAAAATCTGGCAAGGAATCGGTCCGTTTAAGGGAATTCTCGCGATCAGTTAACTGGGAAACGAAAACACGACGTCGTATCATTCAATCCATTGACTGAATTACGATTTCAATCTCGGATAGCTCCCGTTATACACTCCTCGCTGTCGTTTTCTAATATTACATTTACCAGCGTTGAATTTCGCGGCTGCCGATTCAGTTGGTCCCAACCGAGCGGTTACGTTTAATACACACGTACAAGTCATTACACTTCTTCCTTATTTCCGCGCAGCTGTACCATAAAATGATACCACTCTCCCAATTAGCGGCTTGAACGAAAATCTTAGTTGATTAAAAAGCCCTGCTATCCAGTTAATTAATATAGTTTTAATTGCCCAACATCGGAGGACAATGTTTTACAGTGTATTTCAGAACCCATATACCCTCGCATTCATGGAATACGGAATAGATCTCGCGGAGAGAAGTCCAGCTGGCTGGAAAAATGGGCGGCACGTGTTTATATCACTCATATACACCAGAGATAGCGAAGGAGAAAGTAATTGGTGCACATACATGTACGTGCATGTGCGTCGGCCGGGTTGACAGGGTATATACACATATTAATCCGGGCCGCGCGTTCGGCCAGTCGGATAGCGATAATCTCCGGTCGATGCAAGGCAAATAAGAATTATCGGAGAGCCGCGCCGTGCGTTCGTCCATCGAAATCGCCTATGGAGGCTCGTGCACGTAATCGTCACGGTGTATAACCGCACTTGCTTTCCAACCGCCTGTTTTGTTTATTTCGGAGTTACGCGAGGGAATAAATTAACGATCGGCCAATTTTTCCGAGGAGCGCGATGATGCAAAATCGGGGTTGCCGCCGAGTGGAAGAATGTTGGTCGAAGTCAATAAATGGAAAGTCGTTAGTGGAAAGTAGATTGGTTTTTATATCAATGGCAAATGTTTATCTGGGTTATTACGCAAGCGTATGTGTATATATTATACTTTTTTTTTACTTCGCCAGTAGTTTTGCTTTTTGGGTTTATCCAATTAGGGCACTTCTACAACCTGATTTGCAAAACAAATGCTTTTCATCAAGTTCATGGCTATTGCCAAATAATTCTCTTTTGAAAATAATAACAGCTTAAATAAAAAAAAAAAAAGTTCATGGCTACGTACTGAAAATCATAGGGTATGTGAGGCGTTAAAAATTTATAAAATTAAGATTCTTTGAAAACAATTTAAATTAAATTCGAACATTTTTTCATACGATGCAGTTCAGTAAAGTTTGAAGGAAACTTATTAGCAAAAATCAATGCAACTTTAAAACATTAATTAATAGGAAATTTTTAAAAAATCAGAGACTTCTTTCTTCCAATGTGCTAATATAATTCAAAAGCTTAAATTTTCTAAAAGAAACATACATAATTGTTATTTTACATTCTTGATAAAACGGCAAAAATGATTCGCATTGTATAATCAGTATATGTCAATTGCTTCTTTGAAAAACATTTATTAACGCAAAGAATATCTGGGATCGTAAGCGCGCAAAGAACTCAGTCAACTCGTCCTATTATTCTTCATTACGGAAACAATTCTACATAAACATAGAATTCCTCGCAGAGATTAAACTTCCATTGCTTCATAAGACACTCCGCCTCGAGAACAAAAACGAAAAATCGTCGAGCCCGCGTTCGCGTGCTATAACTTAAAACTGGAAAAAAAAAGCAGAACGGGCAAGAAAAGTGGAAAAACGGACGTGCGGAATCGAGTCAACGTCCAACCTTCTCACGACAAAGCCGCAAGCTCGACAAGCCGAGAGATCCCGTCGATTGCCGCGCGAGACTCGCGAGAGAAAGAACGACGCGCGAGCAATTCGACGACGGCGATAAGAGAGAAAAAACAGTACGAGAGCAGAGCGGATAACAAAAGTCGCCCGGAGAGCCTCTCGTAACGGCAATTACATGTGTCGTAATTGCTCGGCCATTAAAAACAGACTCAATGGAACGCATCTGACGCGTTGTTAACAACTTTGCTTTAATGAAATTGAACTGCGCCGGAGCGGCAAAAAGCAGTTTTGACAGAGCCGGATTACGCGAATTCCCGAAAATGGAATTTGATTTAGATTTAGGAATGCTTTGATGTAGGAGGCAGTCTGAAAACAATTTCGATCGGGTTAAATCTAAAATTTATGAAAGTAAAATGTTACTTCGAGCCACTGCAGGGTGAATTAAATGGGCATACTTTTTATAGCTATTAGGGAGCAATTAAAATTTTTCAATAATGAATTCAACGATTTTAATTTTACAAAAATGCCTTGCTCCTGTATTCTTTAAAGCACTTATCGCGTCAGCTTGCTTTTGTAAAAAAACTGTTCTCCCATGCAGCCTTTAGTCATTAATATGGGTAGGCTGTTATTAAAACTGTCATAAATTTTCTAATAGATAATTCCTCCGACAGCTCAAAAAGTCAAAATACTGAAATATTCGTCCTCGCTATGTAATTATTTCCCTAGAGGGAAAAAGAACTATTGAATAACTAAATTCTGTATATAATAACGGAGCATGTTAAAACTTAGTTTCCACGTAATTTATAGAAAAACTTTGCAACGTTCACATGGCTTTTAATAGAAAACAGTTGGTGCACAATGCGTCCTTGACTTCAGTTTTTTGACAATTTTTTTCCTTGATTTATCTTCGTTCGATGTATTTTTGAAAAAATGTCGCGTACCTTCAAAAGTTGCGTTAAATAAACGATACAAACGCTTTTCCAAACTTCTTACATCCCATAGCCAGGCACCTCCGACAGAGTCAAGTTTCCTCGAGCATTTTCTCCTTTTACGTTCCTCCATCGCAACAATTAATTCTGGAAGAAAGGCTTAAACGAGATCGGCAAAAAGCCACTGTCTTTTTTTTCCCCCCGCCCCCACCACCGAGGCCGCGCCGCGGCTATTGCGCGAATCTCTCTCTCGAGGAGCCGACGTCGGTGTGCCCGAGAAAAATGCATTACGCGCCTTGCATTGGGCGCGGTTCTTGCATTCGGCTCGTTTCGCGGATTCGCAAGATCGACAGATCGCGGGCAGCGCGCTGCGCGCACAAGATCGATGGATCGGTCCAGGCGAAGGACACGGCGCAACCGCCGCCGCCGCGATTTTCTACGTTTCGTTATAAATCACGATAACCTGGCCGCCCGACGAGGAGAGGGACCGCTGCGCCGCTGTCTGTATATACGTTGGGAAACTAGATTATCGCCGAGTCGGAAAATCGCGGGACGATATGAATGCAAGAGCGAAGGCTCGTTTGTAATAATATAATACGTGTGCTTCGGCCCGCGTTCGATCGTTGCACGCCGCCGTCTTTATCGGCCCGCGTTTATAAGATCGGCCGCGTTGTCGGTCGTCAATTCGTTCCTTCGGTTTTACGACGCCATATGCTGATTTATTGCTCGCGACGTTTAACTACTTCCGAACTCGACGCGTGAAATTTTTGATTAAAGAGGAATCGTCGTCGAAAAGAGTTTTGTACAATGTGGTAACGGCGAAGAAAATGTATAATCTTTTATGACTTGGGAAATTAAACGTTACCCAAGGGGGGTAAGTAAAACAATTTAATTTATTACGCGAATAAAATTCTTCGGAAACAAGCGTCATAAATTGATTTTATCGCTTACTTTTAAAGATCAAGTTTTTCACAATCAGCAACCCGAATAAACTAATTAAAAAATGATTAAAAAATTATGAAGGAGGATAACCTGGAAGTTTAGTTCCTCCGCAACGGGAAACTATCAAACTATTTGTTATAGATATAGTTTCCGAGCCATTCAGCTGCTAAGTACTCACCTAACAGGCGGATACCCTCCCTTGTATTTATAAAGCTTTTTTAATTTTATTTACTTTAGTTTCACATGAATGAGTAGCCACGACGAATATCTGTAAATATATATATTTTTTTTACTTTCTAGGGAAATTAATAAAAATTAAAAAGCTTTTCAAAACTTTTTAATCTAAATAGTAGGTTTAATGATGATTAGATGAATATTGAATTATTTTAAAATTTTTTATTTTTTCCGAATATAGAGAAGATAAACTGTCCTATATTTTGCTTGTTTCTTGCAACAGTCAAATTGGTTTTTAATACTTTTTAACATATGCACGATTATGTAAATATTATACTAAATCAATTGTATATTATACCCTTCACTTTAAAATCTATCACTTATTTATTTATTTTTTTATCATCAATTAGCCAGAAAATTGGAGCCTACACATTGCCCGCAGTCTCAAATCACCCCGCTAAAATCTGTCGCGCGTCAATTTTCGAAATCTCTTCCTAATTGCGTAATGAGTGCATCGACATATTTATGAATAGCCATCAGACACCTAATTATTTGCTCAAAAGTAATGGCCAAGAAACTTTTAATTAACACGCGCCCAGGCCTCGAACTACCGGCAGTGTGTCTGGGCTGTGTATATAATACTATGTCGAAACTCGAACGCTCTGACAAGCCTGCGACCGTCATCCGGATAATCGCTCAGCCCGCGGCGGTCCGTCACTATTCGGAAAGATTCCGCGGGTCTCGCCACATGCATAATGCGTAAGGAGTATTTCCCCTCGAGCCAAATGCGCGCGCCGCCCGCTTTCCCTCTCGAGTCGATGAGTATCTGTACCGATCTTCGTGAGGTACCTTGCAGGTGAAACTTTTTTTCGGAGCGTATAAATACCCATGCGATCGTAAGCCGGTGATTTTTTTAGCGCGCGGAGAATCGGGCTGTGCGTGAATGGAAGGAATTCCGGCGGAACTTGATTCTCGTGTACTTGAAACGTCCGTTACGTTTAGGGGATCTTGAAAGAGCTATTTTAATTCAAATTGACTGTGCGTAATGTACCGCGCTTGACCCCATCGAATAATAATGTCAACTCGTGTAGTGATAGTGAAAATAACTTTTATATTAAGCGTTATTCAAATTTATTCAAATTTTACGAAAAAAAAATCTTAGTTTGTGAAGTACAATAACGTTTTGGCGTCACCAACGTTAAATGAAAAAATTCACTTTTTAAAAAAATTAATTTGAAAGTCACGCTTAGAAAACGTAGAAGAAATTCTTTTAATCCAAACGTAAAAATATTCCAACTGCACAAAAATGCTCCGATTATGTAATGAACTCGCGCCAGATGGAAGCGATATCCTGAAACGTTGACTGACCGCTTTACAAATCATTGTCAAGAAGCAAAAAACCTCTTCAAGAATCCTGTAAATATTAATAGCCACTTTGTATTCTGTCCTGCACTCAGATGGAACTCCTGTTTTTTGCCGTTTCCCGGCGTCTGACTTGGCGGCAAATTTAAAAAAAACACCACACCGCATGACATTTTTCCGATCGAAGACTGGAAATTTGGCAAACAAGCGACCCGATGTAAGTATGGCTTTTTCTCTCGCTCCCGTATGTGCATTGTCAATCGCCGATAATAAAGCAGTTTCGTGCAAGTCTAAAAGCCGCTTTTTCTGCTGAAAAATCAATTAATACGTTATTTCTATTGCGCGCAGCTCGAGCGAGTTTATTTACGAGACTCGTGTAAATTCATCGATGCTTGTCATATGCCTGTGAGCATTTTGGGGGAGAGTTGAAAGCCGTGCCAATCGAAAAGTGCGTGAAAGTTCGCTGTGCTGAAACGCATACCGTTGTAAATTATTGGGTTGGATCGAAAAGTACAAGTTGATTTTTGTTTGATTTAGACACTAAATTACAATCACGGTTTATTATTTAGTTTCTTATGTAAAGAAAAAAAACGAAATAATTTACGTTGTTAAGTTTTAGATTGATTTACTAATTATTTACAATGTTCGCTATAATAAACATAAAATTAAATGTAAATTTATGGATTTTAATGCATTTGATTTTTAATCTATAAATCGATCACTAGAACCTTCTTTAAAATTATTAACGTCTAAGAGATTATTATCTTGTAATTTAACATTTTTATTAAAAAATTAGAAGATCAAGGCATGAAGTTCGACGAATAATATTTTGAAAAAAAAAAAAATAACTAAAAATAAATAAATTTCATTCAAGAATTCAATTTTTTTAGATACAGATCCGGTTCATAAATAATTGTGCACGATCTTGCAGGTTCGAGCTTTCTAACACTTATTTTTTCTGGTAATAAAGAGCTTTGCAATTTGTCAAAGTCAAATGTTTTCCATAAAAAGATTTATACTTATAACTCAATGTTAATTTTAATTAAGATACTAAAGAGTTTAAAGAGATTTTTATTGCCTTGCAACACTTGTTTCTAAATTATAGACAAATTCAGTTGTATTTTAGAGACATTTTATGATCTTCCAGCAAGACAGATTCTACGTAAATATAATTTTTGTCCGTTTTATTGTAATTACCATAAAATATATTTTCTTTTTAATAGATAGATGCATGCATATTTGCATAATTATGAATTCTGCAGATTTGCATTGATAAATATTTTACTTGAAATTACATCAATTGAAAGTTGGGTTTAAATGCTTTAATAGTAGACTACAAAATAATAGTCCAATTTGTGCTACTTACTGGAGTCGAATTTCATAACTTTCAAATTAGCTTTTACAAATTCATATGTAGTGATAAAAAGTAAACGTACAAATCAACTAAATTAATTCATGTTTTTATTTTTAAATAAGATATAACTACATTATTTAAAAAATTTACTTTGTATTTTACCCTAACCATAATAAAATTAAGTTTTGCGCTAAAATATTAAAAATTAAACTGCCGTAAAAGCCATAGAGGTATACAAATATAAATTTTGTTAAATGTTAATTCATAGATCTTTGGAATATAACTAATATGTTTATGACTTTTACGTGGTATTTACTGAATATTATGATTACATAATAGTAATGGATATTGACTATTACAGCTATTGAAGTAGGTAAATATTATTCATGTTGAACTTATCAAAATCATTTCATTCGCTGACACACTTATTAAATTACTGAAGCAGGAGTAAGCAGGATATTATATCTTAGATCGAATCTTATTTGAGTAACAGATATGAATTGGTGAGATGGAATGATTTCACATCTGATCTATTTTATGTGTCCTCGATCGTGCTTCAACGGTTCAGTTTATTTCGTACAGTTCACGATTAAATTAGCATGCATTACTAAAAATCGAAATTTTTAATTTCTGTCTCATAAAAAAACTGTAATTTTCGAATTCTTAATCCTTAATTTTATTTTGGTGTGGTTTGATATTTCTGACATGGCTCACTTAAGAGTAACATAGTTGAATTTGTATAAGTTAAGTCATACAACCACATGTTTGTAAGCTATTTTTTCAAACACTTATTAAATTAAATTAATTAAAAAAAAAAAATTTATAAATTTGAAACTCGATCGTTTAAAATTGTTTTCGAAATCTATTGTAAAAATAATTGTTACGAAAACAGTATTCAGCAAAAAAAATAAACAAACAAGCTGGTTTTAAAGACCAACAACAAAACGATCTTAATTGCACTTTACAATCATCAATCACACTGCAATCAGGAACTCTCACTTGCGCAGTCGAATGCCTCACGGACGACTCTCCGCCGCTTGTTCGACTCGGGATAAAATTCAGAGTGCGGCCTTTGGTCACCAGAAAGGAACGCGAAATTTTCCGGTCGTCCTAATTCTCGGATCTCTTTCACCTTTTTTCCTTCGTCGCGCTCGAGCTTACGCAAGCTGCCTCGGCACATCGCGCGCACGCACACTATCAAATACAAAAGCGTTAATGGGGAGAAGGAGAAGAGCGGTACATCGTCGAGATACGAGGAGGCGAATAAAAAAAGGGAAAAGTATAAGTTATATATATATCGGCGAGGACGTAACATACGCACACAAAGTTCGCGCGCGGGCGTGTTCTTGATTCACTTTCTCTGGCACTGAAATTACGTCACGGTCGGAGCCGCAGCAGCAGCAGCGGCAGCGGCAGCGGCAGCGGCTACGGTGGCGGAGAGCCCACCTGCAGTTTTTTTTTTTTTCCCCGCTGTCAGTCTTTGTTTCGCTCTTTTCTGGTCACTCGATTGAAAGAGTTATATTCGTCTTTGTGCCGACGAAACGCTGCAGGCGACGTCTGGATGACGCCATTCGAAATGGATGGTAGATTTTAAGTTTTACATCTGATCCTTCTTATATATTTCCTGCGAAAAGTTTTCGAAACTCGTGCGGAGATTGTTCGGGGGATAAGTGCCTTTTCCAGTTTATCCGTTAAAATCGTAAGGTGACATTTCTTTGGAAGTGTAAAAGTAGGAAGCAATTTTCTATCTATCTCTTATGTTGATACAATAATTACTAAATCAATCGGTGCCGTTTAATTGATACACTTATTATGCATTTGTAATGATAGCAAAAAATGTCCTCTTTTGATAGAAATTAGTGCGGAAGCAACTTTATAAAATGCCGTTCACATGTATACATGTGAGGATTTTAAATTATTTCTTATTTTTATATTTAAAGTCTGCATCTTCAAACATACTATTTAATCATATATTATTGAATAATATATTTTTGGCGAAAATTATTTTAAGAAATCTAAATATTGTTGAAATAATCAACAGTTCTAAAACGTGTATTTAACAAAATATAGCTGAAATTTCGTTCTGATGTCTGCGCTCAATTCGCTTATCAAACCTGCCGCGTTAATTGAAGGAGCGGCGATATTCAATCAGTCGTGGCAAGGATAATGCCTTCACTAAAAGAGCGCAAAAGAAACAAGCAAGCTTCTTGTGTGTAATTGGAGCTAAAGATCAAGACAGTCGACTAATATTCTGGAAGGAGGGCCTTACTTTACGACCAGGAAGGAAAAAAGAATCATTTAATGAGCTAGGGGCTTTTGTCGCAATGCTCAAATCTCGAGAGACGTATCTAATAGTACTCGAGCTAAGCAACCGACAATAGCTGCCTCGGAAAAGTCCAGGTTCGGCGACTTTTCTTGCACCGAGGAACTTTCCATCGGTTAGCACCTATCTATAAACGGTAGATGGCTTTTTTCATAGAGCGCAAAAAAATTTAATTAACCCTGGTAGGGTAAAAATGGCCAGGAAAGTATAAAATATCTAAGCGATGTAACGCTTTTTCGGATCATTCTCGATTGAGCATTACCTGGAAATATTCTAATCAAGTTACATTTCCGTTCTCAGTTATACAATACAATATACAAAAGATTTTAAATGCTCTAGATAACTTTTCGAAATAGCAATAAGAAGCATAAATTAAACATTTATTTATAATACTGCTTTGGTAAAATTTTAAAGAAAACGTAAATTTGTATAAAGTCCGCCGACAATGAAAAAGAGCGTTACATCAAAGTTAGTTAATTAAGAAGTAAAAATACCTATTTTATAAGTAAAAGTTTTTAAAGTACCTTATAAATATGTATTTAATTTTTTTCATCTCTACCAAGGAATAAATATCTGCAAAATACATAGCTGATTTTTTTCGTTATAAAACGTAACATATTCAAACACTTTTTTCGCAAAATTAAACAATTGATATAGTTGATTTTGCTTTCGATAAAATTTAGTAGCAAGAAAGAGAAAATAGGCATATTACAGTCTGACTGTAAGATGTCGTATTGGTGGCTTTTGAAAGAAATTATTTTATTGAGCAATTGAAGATAATCACAAAATTATTTCAACTTTTTCCTTCATACAATTATTTTGAACAGAAAACAAGTTTTCAAAGTTTTGTAATATGTTTAATAAAAAAAATCTCTTTCACGATGAAAATAATATTAAGTGCCGATAATCAGAGTTTATATTATTGTAAAAAATATTATATTGCTTTTTAATATTACCACAGCACATGTTATCTTCAGGAACACAGAAATTAGAGATGATTGTTATTACGATTATTTATTATTATGACTACGTAATTATAAATTCGTAGAATCAATCGTACGTTATATACGAAAAGTATCAAATAAACGTAGCTGCGGTTTTTTATTCGACCAAGTATAAAAAAGGATAAAGAAATCTCGTGAAATTCTTCTGAAATTCTCATTCTTATGAGGCACACAAAAAAAGAAAAAGAACTGTCAAAGTATCTAGAGGGCACATGATGAGCAACTCTATAAATTATGGCAGCTCGTCAATAATTTGTCATTAATGGGAGACCTATAAAACATACTTATTAATTGAAAGTAATATTGATGTCTCGATAGCACAGAAGTTAGTAACTAAATAATTGCTACTGATTAACTACGACAAAATCTGAATGAGAGAAGAAAATGCAGCGCCGGTCGTTGAGATAAGCAAAATTGATTTAATGTTCCACTTTCAGATACACATAATATATATATGTACATTAATATCACTTCTTAATAATGATTTTATTTCATCCATTCAGCTCAGAAATCGACCTGATTTACAAAAGCTTATTCTTAACCCACTCATTCACTCATACCTTATTCTAATATCACGTGTATTTTCCGTATACATTTATGAATCGTACTTTTACAATTCACTTTTAGGGAGCCAGCATTTTGCCTTAAAAATTGAAACTTTTTGAAAAAATTGTAGTTGTTTTGGGTTTTCCAATATTTCTTTTAATTTTTAAAGAACCAGAAATCTTCCTCGAAAAGAATTGATAAAAAATGTTTATATAACACATTCATCGCATACGAAGTACCGATCATGCTGTTGAAGTGGTAATCCTGGCCTTCTAAGGGTTGAAATAAATTTCCCCTTTAATTCAAAAGCTTAAATTTCTTATTTCTACATATGCAACGTGTACAGAATGTCCCATTGTTTCAAAATTGCATGAACAGCAAAATATATATTGCTGGAATGAAGGAATAATTTATGCCTTGGGAGCGCTCTGATGCGCAACGCTTAGTTAATTAATTTGAACTGTTAGTTCAACAATCAGTTGAACGGTGAATTTTATCGAGAGCGGTTGTCAAGCGAGGTGCTTATTTTTTAATAAACTAATTACGCAAAGAACAAATTGTGTGTTACTTTCATTCATTGGTTCCTGGCTATGCTTACATAAAAATGTACATATAGTTGAAATATGTTTACCATTTTATTATACCTTTTTGTATATACGCAATGTACATATAACTTTATGCAATTAAATTGAAGTATTTTCTTTCACATCAACGTACGTATTATCGAAATGTATATAAAATATAATAAAAAGCATTCTTTCGTTCACCCACTTTTACGACACTAATAACAGAAGTAATCCATAAAATCCTTGTACATGACTGCACTTTACGGTAGCACGTATTGTTGTCGATAAAATTCGCTCGCGAACGCGAAGAATAAAACAATAGATTATATTAGTGAACAATACTCGCGAGCTTCATGAAATTTCATGAAACGGGAGAAAGAAAAAAAGAACCGTCGCCGACCGGCATATCGTTGTCCGCGCCTTATCCGTAAAAATGCGATCGCGCCTTGCTGGCGTGAATCATATGTACGTTGGCTGGGCGTTTTCTCAGAAAGTCTCTCACTTTTTTCCTCCCTCGGCCTCACTTGCTATTTTTACGTCTCTATCGAGTGCAATCAGCTACTCTTGAACGTCATAGACCCCTCGTTAATACGTATGTGGAAATGGAGACACGCACACGCCTAGAATCAAAAGAGGCACACGGTTTATAAAGATTTTATAAGCATTTAATGCGCGCACTGTAACTGTACAACTCAAATTCCAGTGTGTGAAATTTTATAATTCAGTGCAAAGCCACTACTGATATAACTCAAAAAAAAGAAAAAAAAACTATAAACAGACAATAACATTTTCCAGCTTTCATTATTATAATAAATCAGTAATAATACATTATTTATATAAATATAAAGATTGTAGTGCAATCAAGAGCAATTCTAAATGTCTTCTAAAGTAGTTTTTGATTTTTAAATAAAATACTTTCTGACTTCCAATTAATAGGCGATAGTCAAGGCTCTAAATATATTTTCTTGAAATTGACTGAAATAAAATTTTCATTGCAATAAATAGAGAAATAAAAATATTAAGATTAATAAGTATGTCACTAAAGAAAGATGATTATTTATTTCTTTACAATAACCCAACGACTTTTGACGATTTTATAAAAATCAATGTTATACACTGTGAACAATAATTTATATTAGACAGGGCTTACGTAGATTATGTATTCTGGTGCAATGATTCTGTTTTCCTGACATTTTCGCAATTTTCCGCTGATTAGCTATATATTTCACGTTTGAATAATGTATTTAACCATTAAAAAAGTCGTTAAAGCTGAATTTCGAGCTTTGTAATAAATTAATATTAAAGATAAGTAGGTCTTTTTACGAGACTTTTTACGAGATCGCTACAACTCAATCTTCAGATTTTTCATATACATCTAAACAAATTTGAATTTGATTTCTTTTTGTAATTGAAATATATAATAAAACAACTTTGTATGCTGAATTTTTGCTCAGTCGGGCATCGAAGATACAAACAAAGTAAATGCAAGACAATAAGAAATTCATTAGTGCGGAATGAAATTCATCGCGATCGTTATATTGATTGCTTACATAATTTGTATGAGCGAATTTCACATCGGCATGATGACATTTAAGACTTATCTACCACCATGAAGTTTGCTAAATTTTAAATAAGGGTCAATTAAGTAATATCAAGCAATAGGCCAAGACAATCTCACAATTCTTTTTAGGAAGTCGCCATTATTCATAGTTTAAATGTATCGAAGTATTTATGATTAATGATTCAAAATTACTCCAATATCCCAGTCAGACTCGCAACTTACAATTAATAATAGAAATTAATTATACCAAATCTATAAAGTTATCGATGTTAGTAAATGTTAATTCGTTTCGCTACTTATTCATTTATTACAAAATCTATTTTTATGAAATCAATAGTAGCAACTATTATTATAAAAATAAAATATCATTCTCCCCGCAAGAATCATTAATTACACCTCTAAAGAAAAACGAGTGATTTAAGGCGAAGGGAGCAAAAAAGCACCTCTAAGAAATGTCTTCCCCGCGATTAGCGTCGATTCACATATTTTATACTCCCGAACCTTGGCCAGCAAGTCATCATCGCCACCATCCCCGAACAAAAGCGAAAGGAAATGAAAGAAAGCAATCGTAATGACGATTCGAGCTGAGCAAGCGCCACGGCCGGGAGTCTCCTTGCCATGCTAGAGTGCTCGTACAAGTCCTTTCTTCCGCCTCTTATTGCTCGTCGCTTCTTTCATTGTCGAAAAATATAATCGACCGCGCGCGACTTCCGACGCCGAGGTTAACGATCTCCGATCTCGGAAGAAATCTCCGGGCGTTTCCCCCTACTTACGTTATACTGCGCGGCGCCGTTTTCGGGCTTTCTCGCGTCTAATGATTTCCAGTAATGCCGGCCAGTTTTGCGTTTTAATTGAGATTGGAATGCAGTTGCTCTGTTATTGTTTCATTTTTCTTTTTCGTTTTAATTTTGTTTACGTAATACGCTGGAAACGATAAGGCAATTACTGCGTGAAAGGCACTGCATGAAATTTTGTCCGTCGCTCTCTTATGGTGGATTTACTTGGATTTAGTGCCACGAATTTAGATGATCGTGAATTCAATTGAATATTAGTTAGGATTGTGAATTTTGTTGAGATAATTTTTATAATTAGGGTCAAGGAAGGGATAATTTTGATTTTGAAAATTCATCATCTAAGATACATGAAGAAAGAAGACGTAGTTTAACACTTTTATTAAATTATTCTATTATTATAAAAAAAATTTATTTCGATGATTCTATTTAAATAATTTCAAATTGAGCCAATGGAATGCTCATTTTTTAAATACAGTACTGTAAAACTGGTCAACTATATATAATAAGTTTTCATAGAATCATTATTGTTATGAAATAAAAGTAAAGTGTGCTCTTATTTTGATTGCAATAACTATGTACCTTTTTTATTATATACTCTTTTTAATTTATGATGTCTTTAAATAATTTAATGAGATTAAGGTTGCTGCAGATATTTCTTAAATGCGGAAACAGTGTTGCGCAATGCATGCAAGCTAATGTTTTAGTGCACATTAATCTTTTTGATCAAATTTAAATGCATACTCCTTACATAAATTCTTAAAATTTTCTAAATAATAAGTTTCTAAGATATTTTGATATTTTAAATTTTGAGTGACACTGATAAAAACAAACATTTTTAAAGCAACTTTTAAAATAATAAGCTAATTTTACTTGCTAAAAAAGTGAATTTTCTTTTCTTTCTTTATTGAAAAAATTTAGAACATCTTTAATTTAATATTCGATAGATTTCTTTCCAAATTCGAAGGTAAGTATTACTCCTGTTTATTCTTTGGCGTATAGCTTCGAGAAGATTGAGCGCACGAATGAATCACCCGAAATTTTAGCTTGACTCAAATCATAGATAGCATATTGCAAGTTCCTTTTTTTGAATGGCTTGTCAAATGCCTATATTAATTATTTTGCTATGTAGCCAAGGACATGGACAGATTCAATGATATTACGTATGTAGATAACAAAAAAGTCTGTCGCTTGTATATTATACATTGCGTAAAATGCATTATACATAGGCTACGCAGTTATAAGGAATAATCGGCTTATCTCAAATTGCTTTTTGCTTTTCAAATGTCAGTATAGCTCAAAGAATTATTAAACTGCTTTTTCTATCTTTATATGTATTAGCTCGAATTTTGTCGAAATGCTTTTAACAAGTAAATATAGAAGTTTCAATCTATTAAATGTGTCTTTCTTTTTGACGTTAAGCTACCGTTTACTATTTTACGACAGTTGCCTTGTGCAAAGCCGCAAAAAGTACTGTTATTAACGATATGTATAATTTATAGTCACAAGAAATCGTAACATCTGTTTTTAACGAGTGCTTTTAAAGTGTTTACAAACAGATATCGTCACCTAATATAATTCTTAACATGGGTATACTTCTGAATTATTAGTTTCCTGCTATTAAATTTATTTCTCGGTAAAGTCCATTACATCAAAATCTATTTTTGCACCAAACAACTCAATCGTATACTAGTTCATTCAAAATAACATTTTTTGAGGAAATCGAATATGTGGTTTAAAAGCTTTCTTAAAATTCACCCCAACTTCCCATTCGCTGAACTTAGGGAAGAAGTTTGTTAAATTGAAACATTAGAAAAAAGAACATGCCCTATGTTTCGTTTCATTCTTACAGCGTCTGTGTTAAGTCAGTTGGAGAGAAATCGTCAACGACAGTTGTAAAAGAATAAATTATCTACAAAATAAGATCAACTATAAGTCTCAAAGTTCAATAGTTAAGGACGTTCAGACGATAATTGCAATTTCTTTGAATTTTTCTAAAATTTTTATTATAAGTCAATTTAAGTATGCTTTACACTGAGAAAAAAATATAGTCGAACCAATGAATTCGACCTGTTAAATATGAGCAACGAATTCGCGCTGTTAATTTAACAAAAGGGTCCGTTGAGATAATAGACTAAATCTGTCAAATTAACAGAGTAATTTCATTCGGTTAACGAAGTTAATTTATCAATTTAATAGAAAAAGGCATTTACTCTAACAGGTTTTTATTTTCAAAAATAATTTTTTTTTTTCTTGAAGAACTTCATTTGGAGGATCCTGAAACTTGTTTGTTTTATTTTTCGTTGTATATTATTAATTTTTATAATACTCTCGCATTACAATGTTACTATAAGTCAGATTTCAACGGTCTTATATACTAACTAGCCTTCTATTTGTCCGCTTAGGAGGGTGTGAAATTACGGGTCGCCACCTGATGGTAAGGCAAAAAACATCACAGTACGGCTAGGTGGATTATCGATTTCCGATTGTTTTACTTCTTCCTCCAAGACTTAAGTTTATGGAGAGCATTTACGTAAATAAAGATTTTAATACTGCCAAATAAAGATCAATCAAATAAAGACATGTTTACTTTTGCTTATTTTACCAATTGAAATTATTTTGAATCGACAAAATTTTTTTTGATATAACGTAAATTTATATTAAATCGACAATATATCTTTTAATTTAAGAAAATTTTTTGTTTTTTCAACATTCAAAATTCATTATTACATCGGCGATCTTGTTGTTTTAACAAAGCCTCTGTTAATTCAACAAAATCTCCTTTGAATTAGATATTATTAAATGATTAAGGCTTAAATATTTTTCAGGTGACTGTTAAACAATGAGTACGAATCCATCGATTACATCATAAGTATTCAGATACTGAAGCAGATCCTCAACAGCAATAGAGGCTTTTTATTCTCTCACGTTGGTTGGCTTATCGCCAAAAGAACGCCAGAAGTGTCAGTCAGAAGACATGACTGATATAACTGAAGATCCTTTATTAAAGATTACCGAAAAGTAATATTTGTAATATTTTTTCTCTGAGAAATTAGATAAGGATAGGTACTAAAATATATTGTTTTTTGTAGATACTTTTATCCAATAAATGCACTGCTACAATTGCAATATCAGTTAATTGTAGGAACGAAGATTGGTACCACTCTTTCGTATTGCAATTTATAAGATACTTTCACTGTGTTACTGCTGTGTTAAGTATTAACAGTGTGGCTCACGCGTGGGGAAACAAACCATATGATAAGTAAGTTCGATTAACTCTGGTTAGATTTTAATATTCTCTCCTCAAAAATTTAAACAATTAAATTCTTTTTTTAGAAATATTAAAGCCGTAGAGAATTTATTTGGCAATTATTTGACCTTTGGAGAGGGATATCATAATTGGCATCATACATTATCGTACACCAGAATTTTTAACTGGTTTATTTCTGAAAACTGCACGAAAAATTGGCTGGGCATATGATTTTAAAACAGTTTTTAACAAAGTTTTTGCGATGATGACCATCTTAAATAAAAGCGATGATACGTTACAAGCTGAAGCTAGAAGACTAGCACTTTGACTTCAAAATTAGCATTATTTTAATAACAAGTTGTGAAAGATACTTTGAATTTTCAAAAATTTTTTTTAACCTATACAGGGCGCCGGCATTTTTTGGTATATTTATGTATATGTATAAACTCCCAATAACCCAATAAGTCTGGTGGAGCTTTCAAGTTACCTGCTATCCTATTTTTAGAGTAGGTCACCCCTGTAAAGGTTAAAAGTATGGTTATTAGCAGTTTTTAAGTTCACTTGAAAATTCTCATCTGAAAATAAATTATTACATATTAAACATTTACAACGTTCAAAATTTAAATATTTGCCTTACAAACTTCTAGTTTTTCTTTTTACTAGAATATTCTAATTTCACACGTTGTTCTTGTCGACTATTTAACATATTGATATAGAATTAATATCAAACTGATCAAGAGATAATATACTAAACTATCTTCTAAACATACTACATATCAGTTGTTGTTGCCAAGATTTCATTTCATGTTTCAACTCTAATTTTCTAATAAAGGATCTTCTATTCGAAATACTGCTTCTTTACAAAATTTCATTTGAATATATAGCCGTATTATTTATATTTATTAATAACCGTATTAATAGCCGAATATAGTATAGCCGTATTCTGAATGCTCTTGATCTTATGCTTTTTTTATTGTTTTAAAGAATGAAATTAATTATTTTTATATCCTTCAACTTTGTTCCTTCCTTCCATCCTCTTATGTTCCTTTTATATTAGAAAATATATCTCAAAGTTACAACAAAAGTCCATGACCCAAACGTCTGAGACTCATCCCCTTGCAAGATTATTTAAGTAGTTTATTTCAGATTGTCCTAAAAGAATGAATACAGCTTATTGGCGCAATATTTACTAACGGTTAATTACAGCAGCACTTGAGTGCTTTATTATTTTTTAATGACTGGGTGTATTCATTTTTGGTACTTAAATGTTAGACGCATGATGAGAAAAAAGTCTTTGAAATGAAAGTAGGGTAAAGACGGGAGGCCAATTACGGTCGACCTTAAAACAAATATTAGAAAAAACGAAGGGCAAACGTGTAGATGAAAATTGCGATGAATTCTTATGGTCATTATTAAAATTAATTTAATTTAATGGTCTAAGTGTATTTATCTTCGAACAATTATGTTGTTCTTTAGATGAAAACTATCAGAGTATTAGATGTTAACTCTACTCATCGTTCTCTTTCAGATAATATACCGAAGAGTAACAAAGACTACTGCAATTAAATAATTTAAGACCTGCGCAATTTTGTATGTTTACAATTTTATAGGGATTTACACTTTTAATGCTATAAATAATTAAATAAAAATGTAAATTGATCAAATGAAAATTTTGAAAAATAATTTTTCAATACTTGACCATTCTTAATTATCGTATCAACAGTAAAATAATTATATAAAGTAAATGTATCATTAAGTGATTAATGGATAATATTTCACAAGAAAATAATGCCAAAAAATTCATCCCTTGTTTCCAATAGACTCCAGCTGATGAGAAAGGAGATTTATGTGCAAAATTTAGTTCAAGAAACATTATCCACCAGTAATTCGACCACATTGCGTGACACATCTGTTCTTGGAACCCTTTTTGCGAACAGCTTTGCGCTCCCTTTCATCCTTGATATGGATTCCCATCATCCGCAACTGAGCCTTTTTCTTTTCCCTGACCAAATTTTGCAATTTACTCGTTCTCGCCCGTGAAAGTAGTCAGACGCAAAGCATCCTTCAGACATCCCGAAAGTTTTCGACGATCCGCCTTACCTCGGTCAGATTCGCAAAGGTCGTCCTGTTGTGCTGGAGTGTTTGGCGTGTAAAAAAAAAAGATAAACAGTAATGCGAGACGCCGAGTGTATTTTGTACCACGATAGAGATAAGACTGTAAGATATATATTATCGAGTAGAGCAGAAGGGGCACGCCTTTTACTGGCACTCGATAAATTGGACGTTAATACTAATATTGTCGATGAAAAGTCACTGCGAAGCAATAAGGGTTTGTATTTTAAAGAAATTGTGGATTTCAAAAGTGGAATAATGGAGGTCCCACATTTTATTTCTAGAAAAACTCGTACGAAACAGCGAAATTATATTGTATAATTATACCCAAATATAAAATATTTGAACGAATTTCTGTAAAAGTAAAGGAAAATGATAGAAATAAATAAGTACAACTCTTTGTTGATAACATTAAGAATTTTTTAACAATCTTAATGAAGCGTACGTGTTAATGTTTTTTAAGCGCTGCGCAATCATCGTCAATACATAGCGCACATGTCGTATAAAGTTACGGCGCTGCGCAGTGTAAAACATATAAAGGTTTATGGGCTTCACCTTCTAATAGGGCCGTGTGTCGCGCGTTTATCTCGACGTCGGTGGTTTGATAGGACTTTTTTTTCTCTAATTCTCGGGTCTAACGGTGCGAGGTAAAGGTCTTGTTATAGTAAGTGGAACGTTTACGTGGATTATATTTGGCGCGCGTTGCAATGCGCAAGTATTTGCGCGTTGTATATAATTTCAAACGCCTGAGAAAATTATTTTTACAACTGCACATTTCGATGCGATATACTTATCGATACAAAGTAATCCTATTTTTAGAGGTTGCACAGTTTATTTTTTTAAAATCAAGCAAATTTTACGGGGAGGGTTTCAATTATCCGCTAAAAGACCTTATGATCAATTGAATCTATAGGATGTAATGCACGACGACAACAGTGTAATTTGGAAATGAAACAACGAGGAATTTGAATTAAAATTTAAAATAAATTAATAGTTTACAAATGCGTAATTAAGATAATTGAGAAATAAACCGTGGGATTTATTTTCTAAGAAACATATTAATTGAAAAGTAACATTTATTTCATTTCGTATAGTATGATATAAATTGTAATAAAATATCTTACTTTGCATTTCCGAAAGAGATTTAATTCCCAACTGGATATATATAAATAATGAATTCTATAAAGGTTAAAATAAAAATATTATGATTTTGACGTCATTCGATGAGATCATTGACTTGAAAAATAATAGTCAGATTTGCAGAAAGTAATTTCGTATTATAAACTGCAATATCGAAACAACTCGAGAAGTACAAAAATAAAAGCACAAACAAACGTTACATCAAGAGCTGACGATTATTATGCAAGAACTGCGTAATACACCATTACTTATTTAAAGTAGATTAGCCCCCTTAGAGTTTGCTTTGTTACCTAGCATTAAAAAATTTATTTCCACTCATAAATCACGGTCACCTCTTTCTCGCCATTAAAAAGAACCAGTAAAAAAGAAATGTCCTAGAAATCTGCATAATTCTTCGCGAGCTGTCGCCCCCCTGCTTACGAAAGAATGCCGCGGCAGTGTACAGCAGACGGAAGTCCTAAAAAGCCCTTGAACGCGGTACGGCAAAGTGGTCTCGGAACTTATCTGGACCGGCACGCGAAAAATCCGTGCCAAGGTGAAGCTGCGAGAAGCCGCCTTTTGATCAACTCGCGCGCGCCAACACCATCACACTTCCTCGGCCAAAAAGAAAGGAAAAGTCGCGAAAAGCTTCGACGCGAATCGGATAAAAATAGACGGATCGGGAGAGCGGACGGCTTTAGGGCTTCGACGTAATCGAGGAGTTCCACTTTAGAACGTCTTCGCGACTCGTACAAGGGTTCAGTTCAAGGAAAACGAGCCTCTCCGCCGGACGAAGCTGTTTGAAATTGCTGCTTGAGCTTTCGCACTCGCTCTCCTGCATCATTTACTTTTATTTCGCTTTTATCGGTTTAAAAATACTTAGTCGCGCGCGCATCGGTCAAAACAATGTTGCAACGTTCTCGGTCATTTGGGGTAAATTGGTTTATCGTTAAGAGGAAAGTAAATGTTTGAACGGCAAGGGTCAAGGAATTTACGTTTCGGCATATTCTTTAAAAAAAGTTTTTTTATTCTAATAAGAAACGTAATAATAATGTAAATGTGATTTATTTCAAACTGGTGAATATTAAAAAAAACAAAAAAATGAAAATTTTAATAATAATTATTCATTCAATGCATTTTTGTATGATACAGGGAAGTAATTATTGCAAGATATCTTTATTGGTACATGATTATAACTTTTTTCACTAAATAGAAATTGTAAACAAACATAATAATAATTGTTAAACTTGAGTGCACTCTTTCTAAATTTTCATCATAAAATTATAATGATTTGAACTACGTATTATGTAATATACAAATAATATAATAATACTTATTTGACAGCTAAAATTTGTTATTTTTTTTACTATTTTTTGAAAAGAAAGAATCCATCCCATGAACACTTACATTTTCATACATCACTGATTTGTTAAAACTAAAATTTTCTCAATAACTTATATATTATTTTTACGAAAGAATATAGATGTGTCGAAAGCTAAACGTGAACATCGTAAGTTATTTGGATTAGTCTAAATTAAAGTTTCAACGGTTCGTTAAAGCGAACTTATTGTTATAAATAGTTACAAAGATATTACTTGCATGCAACGATGGTTTAGTAACAATAAAAGTTTCTTCTTTAATGTTTAATAAGAAAGTTAAGCATTTTATTATAAATAATTATTTTTCAGAATTATTGATTAATTAAAAGTGAACTAATTATTATAAATTGTGTCTCTTAACGACACGTATTCCAATATATTAGTAAGTACCTATTTCAATTTAAACGTTCTTACTCAAACAGCGAATTAAAATACTTTCAGGCAGATAGACATAGGAGCGATATGTATACGTATCCACGCAGAAATGTCAGAAATGTTAAATTTGTAAGTCCTGCGACAGTCAGCGACGTGCGCTAGTGCGGGATTCTGCAAAAGCTTATAATAAAAATGTCTCGAGTCGCTAAGTTAAAAATCTGCCTTATCTGCGCGCGTTAACGCGTAAAAATTCTACTTCTGCGAATATGACATATATAAAGCGTGGGTGCGCGCGTGCGCGCGAACAAGATTCGAGAACGTCACGAGTCGGCAGAAGAGGACAAAAAGTAGGCAACGGGCAAAGTGCAACTGATTGGAGCAGCGGCCCGAAAAATATAATCGCGTAGCAGCAGTTCTCTGGTGGCCGGTTCAAGAAGGACTGCCACGAAAGAGTCGCGAGGGCGGGCACGATTAAAACGTCGATCTCGGACGAAGAGCTTTTTTAAATTAAATCACGACGTTGCCTTAACACTCAACAGTCGAACGAAACAAACGAGACCATGTCGTACTGTGCTCGAATTTTGCAGGCACAGGTAGGTTCATTCTCTTTCTCAAGAGTTTTTTTTCAACAGTTTTCCTTGCTTGTGTATTAACTATCATATTTTACGATTAACACGTTGATTTGCTAAAAATAAGAAGTCAATTTTCAATCGTTACATTTCTTGCACTTGTACCCAAATGCTTGACGGTATTGTGTAAAGGTCAAAAAGGATCTTTCAAGCAGCATGAGCGACTTATTTTTATCATTTGTGTCAACAGAGTTATAATTGTATCAATGTCATGGTACAGCTTTTACTTTTTAGGTTTTGAACTGTACTTTCAATGTTTTTTATGTCTTTTGTACTTCATGTTTAGAGTGCCAGCTGGTTTACGACCGTTTTATTAGCCTTTTTCATTTACCTTAATCTGGGGATTACCCAAACAGAAGGAATAAATACTCTGCAATTTCCTTTTCATAACAGCAATATTTTGTGAATCCTAAATTTTTTTAATAAGTGGATAAAATTTTATGTACAAGTTACATAATCTGGCGGGCGAATATACCTATAATCGAGTGTGATATTCGATTTCAAGGTTAGGTACCGTCTTCTGCTTGCGAGGATCGCACGAAGCATGCGCGTTTCCGTGATCTCATTTATTTTTTAAACCCGTAACAGTTACAAGTGACATTTTTTTCAACAAAACAAAATAGTTAATTCATAAAAATAAGAGTTCAACATTTTATAAATTTAAATTTTGATCGCGTAATTGAAGACCATTATAAAGACCTTTAATAATGTTCTGTATTGAGTACTTCATAAATAAAATGTAAAGGCATGTTACAATGCAACTGTGAATGTATCTTACAGTGTTGCAATTTATTTTTGCTTTATCACTTGTAATTGTGCAATTAGTGTTACTGGCAATATTAAAAAATTTTTTACATGACTGCATTGTTAAGTTAGGAAATGTATTTAAATAAAAACACTCAGTACAGATATATTTTAAGTTTCTAATTGGAGAAATATTTTTCTTCGATTGAATTAAATAAGAGAAATAAGTCTTAATAATGGAAATGAACTCTTCAGTCTGATTGATATCTTTGACTTGTTTACTAAGATAAGATAAGAAGTATTTTTTTCTTCTACGTAAAATATTTTGCAATCAAATGATTCATTATTGCATATTATAATAATAATTTTTTATTTAATATAGAAAGTAGCAGTCTTTGCTGCTGAGGTGCAACAAAGATGCTTCAGCACAAGTCCACTTTCCTTCGCTGCGGCGAAGGTTGCTATGTCAAAATTCGATAAAGATACCTATTTACCTTATGACAAACTTGACGCAAACATCAAAGTTGTTAAGAAGAGGTAATTTAATTATGTGTCTATTATATATAAATGTATTATCAATTCAAAAGTTTTCATTATTGATTTTAGAAATTTATTCATTGAAATTCAAGCATTTAAAACGTTTAAATGTATTAATGGTTATATAACAAATATTTTATATGTCTTTATTTAAATATTTATAAGAATTGTGTTTATAGGCTAGATCGGCCCTTGACTCTATCAGAAAAGGTTTTATACTCTCACCTGGATGAACCCAGTAAACAGGAAGTTGTTCGTGGAACGAGCTACTTACGGTTACGTCCCGATCGCGTTGCTATGCAAGATGCTACAGCTCAAATGGCTATGCTTCAATTCATTAGTTCTGGTAAGTAATACCTTTTATAAACAGTGGGTAAATAATTTTTTTTAAGAACTTTGTGATTTCTTCAATTTATTTAACTTTTTTTATAGCAATTTTAAGTTTTATAAAAAAACTGTATTTTAAGTGAAATATATATAACTTACAGGATTACCAAAAGTCGCTGTTCCATCTACCATCCACTGCGATCACTTGATTGAAGCTCAAATAGGTGGAGATAAGGATCTTGCACGTGCTAAAGATATCAACCAAGAGGTTTATAAATTCCTTCAAACTGCTGGTGCTAAATATGGAGTGGGTTTCTGGAATCCAGGCTCTGGAATTATTCATCAGATTATCCTTGAGAACTATGCTTTCCCTGGTCTCCTCATGATTGGTACAGATTCTCACACACCTAATGGAGGTGGTCTTGGTGGTCTGTGCATCGGTGTTGGAGGTGCTGATGCAGTTGATGTAATGGCCAACATTCCCTGGGAACTAAAATGCCCAAAGGTTAGTGTTTCGTTAATTCTTGTTTTGTTCATTAAATATTTAGAATATTTGCAATGCTTTATAAAAATTTAGTTCTCATGATTACTGAAAATTAAAGAAAAAAGATTCTTTTTATATATTTTATATGCTTTTTTGTAACATTCGTTAAGTGTTTTTTATTTTAAAATATTTCCATGTAGATAATTTATCTTTATTACGATAGGTCATTGGAGTTAAACTTACTGGTGAATTGAAAGGCTGGACAAGTCCTAAAGACGTCATTCTTAAGCTTGCTGGAATCTTAACAGTTAAAGGTGGAACTGGAGCTATTGTTGAATATTTTGGTCCTGGTGTTGATAGTATTAGCTGCACTGGCATGGCTACCATTTGCAATATGGGTGCTGAAATTGGAGCTACCACTTCTGTCTTTCCTTACAACGACAGAATGAAAGACTACCTGAAATCTACTAAACGTGAAGATATTGCTTCAGCTGCTGATCAAGTTAAATCTTCTCTCTTAACAGCTGACAAAAATGCTAGATATGATCAAATTGTGGAAATTGATCTCTCAACACTTGAACCCCACGTTAATGGACCTTTTACTCCTGATCTTGCCAATCCTATCTCGAAATTGGGTATGAAAAATCTCAAAATGATTTCTTTTTTATATTTCTTTTAGAATCACAGAAAATAACGTTTGAAATGAACACAAACCTTGATTATTATTATCCACATGTTTTTATTTTATTTAGTCATATTAGTTAAATTTTTTATACATGCTCTCCTATAAAGAATAATGAAATTCGTTAACTTTATGAATGTTATTGATAAAGTTAGATTACTATAATGGACATGAATATTCTTGGTTTTTATAAAACATTGTAATTTTTTATTCGCAGGCGCTGAAGCAAAGAAAAATGGATGGCCAAATGAAATTAAAGTTGGTTTAATTGGTTCTTGTACAAATAGTTCTTATGAAGATATGGGCAGGTGTGCAAGCATTGCCAAACAGGCTATGAAGCACGGGCTTAAAGCCAAATCCACGTTCAACGTTACCCCTGGCTCTGAGCAAATCCGTGCTACCATCGAACGTGACGGCATCGTAAGTGAACCTATTATCTATACATAGCTGAGACTGGTATGCAAAGTGGTATGAACAAATAATCAGTTGCCAGAAACCAACTACTAAGTAACATTATTTGTATATCTGTTTATTAAATGTTTGCCAAAACGGTGTTTTTAAAAAAGTTGTGACTGGTCACATTCAAGTTTTATGATTACTCAAACATGTTTTGCTCATAATAGGGTCTACTTTTGAGAAAAAGAATTGATAATCTTTATTTATTTAGAATCGGCTAGTAAAGTTTATTATTACTCATTAAATTTAGGTCAAGATCAATCAGTAAATGATTGCCGCATTGAAGAATTAAAAATAAACTAATAAATGAAGAAATCACTTCTATGAAATAGATTTTCAATAACTCAGTAATTTAAATGTATTTGCACACATCGAAAATTACGTATAAAATTATAACGAAATGCACTGTTGAATGTCACATTAGCAATCATTATTGTTTTACCATTTAATCAATTGTTAAGTCTTGACTTTAAATAATAATAAAATTGATTAATGCAAGACGGGTATTGAGAAGGGGAGATACTTCATCAAGATCGTAGGTCATTGAACATTAATTTAATTGTAAATTTAATTGCACATTTGAATAAAAAGTTGATAGTGGTATTACTACTACTCTCACTAGCAGGATGTGATTGAACGGAGCTGGTAGATGATTGACAGGTTGAAATAACTAAAGTTGTTTCCCGGTTCGATAATAAATTAACTTTATTAAAAAATCACTTAACTTTTAACAATAATTTATACACGAAGTAGAAACAAGCGTGCGGGACTTTGACGTAACATGGAGGTCGTAGTTTTGCTAACTTTAAATTACGCGGGTTGTTAATGCAAATGTCAGGTTGATAGATTTACAGAACGAAAAAATGATGGACATCTTATTTGGAAATGTCATATTTTTAATTAATGCCAATTTTGCATTTTTTTTTGCTCCGAAAATCAGATCGAACGATTTCAGTTTCTGGTCGTTTAGATTTCTTGATTTCATTGAAATTTCGCTGTATCATAAATATGTTTTCAATTAAGCGAATTAAGATCAAGGTTCATGTTTATGATAGTGAGAATCGCTTGTTATTGCGCTTGAATTATGACAAACAATTTAATAATTTAAAATATTCTATTTTTAATCAAATTGAGTAATACTTAATAATAAAAAATTTAACTTTATAACTCAAATTATATTAATATAAAAATATTTTTCTTTAATTTCTTTAAATTTTAATCTTTATTCATCCATTTAGGCTCAAACTCTCAGAGAGTTTGGTGGTGTTGTCCTTGCCAACGCTTGTGGACCTTGTATTGGCCAGTGGGATCGTCAAGATATTAAGAAAGGAGACAAAAATACTATTGTTACTTCTTACAATCGTAACTTCACTGGACGTAATGATGCTAATCCTGCGACCCACGCCTTTGTCACAAGCCCTGAATTAGTCACCGCTTTGTCAATCGCTGGTCGCCTTGATTTCAACCCTCAAACTGACAAATTGAAGGGAGCTGACGGAAAAGAATTCCTTCTTGACAACCCATATGGTAATTATCATGAATTTAATCAGTTTCTGATTCTTAATTTTTATATTTTTTTTTTTTTTTTTTTTGTAAAAGGTATTTATAAATTTTATGATTAAACTAACTTTCATTAGGTGATGAGTTGCCTAGCAAAGGATTCGATCCTGGTATGGACACTTATGATGCACCACCAGCTGACGGAAGCAAAGTGAAGGTTGATGTAGACCCAAAATCACAGCGTTTACAGCTTTTAGATCCTTTTGACAAATGGGACGGCAAAGATCTGACAGATTTAACTGTTTTGATCAAAGTTAAAGGAAAATGCACGACTGACCACATTTCCGCGGCTGGCCCTTGGCTTAAATACCGAGGACATTTGGATAACATCTCTAACAACATGTTTATTGGGTACATATATTATTTTATTCGTGTACTTTTCTGCACTAATATTTTGGATATACGATTCAGCTTAATAAATATTGGAATAAATTATTATCATCATAAAGAAATTTATTAAAATAAAAATATTTTAGAGCCACGAATTCTGAGAACAACGAAATGAATAAGATCAAGAATCAACTAACCGGTGAATGGGGTGCGGTGCCTGACGTTGCCCGTCACTACAAGAAGAACAATGTGAGATGGGTAGCTATCGGTGATGACAACTACGGTGAGGGCTCGTCTCGGGAGCACGCTGCCCTGGAACCTCGCCATTTGGGTGGCCGCGCTATCATTGTTAAGAGCTTTGCTCGTATTCACGAAACCAATTTGAAAAAGCAGGGTCTGCTGCCATTGACATTCGCCGATCCCTCCGATTACGATAAGATTCAACCGACCGATAAAATTAGTATTCTTGGTCTTAAGGACCTTGCACCTGGAAAGGTAAACTGCTTGTTTAAGTTTTATGAATAATAAATAACACTGGTCGAAGTAACGCTTGTGAATTGAATAAGGATAGTTGAACGCTGAAACCAAATCTGGTCACAGAAATGTTTTAGGTCTTCTACGGAAATAACTATCCATTCTCAATCCCCAAGAGTTACATCAACCAATGTAATAGTTTACGCTTAAAATAAATTATTATTTTTTCATGCATGCTAGAAAATCAAATACATTAATCAAAATTTCAAATTAATTACTAACTATTACATTAATGTGACTTCTCTTTTAGTTTTTATAGTAAATTTTAAAATGCCTTTCTAACGTTAATTAACTAACTTATATCTTCATTTACAGCCCGTAAAATGCGAAATCAAGCACAAAGATGGCAAGGTAGATACTATTACACTGAACCACACACTAAATGAACAACAAATCACGTGGTTTAAAGCCGGCTCTGCGCTTAACCGCATGAAGGAAATTGCCTCTGGCAAGTGAAGTTCGTGCCCCAGAAGTCAACCAATGCAATGAACACGTTTCTACAGCTAGTTACGCTTAGGCCGGTTAAAATTAGAAAGTTCAAGAATGAGGAAATGATAATAATGACTTTCGTTCACTACATTTTTTCTGTTGATATTTTCTATAAAAAACTTTGTTGTTCATTTCATCCATCATTCAGCAGAAAAATGTGTGGAATGAAAGTCTTACCAATAAATTGATAATAATTACGTAGTTAATAATCTTATAATTAAAAGAAAGTATAATTAACGTAGCAGTGCAAACCATTGTATTTTGGCTTTTAAGAGCGGTTGCTCCTTGCGCATGTACAAAGTGCAAAATTTACTCAAAGTTATGCACTTTTGTACGGGTTTTAAGTATTTCTAATTATACTTAACGCTTATTTTTTTTAAAACGATAAATATAAAATCAGTCGATCTTGCTTTAAAGTTAAAAAATGGATCGTGTTTAAAATGTTATATAATTTTAAAAAATGAAAAAATCTACGACAAAGATGTAAAAAAGATTAACAAACATAAATTGAATCATGCAACTAAAAAATAATAGCAAATAAGCGCCACACCCAATGAAATTATATTGTTGTACGTGTTCATCTATTTTTAGAGCTATAATTTTAAAAATGAAGCAATGAAAAGCCTCTTGTGAACAAGATCACACGCGCTAGAATTGTTATTGAGTACTTACCCGGTTTTATTCAACATCAAGAAAATTAAAAAATCGTGTACGCCCCGTACCGGGAGTATTTAATTTCGATTCTCGTTAGGCTCTTTTTGACCTTTCTTCCTTCGTCAATCATGTGTAAATATTTTTATTGAAAGAAGCAGAACGTTATATAAAACTTTTAATGAGAAGTAATAAATATCGTAGGGAATCCCAGTGCGTATACTAGATATATACTTGGATCTTTTGAACCTACGATTTTGTTTTTGATTTCTATATAAGCGTAATGTATACACGAATGTCATCGAATCGGGTGTTTTGTCTTTTTGACTATTGCGTGCGAGCGCGCAAATAGTTCCGTTGTAATCGAACGATTAAATCATCTCATAATTTGCGAAAAATTAATTAATAAAATAATTAATCAAAAATTACTAATGTTGAGTCCTAATTATTTTGATAATCCTTTCCAACCTTTAGAAACATTAACAATATTTACTATTGTTATAAAATAAATCTAATATAAGAAAAACCTAATAAATGTTTGTGAATAATAAAGTCGCAATAATAATCATACAAATATAATGATATTAAACATGAAATTATTTATTTGTAAGATATTTATTTATCAATGGTAATTCAGAACTTTATTATGTTAGTAGTTATTTTTTTATTTAGAGATAATCTTGAAACATTCCCGTAAAGTAATCAGCAAGTTTAATTGAAAAAAATAAAAAAAAAATAAAAACTTAATCAAGATGTTTCTATAAAAAATAAAAATACTTTTTGTCTCAAAACTTTCCTCCCCTCGGTTAATGATAAAACGAAGGCGACGATCTTAGCAGGGGTGCAATATAGAAAACCGACCGCCAGGAAGTAAACAGAAAAGGCGTTGAAAAGTCTCCACAGTGAAATAAAATTTCGAGAAAAAGTCAAGTAACCCCATAAGCTCCTCTGCTTATCCCATTCAACCTTGAATTCATCATCACATGTCGCGTCGCCCTTACAGTTGGCATGGCAACGCCGAGGCCGAAAACACATACAAAAGCGAAACCGCGACAGAATAATGAGAACTCTGGCAGTGCAACAAGGGTGGCGTCGTCGAAGCCAACGATGTCCACCGATGGGGAATTCTTCCTCAGCGTTAGTGGTTCCGTTGAGTCGGCGGACTTTTATGAGGTCAGCAACGCCTATTGCAAGTATGCCTACCAATTTGGTCCAGAATGGAGTGTTCTCACAGTGAGTACTTTTTTTTTTTAGGGCTTTATTGTTTTCGCTCCGGAATTCTTTTGTTTGTTTATTTTGCTTCTTTATTGTTTTTGGTTTTCTTTGTCGTGCCTCGAAAGCTGCTTAATTATTGCGTTACATATAATAGTATTCTGACCCAATTACTTGTAATAAGCAAAATGAAAGTAAATACGATATCAGAATAAACTTTTCAATTAAAACTTAAACCGTAAATATTGCATTAGATTTTTGATTGTTTTTAAGTTCTTTAAATGTTTTCAGAGAATTTATGATTTATAATTTATAACTTGTGAATTTGAGATGTTTCATAATTTTAATTAAGCTTATTTACAACTTTTCTGTTTAATGTGTTGAAACCAATAAATAAAGATAATCATCGATTTATGCTCTTTTACTGCATTATAAGCAAAGTATACATAGAAACTTTATGAGATTAACTCCATTAGCTTCGTTTTCAAAATATTAATCTTTAGTCAATTATTTAAATATTATTATCATTTACTTACAAACTTCCAAAATTAATTACACCAAACATATAGTGGTATTGTGGAGCGCGATAAACCGAGAACATTATTCATCCCTTGAAACATACATTCTTCTAATATTTGATTGTTCATGAAAATGTGGATGTAGGAGGTTTTTGGGTCAGTAATTATGAATCTGACCTTAATTTTTTATTTCAATAACTCGGAACCAACATGGGTGAAAAATTTACAATTTATTGAATTTTAAAATATGCTACACTCAACTCACTCTTTTTTCTTTTGTTTTATTATATTATTTTTTTATTATAAGATTTGTTTTTTTATTTAGGAGTGATCAGAAAGCAATTTCTTTCGGATTATAACCACAATATTGCATTGCAAGTATTGTATATCCAATTAGATCGTATTTCATTAAACTTTGAACTCCACAGAGCACGGCGCCTCCTGTTTTTCAATAGATATTTATGGGTTCTTACATTACTTATAAAAGTTGACGCTTTCTTTCTTTTTTAATCGGGATTTTATTCCCAATCAATTCATCTACTAAAAGTGGTCTGAATTTTTCCAACTCAAAAAGGTTGCCAACTCATTTTGGTGTACAGAACAAATAAACCGACTAATACAATACGTTTAAAATTTAGTTTCAAATTTAGTATAACATTCATATTACAGCACACTGAGATCATACGGTAAACATAAGTGGACCCCATTATAGTCCCCTATTCAATAATGACATTTATTTATACATATATATATATGAGATATATATA
>JAWWEO010000045.1:9642589-9653615 GCA_035582975.1 Ormyrus labotus | reverse complement strand
TATATATATAATAAAGCCATGCCTATAAATGTTTTATTTGTTAATATTAAAACTGATAAAACAGAAGAAAAGTTTATATAATCTATACTGTTTTAAAATTGTAATTTATTGAAAACCTAAAAAATTGAAAAAAATACGAAATATAAATTGATATGAGAATAAAATAATTGAAAATAAATGCTCTCATACTAATAATTATTATACTGAGATTTTAAACTTCTCTCTTTAAATATTTAACAGTGCTACTACAAGGTTATTCACGAGAATACTCTTTTTTTTATATTTTCTCATTATTTTACTATTTAATTTTCACGTTATATATGTATTAAAAAATATTTTCTTTTTCAATACGTCTATGCAAGCGTAAGCAAGAGGATGCGTACGGAGAAAAATTAAACGTTGCGCGTCAAAAAATCAAACTGTCGCGCGCCTGCAACTGGAGAGTCGCGAGATGGCAGCAGCTCGATTGCGGCGTTGCCACTTATTATTGTCTAATTTCTGAAACTTTCTCGCGAATCCCGTCGGTCTTGATGCAATTATCTTTACGAACATTCATTCTCGAATATTTGACGAACTTGTACACCACTCTCGTCACGATTAACTGCAATCGGGACGAAATCGGCATTTAGTGCGTCGTGGAATGCGCCAGAGGCAGCTACCGTGTTACGCGGCTCCACATCATGCTCATCGCAAAAAGTCGCTTTGGACCCGAAAAGCTCGGATTTTCGGCCTCGCGGATGCGGCAGACTTGGATTTCCCAGTGTAAGTTATCGTTTGCTAAAAAGAATTCGGACTTTCTAGCTAAAATAGGTGACCAGGTGCATTTTTACGCGAATACACGGTGGCGCGCCGGCGATCTGGCAACAGAGCAGAAGCTCTTCCCGTTCTCCTCAGCACGACGGCGCATCGAGAAACCGCTGCTCCTGGGTTGCGCTGCTGCTGCTCTCACCGCTGATCCTCGACATTCCGAACACCTGGATCACGGCCTCGACACTTGAGAAGATCTGCTGTTGAACAGTTTAAGTTGGAACCAGTGATTTAAACGGTGAAATCAAGTCGACGCTGGTCAGGTGGAGGGAAATCGGCGTCAACGTTGCGGTGCGTTCGGGAGTGAGAGAGAAAGAGAGTGCGTGTCTCTCTGTGCGAAGGAGAGACGCGCTACTGGATATCCGTGAAGACGACTCTCAGCCTGGAAGTCGAGTTCTGTTGCGAGCTGAGCGCAACAGGTAGTCGGTGACGCGACTGCGTAGTGTGGAAGCACGCCGAAGCCCTTTTCACCCGGGCACAGTAGCCAAAGAAGAGGGGGTTGTTGTGTGTGCTGCTGTGCTGTTAACCTGCTGGATTTTTTCCACCTGGAGTGGACTCCTGGAGCTGGTTTTACTTTCATTACAAGTCCACAGTTGAGAAAGAATCTAGGGAAGGCCTCAGGAAATGGGTGGTGACTGGACCAGAGGAGTGGATGCTTGGTTGCTGAGGTGATGCAGCGTGTAAGTACAGTAGCCGAAACATGGAGTTTCTGAAAAAAACTCCATTTTGATTCAAAACTTGGTGATGTTGATTCTTACAGTGGTCCATTTTAAACATTAAACTATTTAGCACAATTTCAATTATTAAATACTATTTTAGAATATTTAATAATTCAAGAGTTGTTGAAAATAATAATTTTTAAATTCACGCTTTCTGCTTGAATCAAGTACTTTTAGTGTACTTGACTTATTATACTTATAGTAGATATTTTTTTTAAATTAGTAACTATGTTCACTACTATTTATATACTATATTTTATGAAAAATAACAAACAACTTCAAAGTTTCTTGATACCAATTTAGGTATTTTTAAAGTTAAAATTGGATACAATAATTACTATTAATATTTTTTAAATAAATTTATTCTAATGTTTGTAATAAGATTAAATTAGTATTATATTGATTGTTTATTTAAAAATCAACAAAATTTTTTAATTTAATTTTTTAATCTTTGCAGATAGCAATGTATGCTTACATTGTCAGTGTTCAACAGCAACATCCAATTTCATTTTTAAAGAGCAATGAATATCTTAACAAGAATAACTTAAGTAAACTGATACAACATTAAAACGGACTTCTTCTCTGCTCATGGTACTTCAACAATCTCGTGGCTTTCCTCCTACTGATAAGATGGAGGGACCTAAAAAGAAGAAGCAAAGAATTGTTGAAAATGATGAAGATGAAAATGATAAAACCTCGGACATTGAACGTTTACAAAATAGTATTTTAGGGCAATGTTTATGCAATGTATCTGAAAGTAGCCTTCGTAAACCATTTATTAGTAATGGTAATGACAGAGAGTTCAGAACCACAGTTTTGTCAGAATGGGAACCGGATAAATGTCTAGAATTTTTAAGTGCTTTGCAACTTTTGTTTGATGTAGCTATAAAACAAAATCACAGAGGGGTAATGTGTGGACGTATTGCAGATGTGTGCAAGGCTTTGCAAAGAAATGAGCATGGTATTGTTGATCAAATTATTGACTTATCATGCACCAATAACAAATTTATATCTTTTGCTGCCAGTAGAGCCCTTGCTTCTTTTTTTATTATTACAAAGGAAGGAGTTCAAGCCCATTGGCTCGAAAGGCTGACACAATCTTTGGTTAATACTCATTCACCCACTCAAATGTTATTCACTCTGGATGTAGTAAAGAAAGTAGTGGAACATAAAGACTGCAGTATTCATCCTCTAGAAGATTCTGAAACATCTCATCCTCCACCAGGATGTAACATTATAAATATTTCAGATCCAGAAAGTTTAGATAGTACTCCTGTAAAGGCAATGTGTGTCAAGGCTCTAGAATCCAAATGGATCGTTTTGGTTTCCAAGTTTGATGCCATTATTGGTTCTTATACTCCGCAGCATGAATCTGCTGTTATAACGTTTTTACACCTTTGGGAGTCAATAATATCTGTTAAGGCTAACTTATCTGTTTCAGATACAAAATTATTTTACACACAATTGGATAATTTAGTTATGCTTTTAAATTCTAATGTTCCTGGAGTTATATGGCGAAATCTCCTCAGTTTGTTCAATGAAGTACTTTGTTATGGCAGTACTTTGGCCTTGCAGGATGTGCTCCCAGATGAACCATGCTCATTAGCACATTTGGTAGTAAGAGCAGTAAAGGATTGGAGACTATTAGATTCATTGCCTTATCGTCATGGATCTGGAAGGTTTGGTGGTGGAACTGGTGAAAGTGATCAACCGCTTCTACAAAAAATTGTGCTTCTAGTATTAAAAAGCGTTGCAGTAACTGTTAAGGAAACACGTAGCGACTCAAGCGATTCCTCATTAGCCTCTGAAGCAGAAGATTTAGACGCAGACATGGCAGTTATTGAAAGAAGTATTAGGGAAGTTCTCAGACAATTAGATCAATGTGTAAAAGCACTGATGCCTTTTCACCCAGAAATGCCTTTATCTCAATGGGTTGTTCAGATGTTTCACGATCAGGACGACTTTCTAATCGAAGGGATGGTATGTTGTTTAGACGTCGCAAATGGATTATTTTATAGAGGTCCCCCGCAAAATGATTTAGGAAACATGTTAAGTCCAACGTTAACTTTTGTACAATTTATAAGAGCGGTTTCTCATGATCATGATGTATTACTAGACTTTCTTGTTAGCAACGAAACGTGCTTTCTACTGTATCTGTACAGGTTTTTAAAGTACATCAGAAGATTTTGGCCCGAATTTGTATCATGCTGCGGCAGAGATTTAAGCGATACTATGGCAGTATTAGCAAATCTAAAGCAAGCAATTGATAGACTGGTTTCGAAAGATTTATTTCCATATAATATTAATCCTGTTCTTCGACTATTAGAAAAATGCGAATCTTTGTTTGAAGGAAATGCAGATAATTAAGTGACAAGAGTCACTTTCTTTTTGTATTTTGGCAGATATTGAGAGATTATGTTACTTTGACGCATATCTTTAAATACTTATCCATTATGTTATATTATCGAATTGCAAAATATTAATTTAATTATCTAAAAAATATTACAATATAATGGAAGTTTTAAAAACTGTAATATCAGTAACGATGTGTACATAAAAACTATCGCTTTATATGCGCTCGTTTTATTCATTGCATTATTAAATATGTAGTTAATGGAATGAATTTAACCTATTTTATTTTCAAAAATATAATAACAAGGTAAAATATTTATTTCAAAGTAACAAAAACGTCTTAATCTGTGTAAAAGTCAAGAAGGTGTACATTTTTATAATTAATATAGTAATATGCTCTCTTTACAAAAAACTCGAGTCAAATCAATAAAAAAAAAAATATGAGATATATTGTTTAAAAGATTATTATTTGTAACAAATCCGACTCAAATGCTAGGAAACAATTCAAAGAGTAATTAATGCTGAGTGCATTTTATATGTGCAATTAGCCTCAAATGTGAATAGTCATCAGAATAGAAATGAATTACTTTTGTGAAACAAAACTGCGTTTAATTTTATTAAATTTGATTATTTATGATTTTCATCGGATTTATTGTAAAGTTTTGATAGACCATTGAACTGAATTGGGTCTTAAAAACTTGTTCGCGTTCACCAAGGTGCAAATCGTTGCATAAATAATAAGTAGTACAAGTACAAAAAAGCATTTTGACAAATCATAAATTAAGAGTTTACATTATAAAATAAAACAGTGGTGCTACGAAATGTGTATCTCTGCCAAAGCACCATAAAAATAAACTCTTAGATTAATATTTATATATTCATGTTCAATTATTGCTGTACATGTATGCCTTATCATTCTTTTAAGTTTCGTAATTATGCGATTAGGTAAACCTGACTTTATAAAATGTAACTGGAGAGCGTTAGGCAGGTTTTATCTTAGTTACGAAATAAAATGTAAAATCCGGTTATAAAAAGTTTTAATACAATCGGATTACCGAAAATGTTATAGATGAAAATGAAATTTTTTGACAAGATCAGAAAGATTTAATCTTATCTCGTCAATGGGAGTTAAGTATATAGTCACCATTTATTTATTTTCTATATATGATTTTTGGAAATATTTAAAATTTTAATTCACTTTATTATCATATTAATTCGTTATTAATATAATTATTATCTTAATCTATGTTTTTTTTATTGTACTTCAAAATTTCCTAAAAACTATATTATAAATGATCTCTGTAAAAGTAGAGATACTTGATCCGTAATTTATGTTCTCAAGTTTCTTTAGAAAATAAAAATATTTACTACTGGTGACTAATGTAAACTAAGCAAAGCAACAAAAAATCAATCCGACTAATGTTAAACTATTTTTTGAGAATGAATTTATTGCGAATACGATGTATTGTGCGTCAAAAATTACGATAGAAATATTACGATTGTTTATAATAAAAAATCTTCTAGAATTGTATATTATCATTTATTTATAATGTAAATATGCTTAAAGAAGAGAAATTTATATCAAAACTTTTTTAAATAATGTCAATAAACAATTTGTTTACTCACATATCCTTTTTCATTTTATTCCTTTAATTTCCTTTATTACGTACAAATTAGGCACTTTAAAGTGCTACAAGAAATGTAATTTACAAATATTCTTATAAAATTGTATATTATCTACTCATAACTGTCACATTATTCAATAGATTATGGAAAACATTACACATTATCATACTGTTATATTTTCAAAACAGTGGTTTATTTTGTACATACTTATGTGATTCTTATTTAAAGATAAATATTCAATTGCTTTGTTGTCTTCACGTAGGAAATAGTATAACAAATTTATGACTAAATGGAGTTATATATATTGTACAAGGTATTTTTATGAACTTTCAATGCGAAACGCAACTTTTGATAAAAAAATATACATTGAAAAAACTTATATATACGTAAAAAAAAAAGAAAAAATCAATTACATTTCACACAATTATCACACCTTAAACTTAAAAAAATAAAGTAACTCTATATGCAAACTTAATTATTCAATTAAATGTGTATGATTTAATAATTTAGTGATTAAAAAAATAAAATAGCAGTCTTATTGCTTACTAGAATTAATTAATTTTTAAATACTTATTTAATTAAAGTAAAAAGAAATATTTGTGTCAATATTGTTCAGGTATTTAAATTGCCTTTATACAGTACAACTTATGAAATGGATTTCATAGATTTTGTAGTAATTATATATCATTCATTGTGCTTCACAATGAAGGCCAAATTATACCTTCTTATAAACTCCTGAGATTATTTGAAGACCAGTAGATTCAATCTGGTCAACGTATACTATGAAGTGTATGCTTTATAAATTGTATAAATAGTATTAATTCTTGACTGGTTTGCTACGTATCATAGTCTTCATTAATATTAGCAGTACAAGCAAAATTCGACACTGGTTGATTCACAGAACTATTTCTTGAAGCATGATCACTAGGACTACTGTTCAGTTCTGTACAAAAATTAGGTTGGCTAGCATTAAAAGATGTAGGCACAGACATTTTAAATTTTGGGGCATCATATGCAAATACTGTTTCCTTGCTTTCAATTGATTTAGCTAGTTTGTTTTTATCTCCTTTGTCAACTGATGATCTACGGACGGGAGTTTGTATGCGTGATGAGCTGTCTTTAGATGTACTAAAAATAATTTTAATTAAACCCTTTATACGTTTAAACACTTTTATAATGCATAGAATTAAAAAGTGTTCAAGTAATTCAATAAGTCTGTTTGTAATGCATACTTACTTAACATCCACTACAATTGATGGCCTAGAATCAAAAGCAGTTACTGGTTGATGGTTTAATGGAGCAACTTGATTTGTTGCAGTTGAATGAACATCATCATCAGGTCCAGTAGAGTCTGGCAAATTTTTAACAAGATCTTTCAAAAAGTCAAAGCGGCTTTCAGAGAGAATACATTGCTTCCTAAAATATCATTATATTTATATTGTAATTGATTATAAACTTAGTTAAACTTAAACAATTATCAAGTTAATACTAACATGTGAGAAGGACTTAATGTTTTTGCTTGCTTAGCACTTGTGATTTGCATAGTTTTTGTAAGAAGCGAGTGAACAAATAATTCTAATGTTCTAGGTATATATATCATTAGGAAAAATATGTATTATTCTCATAAAAAATTTGTAGTATTAAAAATATTAATCTTTGTAAAAAATATTAAATACAGTAAATAAAAATTCTAAACTATTAAAAGTAAATTTATTAATTTCTAAGACTGACCAATGAAAAATATAAACAAATAAATAAAACTCTCAGAAGTGAAAGTATTAAAAGATGTATGAACTAATTAATTTTTTTCTTTCAAAAAGTGAAAAAGAGTTATATTATTACTTAAGACTTTAATAAAAAAAATATATACATTTTCTATAAATATTTGAATAATATAATTCATTGCGATTATCGCAATAATAACTGCTTGTCTTTTACCTCAGTCAGCCTATAACCAACACAATTGATTTTGTCAGGGTATACATCTATCTAAAAAATGCACTAGGCAGAGACAAGCACAAGACTATACAAAAAGGATATAAATTATGATAGGCACTGCTTGGGCAACTTTTCCCACCTCCTCGTCCGTTTGCATGATTTTTTTAATGCGCCCCTGCAAAAGTAAAAGTTGAAAAGTGAGTATTAGCGTAAAACAAAAAAGTGAGGTTAAATATGCCCAGTAGAAAAAACAATTTTCCCGCAAAAGACAGACTAGCTTAGTCTCTTACGTGGCCATCGCAAGCCACATTTCTTTGATAAAATAACAATTTCTCGCGAGATATTGCACAAAAGGCTGAATTTCGAAAAAGAAAATGAATACACTTACGGCTGGAAATCGAGCGTTGTATTTTTTCTTCTTGCTAGGCATTTTCAAGCTTTTGGATATTCTTTGTTATGGCTAACACTTTATGATCAACTTTTCGAACGCACTTTAGAACGACGGTGTATCAGAGTAAATAATAACTAAAAAAACACAAACACAAACGTGAATAGAGTATACACATTTCCGTTACAACCCCTCTGAAGACATAATGATCGTGCGTTACCTATTTGCCCACTTACTACAAAAAACTGTAGTTTTTACATCCGTGATACGTAAACGTACTCGCTTCTTTCACAAAACGGCTAATGAATAAGAGAATAAAACAAAAAAAATTGTAGTCAATGCGCACGAAAGAGAAAAAAAAACGAAGGCAGAAGAAAGAGAAGGACAGATCACAGTTGAAACCGACCGCGTGCGCGTCTGATTTGTTCCTCGGCAAGTTGTGTTATGCGCCAAAGAGTCGCGCGAGGCCTGTATTTCACTGAAACGGCGCGCATGTGTGCTCGTACATGCGAGATGAACGCTGTCAGTGATGTATATACATATATATATATGTTTGTGTATTACCTCTACTTGCACAAGGAGAAAGAGTAGGTAATGTATTTATGTATAGGGTATGTTCGTATGTAGTAGGCTTGTGAAGATTATAACTATATATATCGTAAGCACCTCGTACTTTCGTAGCATTCGTAGCCTCTATTAGGTGCTATACATGTATAGAAAATACACACACATACATGCGCGCAGCAGAACTGTTTTGTATCCAAAAATCATGCATAGGTAGTTATATTATATGCCTCACATATTGCTCCTTTCGAATGCATGATTATTCCTGTTACATTAGGATTTATCCCAAAAAGCAAAGATAACACGTATCTTAACAATTAATGTAAAAAACTTTTACTATTTATATTTGTATGCATATCAAAGAATTTTCATTTTCTTAAAAATTTTATTTATTATTAACTGAAAGAAACAAATGATAAGTACGTACAGAAATTTATTATAAAATGAGGACAAATCGATTTTTTGCAATTAAGGTGTTAGAAGTCAATTTAAACATACTTAACCTGAAAAGAAGTAGCAATTATTTTTGATAGACTGTAAAAGCTGTTAACTAATTAGGATTTTATTGTACTTTTTAAATATAATAAATACATCAAAATTATAAAAAATGTTATAAATAAATGAATTTAATATTGTACAAAACATAAACAGAAAGGTATATTATATTGGTATTCTACATGTGAAGAAAATAAATACCATCAAAAGCAAAAATATCAGCTTTAAGATATGTACCCCCACCCTAAATTATTTTGTTTTATCAAAAGCATTTTTTTAAACATGTAATTTTTTAATAATTGATGTGATTTTCAATTTATATCAGCTAGATTTAAATTTATTATTTGACTGCGTTTCTGCCATATTTTTATAGTTATTTTGTAACAGCTATATCTCTATATTTTTCTCCATATTTGATAATAATTGAATAAATGAATAAATAATAAAATTCTTAATAATCATTGATACAAGTAAAGTGGTAAAAGGAAATGGATTTTCATGAAAATTTGCAGACAAACGTGCAAACATAAATAAATTTGTTTGACTTATTTATCTTCTCATGCTGGTTTTGACAAAAAACAAATATGAATCTCATATTTTACAAAAAAAATATATTATCTTAATATTTACATTGATATTTAAAATTTGTGTTCTAACTGCCCAGGCTTGCCGATAATGGATTCAGTTCAAACTTCCAGGGCCTCTCCTAGTTAGCACACAAATTTTTAACAATTTAATAATTGCTACAAAAAGCTGCTACAAACTTATTATTTAAAAAATAAAAAATTATTAGATTGTTTAAAATTCTTCATACAATCTGCTAAAAAAGTATTTTGAAAAAAGTAATTATGGAACATTAAAAAATGTTATTCACAAAACTTTTTCCTCTTTATGTTTAAATAAATAGATCCTTGAAATAAATTATTAATTACTTTATTTATAATACTTTTCTTTTCTAAAAATGTTTATCATCTACAATAAACAAATTTTTTTAAAGGACAAATAACAGAACTTAGTTTTTTCTAGATTTAATGGCTCTTTGAAGTTTTCATAAATAGCGATATTAAGATAAACACAACTTTATCAACTTCTGAAAAGATGAGATCCAGTAACAATGCAATGAACGTAATGAACAACAATGTAATGAAAATCACATTCTTTCCTAAAAAATAATACAAGCATACAATGAAACAATTAAAAATCATATCTCTTAAAATTATTATGAAAAATCATTTGTGACTATTTTATCATTTACTTACATGCATCTTTATGGTGATAAATGATCATACATTATTAATATTTTCTTCAAGAATTCACCATTTGGTGAAACATGATTTCACCATTTTTTTTTATAATATACTGTTTTTTATTTTTTTATATTTGATGAATTCACCTCCATATTTACCAAAATATAATTAATTTTTTGGTCAACAAACATTTTGTTAATATATTGAAGAAGACATCTCTGGCATTGCTCAGTTTTGAATGACTAAAAGTAAAAATAAAAAATAAGAATATTGAAAAAATCTTTCTTTCTATTTTAAATTTTACTAGAGTACATGTCAACTAGTTCAATAATAATTTTGTTAATAGTATTTCATTAATAATAATACCTTACCTTTTGTGATATATTTTTAAAATTTTTTGTAAACATGAAATTAGCCTATTCCACGTTTCAATATGTTGCTCAAAAACCAATCTTTTATGCTTTGTTTATTCTTTTTTTGAGAAAATGAGAGCATTTTAAGAAAGTGCTTTATTCTTAATAGTGTATAATCCACCGAAGCTGAATTAAAACATATTCCTTGATTTTGTAGTAAAGTCAGATAAATTAAGGATTTCAATTGTTAGGTTATGTAATATTTTATACGTCGGTAGAGTTATAGTTGGTATTTAAAAAAGTATTAAATTTATACGCTTATTTATAAAATAGAAAATTAATTTGATAATAGCTAATATTTCGTTAAGTAATAAATATTAAGAATAAACTTATTAAACAAAAATTTATTTCAAAATGAAAAACAGTTCACACAAGAACTGCTAGTGTTATGAGTTATGAACAGGGTTGATTTGACTTGCCGGCTACGCTCACAGTCCATGACTGTTGGCAACTAGCGCCACGAACGTAAAGTCTCAC